>JARVGW010000682.1:3921974-3943454 GCA_031762495.1 Anablepsoides rubrolineatus | reverse complement strand
AACTGCTGTGGGTCGAAGAGGAAGTAAAGGTGGAAAAGGTCACCAACCCAGAGCCGTGAGTTCAATTTATTTATTTATTTATTTAATTAATTAATTACTGCATCCTAGTTTCTGCACACCTCATGCTTCTTTTAAAAACAAGCCTCTCTTCTGGTTTTCTTTAGGAAAAAAAAGGACCTTAAAAGCAAACTCCAGCAGTTTTTCAGAGGTCTGTAGCTGTTCGGGACAGGAGAGGAGGTGGAGGATCAGCACGAATCAGACGTTTTGATCAAAGCTCGTACGAGCCAACGGGCTGAGGACTTGAAGTATCACCATGTGAAGTTCTGGACTCCTTGTTTCTGTCGTGACCCTGACCAGACTCTTAACAGTTTTACTTATCAGCACTTTAAAGTACAACAGGACCAAAGTGTTGCATTGTAAACTCAGCAGCAAAGACAAAAGCAGCACTAGAGTAAAACGTTAACATGTCAGGAGGGATCAAAGCCAACGTAGATTTAAAATCTGACGGCGAGGAAGTAAGGAGCAGGTTGTAAACAATGTTAAGTTTTTATTTATCACAAAGAAACTGAGGAAACAAATCTTTTAAAGGAATATTTAAGCGTGTTCTAAATAAGATTTAAACGTGTATTATTGTTTTAATAATTTTTAAATTATTGTACATTTTAAATAAACAGTTTAAGGAATTACATCCCTGATTTTATGTCATCTATGAATGAAAACCTTGAGTAAATTAAGTTTGAGTCAAATATGCACTTTGGTACTGACTGTGTTAATGTGTTTTTGATTCTGTTATTTTATTAATAAAATAAAATACTAAAATGTTTGACATTTGCATTGTTTTATTAAACATTGTTCAAATTAGTTTGCACATTTATTTTGTAGCATATAAAACAACTGATCCGTGATGTTTTAAACCTGTGGTTTTGTTACGGTCTGAAAAACACAGCGCCATTAATCCTTATTGATAAGCAGGAAAAACAACTTTTTAACACTTTGAACTTTACAATTCTTTTACAACAAAAGTAAAAACTTATAAAGATAATAATTCACTTGTATTTTGCCTGTTAGGGCATATATCTTATCTGATCATACAATTATTGTTTTCCTCTTTAGATATAAAGAACTTATCTGCTTAATCCATGCCCATCTTACATTTTTTTTGAACACTTCACATTGTTTACCAAGAACAAAATCTGTCCTGTCTTGTTTCAGTAAATCCTGAGTGCAGTCTGGATTATTTTTAGCTTGTTGTTCAGCTGTTGACCCTCCCATAAGTAAATAATCCTGAATATCTTCTGTAGAACTGCCCTGGTTTAATTTAGAAACTGACTCAGCTGTGGTTTTCTTATATTCAGCTGAAATCAGAATAATAACCTATTGTTTGTTCATATCATCGTGCATTTATGTATAGGCTGCTTTATGAGTCACGGTTTACATTACTTTTTGTCAGGTCATCACAAACCACAGCCTTCTCTGGAAAAATCTTTGTATAAGACTTTGTAAACACACCCTGTAATTTGACCTCAGAGACTATTTTCCTCTTATCAAGTCATTTTAGGCTACAGTTCAAATATAAAAGGTTTTATGATTCCTCTGGAGAGATTTTAACATTTTTATCTTTATTTAGGGTCCCCATTAGTTTCTACCTCAGCAGAGATTTTTTCTGGGCCCCAACAACAGAAATACAAACATTCACTTATGAATTAAAGTCAAGTCGCTGTCAGATTATAATTCTTTTATTGGAAACTGTGACAGTGGATTATCGAAACCCCCTTTTCCCTGAAATAAGTCTACCAAACTGCCTCTTTGACTATAATGTTATGATGAAATACAGGTAAATATTTTGAACATTACAAACACAAAACTGATGGAATAACAGGGTGGTGGATAAAAGCGCTTGCACACACACAATTACTCAGACGTGCTGGTGGGAAAACAAGTCTGAACATGGAGACCACCGTCTTCCCTCCTGCAGATAAACCACCTTTGGCAGGACATAAGAATGTGTTTAAATAAAACTCTGGATAAGGTGTGAGATAACAGATTTTACATCAGACACCAATATGCAAATAGTTCTATAAATTAGTCTTTGTGCAGCACAGTGGAGAGTTTGTTACAGTTTCAACAGATTAAGAGTGAAAACAACTGGCCTCAACTCAATTTTAGCTATAGGTCATACACAGTTAGGATTCACATGTATATAATATATAGAAAAGATTGATTCACATGAGATTAGATTTTGAGGAAAACTTAGAGCTGAGACATAACATAATGAAACTTTTCCCATCATTCCTGGTAGATGATCACTCTGAACTTTATCAATACATTCAGCACTCAATTATGTAGCTTTAAATCCATTTGCATACAAACATGATCAATCCTGCCTAAAACACAATCACTACATAAACACAAATACCACAATGTGTACTTTATCTAAACATCATCCATCACAGTTTTCACCTCATCTCTTCTCGTTAATACATAATCGACTTTTCCTTCCTACTTTTCACACTGACATAATTTAAAACAGTAAAAGACGTGAAGTAAAAACAAAACAAAAAAAAAGAGGTACAAGCATTGTTCACTAAAAACCACAGGGCCTTAACAGATTAGTGTGTGGAAATTTTAAAGTAAGGCTCGTGGGAAAATTAAGCTTCGCTATTTGTGGATCTAATCGTGTTAAAAAGGAGGATCATCTCTCTTCACACTAAACTTCAAAGATAAACACGTTTAACATATGGTTAACACAATGCTTTAATTTGATAGAACAGGCTGGGGATAAAATATTAGGATGCAATAATACCAAAAGTCTTTTCTAAAAGAGCATATAGAAGACCTAGAGCTGAAATGCTTCCTTGTAGTTAAAAGCAGCAAATAATCCATAAATCTAAAAGTTTAATTGTCCCGTTGGGGGAAGTATGTTCAGGGGAGTAAAGTTGAATTGTTAATCTATAAGTAGGGGTACTGTGTGAGGCGCCTGGGGCTGAGCTGGTAAGAACTATAGGCCTCAGCTCGGGGCGTCACACTGACATACGGAGAAGCGGCGGCGAACTGATGCTGGTACGATGCGGGGAGGCCGTGCAGCAGGCTGCTGACGGACTCCTTGCGACTGGCCGAGTCTCTCCTGGAGGAGGATGAGGTGTACGTTGCTGCATAGGTGGAGGGAGAGTGTCCGTGGCTGCCGTGACCTCGAGCCAGCAGCTGCTCCACGGCCTGAGAGGCGGAGGAGAGGGCGGTGGAGGCGGGGTAGGTGTAGAGGCCGGGGGCGGAGCCAGACGCCAGGGCGGACACTTCGGGGAAGCTGTAGTGAGAGGCAGGTACAGTCGGAGGGAACGTCTCCTGGCGCTGCACAGACAGGTTGGTGTGGGACGTGCCTGAACGCTCCTGAGATGAAGAAACCACAGACTGCACCTAAACAAAAACATTTACCAGAAATAGACTAAATGTTTTACAGAGGATTTGAAACTGATGAGTTTTAAAGCTCCATGTTCAAGTCTGGTGAAGTGGAAGTGTTTTAGTCCTCACCTGGCTGAGGTTTAAGGGGTGGGACTGGCTCTGGACCAGCCCACTTCGATCCATGCTCTCCCCTGAACTGCAGGGCTGCCGGTTAGATGATCGCTTAGGTTTGACGTAGCTCGCTGCAGGTCAAAAAGTTAGCATTAAATCTGCTGCAATAACATTCATCATTAATACCTCAGAGGCATCAATAACTCACCAGTTTCCAGGCGACTGTGTGAAACCGGCCCCCTCTCTGACGGCTGGTTTTTAACTGAGGGGGCCACCACGGCCAGAGACTTGGCCTGCCGTGACGACACGGATCTCATGGTGTTGAGGGTGCGGGGAAGCGGGGTCAGGGGGCTGGCTGTAGAGGAGTCCGAGTCGTGCACGGTTACACAGCTGATGACGTTAGTGCGCTCAGAGCGGCTCAGGCCAACGCTGTCAGAGGACAAAGTGTTAATTCCAACATCACACTAATGAACGTGGGATAAAAATGTTTTTTTTCCTCCCCTCACCTGGCTGGGTGGAACTTGCGTTCGTCCTCTGTGTCTGTGTCGCTGTGAATAGTGATGATGCTGACGGCGGGGCTGGGTGTGTCGGAGATGACGATTGGCTGAGACAACATGACTGTGGAGGTGGACGCCGTCACACTACTGCTGAGTAAAGATGCACCTCTACAGAGGAACAAAACAAATATTCAATGTTTTTATTTCTGTGTGCAAACATCTGTAGCTAATGGTTTCAGGTCTTTGTAAATGAGCAGGTTTGCAATGTCCCAAAAAATATATAAACCAGATTATACATACAACACTGTTTCTTCCTATTTAAAGCACACAAGCTATACAGCATTATTATTACTTTGATTTGTTGCATTTTTTCCTTTTTTTCCCCATTTATTAAGTTAGAACATTTATTTGTGTTAAATACTGTGGTAGCAGCTGTCTGGGTTTAAGATTTTTTTGTGTCAAGAATTCTAATTTCTTGTTTAAACTAATAGTTGCATCAGTACATCAAAGCAACATGGAAGGCTGGAAAACAGGTGAAGGTAGATGGGTAACAACGGAGTTTAATAAAAGAAAACATATAAATTTCAAACAAGTATCAAATTAGCTTTAACTTTGCCCCGGGCGAAGAAGGATCAGTTGTTGATCTTTGACGACTGACCAGGAAAAGCATCAGAAATTTACAAACCTGTTTCTGTTTTCTGTGCATCTGGTTTTTGCTTTCTTTCTCTCTTGCTGAGTCCTGGGTTGGGTCACGTTTCTGTTTGGTATAAAAAAAAAATGTAACAAGTTAGCACAGTACACAAAAACATTTGAGGAGAATTTCACATCCCACATGTGTTATGAATATAAATTAAGTAACCTACCGCCAGCTGTGTCCTTGCTGCACAGCTGCCTCTGAGTGGAGGGTCTCCAAGGGGGACTCAGGGACACTTGACTGATGAACAGAGCTGTGGATGGCCACACCTGGGACCTGCTGCCATGATGATGGGATGAGGATTTGCTGGGTACCAGTTGGCCAGGCCTGCTAAGAAAAACACCACACCTGAATAGATGCAACACAGATTTTCATTTTTAAAAGAACCAACCAAAACAAAAAACGTCTAATTGCTGGTAAGGGTCAGACTAATTAAGCCATGCCAAGAAATGAATCCATAAACTGAATACAAAGAGGCAAGCCAGTCGCCAGTTCCCTACACAGGCAGAAGCATAAAGCTACAAGAACGAGCAACCTTTCCTAAGCCATTCCTCAATCACAGCATTGGCCTGCAACAAATTCACAGAATGATACCATGCAAAGCACAAACAACAACAGGCTGTAAACAGAGCAGGTATAACACAGAACCATGGTGCCTGTTAAAGAAGAAACAGATAAGTTTAGTTTCCTGATTCCTAATAGTCTGCTTGGGAAAAAAAGATAAAAAAAAAAAAAAAAAAAGAGACATGCCACGTGTTCTGGGGCTGAAACAGAAGATGAATCAAAGAGACAGGCAGGAGAGCTTTTTAGTAGATGTTGTAGCTGCTGCCTCCATGGTTGAAATCATGGGAGAACAGGACAAAAGAAGCTGCAAGCAAAGCGCAGACCAACTCAGCAACACATGCGCTCCATGCCCTGAGCACACCTATGAGGGGGGTAAAAACTGGGGAATGAAAATGCGTGAACGATATGATAGGGGGGGCGGGGTCCTTTTTGAACAGGAAGAAAATGTAAAATTTTAATCATACTGATCTAATGTCACACCAGGGTGAGTCCCAGATGAATAAAAACGTGAAAACAAGATGCCAGATTATTAAAAATAAACAATTTACCTACAAAAACAAATCTGGATAAACCTTGGGTTAGACAACCTGAAGTCCACATGTGAAAAGGTGGAACTTTGAAGTATGAAATAGACTAGCCCCATAAAAATGTGTGGCACAGAAAGAACAGGAAACTTGCAAACGAATGAAAAGACGGGGAGAGTAGGGAAGGAAAGAGATGGCATTGTTAGTGGTAGAGGGAGTGAGCGGTCTTTCTTCACAAGCCGTCATCGTTGCTTTACCAGCACTGTGGCTGTGTGCTCCAGAAGGGTGGGCCGACCCACCCCAGTGCCCAGCCCGAGAGGCAGAGAGTACTGGGGGGCTATGCCTGCTGGGGGTGGGTGCAAGGTGGCCACCATCAGTGGTGTGCAGGAACCCTGGAGGAGGGAGGGAAGGAGGGGAGGAGGATAGGGTACGGCAGTGTTAGGTCATGCTCTTCGTTGGTCAACACAACCACCTGTGCAAAGAGATGCACAAAGGTGACACTGGCCAATCAGACACCCTACCTCTAGAAAAATTATCCATCAGTTTACTAAACACCAACAAGCTAACTTTTTCCAGGGTGGATGATTTTCCTGCTCTATACGTCTGGATTCCATTCTACATAAAAAAAACTGTGAATAAAAAGGCCAGTTTAGGAAAAAAAATCCAATCAGTTCTGAAAGCAAAACCACAAAAAACAACAACATATGTACAACAGTACAGGTAATTCAACTAATAACATCTTTTTGTTTACATTTATAGTTGAATACATTCTCATTGGATATAATGCAAAAGAGTGTCCTTCAAATTTGAGTTTCTTCTTTGTCAGCTGCATCTTGTTCTGTACACTCACTAAAATCTGGTGAAACATAAATTTGGTCAAACTGGCTACTCCCATCTTTTCAGGTGCTCCTATATTCTTATTATTACAGTAATGTGTCGCATAAAGCTCTTCCCATTCTGTACCTGAGCAGGTAGTGTCAGCCTGCTAGGTTTAGACATATATGTGCTGTCAGATTTAATGGATGGTCAGAGTTATTGCACAGATAAGGAAATGCTGACTTAAAATTACGGTTAGCTTCTTATAAAATTCTTGTGAAGAAAAAACCAGCAACATTTTCTGGTAAAGCTCTTTGTTTTCACCAGTCACTCAAAAATGGCAGCCAGCCACCTGCCATCAAAGTCATACAAACTTATAATAATTAAAAATAATTAGCTCTAAATAACTCCTTACCTGTGTGAGCATACTTGGCTGGATCTGCAGCGACTGAGCAGACTGGTTCTGAGGTACAACAGGTACAGAGTTCTCCATCCTCACTGGGAAACTCGAACTCTTACTGGATGATTGGAGCCCTGAAAAACAAAACAAAAAGCAAAAACACATTTCATTAAAGGAGACCTAATAAGGGGGTCCTAGAACAAGTTAGGACACATCTGTGGACTATACAAAACATGTTCATTTGATTTAATTCACAAAATTAATCTTAGATAATGAAATTTCACCTTTTCAGCTCTGCCTGTTCATAAAAAAATTAAAATAAATAAACTAGATCATAGCGGTAACATAATGACCCCCGCACACACAAATATACCAGAATCAGAAGGCCTGAAGGATAGCCCCTCATCAGAGCTAAATAACAAAATGCTTTAGACACTAGAAAAGTAACATTTACCTTGAATAGTGGAGGGTGGACACACGATGAGAGTCTGCTGGAAGGGTTCTGTCTGGCCACACAGCCCAGCAGGACGTGTTGGAATCGGCATGCCTTGTTGAGTCAGCCCAGGAATGTTGATGGTCGCCTGCTGGTAGAGAGCTGGCTGGTAGTTCAGCAAAGGCACCGCAGCCCCTGCAGAAGGCACCTGGAGACAAAAACAAAACATGAATGTGTCAAAGTGCTCTATGAGCAAACAGACCCCATCAGACAAAATTAATGAGACACCATCTATTTCTCTCTCCACGCTGCCCCATCTATTACATGTGATTTATTAACCCGAGGGTGATTTTAAATAAATATAAAACATACAAACACTTCATGTTATCAGTAAAATATACATGATTTATTACTGCAAGGATCGAGTGTTTAGTAACTCAGTCGTTGGTTCTTTACAGCAAACATAAAATGTATTTATTAACCAAGAAGCTATGTGCGCTGATACATGCAAACTCTGCTAGTCCCTTCATTTTAGTCCCAATTCTTTCATATTTCTATGACTTGTGGCAGATTTTAATTTTGCTTATGCAACCCACTGACGTGCATCAATATGCAACTTGAGATGCATCAAAAACAAACAAATTATAATAAAATGTATTAGTGGGGCAGTAAATGTTTACAAATCAGGCAAATGTATGGTATTTAATTAAAAGTGACAGCATCTGGAAACTCATTGCTCTGAACAATCGTTGAGTCTTCGTCAAAATGAACAGAGTTAAAAAATAAAAATTAAAAATTTGCTTGTGTGGTGCTGAAAATGGCCTATTTTTTTATTTATTGTTTTTTTTTTTAAATGAAGCAAATCTTCATAAAACCAAAGACCACACCTGGTTATGCTGGTTAAGTTGACTACTGAAGGTAACAGTGAGGTTTCCTGCTGCAGCGCTGGGGACTGCACTGGTGGAGTACAGAGATTTGCTGCTGTCATACGAGCTCCGACGTTTGCAAATTTCCATGTTCTGGAAGCATGACTTCACGCTGGAGAAGATCGAGCATCAACATTTTAGCGGCTATATTTAAACAAACATTTATTCATGCCGTTGATGCAGTTAATTTACACTTACTGAGAAATTTGGGGATAATCCATCAAGTGGCTCATCGTGACGAAGGGGTGACCCAGAGTTTTTGTAGGCGTGATCCTTTTGTCAGCATCTAAACGAAGCATTCGCTTCAAGAGATCTATAAACTCTCGTCTGTCAGCTTTCTCAGCCAGCATGTCGGTCCCCTCCAAGTGAGAAGACAGATTGACCTGGAATACAACATCAAGAAATCATAATACAACCAAAATTGGTAGCACTTTATAACCACCTTATTTAGCCTTAATCATTAACCTGTTGAGGCCCATGCCTCCAGTACCAGGGGCAAAACAGCAATTCCTGTTTTCTTAATCAAACTGGGATTTTCTTAACCTAACCCCAAGAACTGTCACGTGAACATGGAAAAGTCTTAGAATTTTGGCTAAAGCTGAAAAAAAAGAAAATACCAAAATATGTTGTTAAGTGTGTTGAAGTTTTTTGTACTAGATTGAGTAAATATGGTCTGAAGTCAAATATCATTTCTCATTGTTTTATATGACATATGGTGAAAAATAAATGTTCCAAATGCTCAATGCTCAAACCATTCAAAAACAAGTCTTTTCAGGCATGTTAGAAAAAAGAAATTACTTTTACAATTAAAAACTTAAGATTTCTTAACATTTATTGATGGTACACACTTGATTCGTCATATGCTGAATGACAAAACACCAAACAATTTCATTACTAAAACCTCTGCAACTTTGCTCTAGATTTTAGCAGCATGAATTGTTGCCCAGGTAATGTCCACATGTGGATTTATATAGCTTCCAGTTTTTCTTTGTTTTAAATGGGTTATGTAGTATCTAATGCAGAAAATCTTCAGGGAAAAAAAAATAGACTGACAACTGCCTTAATTGAAGTATTGCAGGATTAGTAGATAATCAATTTAAATGTTCTCTGGCCAATAAAACATGTGATATTAAAGTGAATTTATATGAGCATTTACATATACACACAGTATACAGTATATTTAATTACTGAGTTATTAAGCATGAATAAACAATGAATATGTTGTTTTGGAAGTAATTAGCCTTTATTGGTAAAGCACTAATACATGTGTTAATGTATAGTGTCTTAAATATAAATCATTAATTTATTGTTTTCAAGGTTAACCAACCATTTGTTAATGATTAAGTAAGACTAAATAAGGTGGAGTAATGAGTGTTATCCTACAATTTTCTAGCTTGTACAATTATTACCTGCATCATGTCATCCAGACAGTTGAAGATGTACTTCCTGGCCTCTTTCGATTTGATACCCATCTCCATTTCGTGCTCTGCTGGGGTCTGATAAAAAATAAAATAAAAACATTTAGTTATGTGCAATGACGATTTGTTTTTAAAGGTAAAAGTAAATATGATGTAATAAATCCAACTGTCTCTTGAAGCTGCCTTCATTAATTTCATACAGCACATCTAAAATAGGATTTAATATTTGTAATATTAACCTTCAGCCTCCAGAGAGGGTAGCTGGAGTCAGGGCCTCGGTTGAAGAACCGGCTGGTCTTAGTGCCGGCGCTCAGCAGGTACTCAGCTGGCAAACCTTGAGTCTGAGAAATGTAACGGATCTGGACATAGGAAAAACAAGGTTTGTGTTAAAAACTGGGTTAGTTGCTTCACCACAAACTGCCCCCTCTTGTTTTAAATTGCTCATAAGTTTTTCTTTGAAACCCCCCGCCCCTTCCTACCCCCTAAAGTATCAGATAAGACTTTTGGAAAACAAATATTTGTTCTGACCTGATCGTACTCAGAAGCTCCAGGGTAGAGAGGCCAGCCCAAAAACAGCTCAGCAATCACGCAGCCTAAGGACCACATGTCAATGGCCTCACAGAACGGCAGACCCAAAATGATTTCTGGAGCCCTAGACAACAAATGAGCACAGTTTTATTGAGGAAACAGAACTAGAAAATTAAAATCAACAATACAAAAACAAATAATTGCTTTTTTAGCCACCTACCTGTAGTAGCGAGACTGTAGGTATGTTGAACAAACTGCTTTGGACACATGGCTTGCTGAGCCAAAGTCAATAACCTTCACCCGATAGGGCTGTCTGATGGGGTCAACTAACATGATGTTTTCAGGTTTTAGGTCTGCATGAATCAATCCCAGGCTCTTAAGTTTCATCAAGGCTGTAGCCACCTACAGATATGATCACAAATCATTAGTTTGGCAGAAATGCCAAGAACAAAAACAAGAATGGGATTATTTACCAACCTGCTGAAGGATGGGTCTGATGTGTCGTAGAGGAAGCGGGCTGAACTTGCTGTGCTTGAGAAAGTCATATAGATTCTGCTCCAGCATCTCAAACACCAGGCAGGTATGGCCCTTGTGTTGGAAGCATTCATATGAACGAACAAAATTATAGTCGTCTGCATTCTCTGCACTCAGTCGGTTCAGGATCCCCACCTGTTGAAACAAAAACAACTCCAGTGAAAAACGTGAAACCTTGTTTCATCTGTGTTGTATTGGAGGACTGAAAATCCACTTCAACGCACAGTAATCATGCAGCAACCGTAAGTGTTTATGCTGTTTGAATTTTCTAATAATTGATATTTGAAGCAGAGTCATACAAATTTAACATCCCTAACCAGCCAGATAATGAAACATTTACTGGGATAATGAAAATTATATTAGCCTTTTAATATGCTAACATTCGTGCATATTTATTTAATAAACTAATAGATTTGGTAAAACTGACAGCTTGATAACACATGCTGTGTTGTGAGCCCCTTGAAAACTTAATTGGATTATATTTTACAAAGTCAATTTAGGGGATGTTAAAAATTTCAAGCTTAAAAAACTCTGTTTAAAGGGTCTTTAAAATATAAATTTAAGAACCACTGGTGTGAATCAGGGCCCCAATGATAGTCAGGTGATAGGCCACATGACCCTCAGTGAACAATAGAGCCAATCAAGGCACTAACAACCTATTGTTAGGCTGCATGTGACCAACCTGTTTGTCCACCGTGTGGAGGCGGTGCTTATAAGGCTGAGTTCACCTGAAACTCCTAAGACTAAAAAAAGTCTCTTGGAGGAGAGACGAAACATTTCACTAAATAAGAACCTGTCCAGAGGACCTACTTATCTTTTTCCTTTTTAATTTTTCTACCTGAATTACTGAGATGCATCAGGATATTAAGAACCATTGGTTACCTCAATTTGGCCCTGACGAGCATATGAAGGATGGTTTTTCAGAATCTTGATTGCTACAATCTCATTGGTACCCCTCTTCCAACACTTGGCCACTTGTCCAAACGTGCCCCTCCCTAAGAACTCTAGGACTTCATAGCTGGAGGACAAGGAGCAGAGGATCTCATGTTGCACAAGCTGGTAATCCCCCTCTCCATTGGAGCTGCTGCTCTTGGTGGTTGGAGCTGAGTGAGGTATAGACTGGCCTGTGCCTCCTCCTCCACCGCCGCCAGTACGGGTGGAGTAAGTTGCTGCAGGTGCTGAGAGCTCCTCTAAGATCTGGACACTGCCACATCCACTCCCACTGCCTTCACTGGCTTCTTCAATCTTTCTCTTCTGCCCATGCCTTTGAGTCTTCGTCTCAGAGGTCGTCTCATGATTGTAAGATGACGGTGCGGCCTGCTCAGCAACACGTCGACTGGACCCACGAGGAAGACTACCTGTGCTATCAGCTGCACGCACAACCACTTGACCTCTGGAGCCAGATGCTGCAGAAGGGAAGACAAGTGACGGTGCAAAGGAAGGCACAGCCATTGCAGGAGTAAAAGCGTATGCCGACTGGCCCGCTATGGAGCTGTAAGCTTCTGTGGTTGATACATCCCAAACATTGCTCTCTACCTTCAGCTTCTTCACACGACAAAAGGCACTGGAGGAGACTGAGGGCGGAGAGAAGACATGGAGCTGCGAACTCATCGCTGTAAGCAAAAACATACAAATAAAAATAATTAACATAAAATGAACCATTAAACTAAAGATAGCTCTATTTATCCGACAGCCAATAATTTGTCATTAAAAAAAATTAAATAAAAACCAGCAGCAGCATTTTGCTGCTACATATCGGTATTGGTCCGATATGTAAAACAGGGCCAATATTAACGTCCGATATTTATTTCTCACTTTTTAGCTTTGTGTTTCTGTTTTGGGAGGGGAGCTGATCGGTTGAGTGACTGATTGTGATATTGAGGGGTGCACGACAGTCATCGGTCCGATAGTTATCGAGCAGATATCAGGAAATTATGACGTCATACTTACGGGCCGATATCATAACGAACAGAACCAATAATATATGTTCATGTTTGCCAGCGCGGCAGTGAGTATGCGTGTTTCAGCCCGACTCACGCAACGTTCAAGTTGCATCGGAACAAACAACTTTCTCACTAGAACAATTAGAATACTCTGTGCTGAAAAACAAATAGGTTATCGTGCATCCCTAGTGATATTGATGCTGCATAGCCAAGAATAACTGAAGTAGGGAGCCAGGTCAGAGGTCTGGTTGTTTATTTACGATATCAAAAAAGCCCCAAATGTGTTTGTGCGTATAAGTATAATATAATTTGTGTGTTTGTGTAATATCGGTAAATATCACTTATCGGTCATAACAGCAATAATTATATCGGATATTGATATCGGCTGAAATTTTCATATCGGTGCATTCCTATATACTTTTAATAATGTCAAAGTTAGTTTCGAGGTGTTGTAAAATACATGTTTTTTAAAGATAAGCAAATATGTTATATAAAAAATATACATATTGCATAGACAAAAAAAACTTGTTTATTGGCCATCAGCTGCTCTAATTTCTAAAAATCAGCACAAAAGACAACCAGGTAACCTCTACATCAAACTATAAACAGCTTTTAAAATAAATGTTGATTGTTCAACATTAAAACCCATGCCACGTGATGTGTAAAAACCGAACATCCTGTTACAACAATGTTCTGCAGGGAAACCTTGAATCATGCCATAAAAATAATATACGAGGACTATTTATAACACATTTACTGCTTTAACGTGGCCCTAAAGCCTATCCTCATGAAAATACAAAAAGCACAAATTTAAAGTTCAAGTTTATATTGTAACTAGTCATTAATAACAAGTAAACAGTTCAATTACTCAGCGTCTTCCTCTTGCCAGTGGATGGCCACAATTAAGAAATATTTTTGTAGAAAACAAGCAAAATGTAGTAAATACACACGTTAAGAGAATGTAATTTGTTCGAGGTATTTAGTTAAATGTAGTTTGGTTTTATCTCAAACTGTAAAGAATATAACAAAAATGCTACATATAGGTCTGCCAGTCTCTCTTAGGAAAGTGACATTAAAAAATCAATACAAGCAGCATTTTAACACGAAACCAACAAAGTAAAAGACGATTACTTAACTCGCTAATGCTAACATGCTAACGCTTTACTCTCCGCATACAGGATGGCCTTAAGTTAAAAACTTCAGCGACGTGACGACAAAAACACACCCGTAGCTGGAAGAGGTACATGAAACACAACAAAAATACACAAACATTAGTAACTTACTGGATTCTGACGTTTCAACAACTCGAAAGCACAGCTTCGGCCGAGAGTTAAATCCCTCTTCAGTCTGCTGGACCAGGATTAGCCTCCTCTGGCTAACACCAGTTCATGCTAGCTAGGCCTGCATTGTTTCTTTAGTCGATGGTAAGTTAGTCCGCATTACATCGCCGAGTTCCCACAGAAAACTGTACAAAAGACTCATTTTACTACTGCATCTATAAAAACTGTTCTAAAATATGTACATGTGTAAATTAAAAGATTACAGAATCCATTCCTAAAACCGTCTCTCGTAGAAGACCGAAATCCACTTTCTACGGAACGAACCACGTCCTTATATCAGCTGCGAGTATGACGTCAATTCCGTTCATTACCGTAATGACTGAAATATACGTGGAACCGTAGAAACAAGCAGCCTGTATTTTGAACAAGATGGAGATAATGAAAATGAACCATGTAAGATTAGATGTTCGTTCAAATTACTTATCATATTTACACTTCTAAAAAATAATACATGTCCCATGTGAGCAAAAATACATTTAATAAAAATGGTATACAACGTGTTTTAAGGTAAAAAAAAAAAAAAAAAAAAAGAAAGAAAGAAAGTAGCATGACGTAAATACTGGTAATTTTCCGGATTGGATTGGAAATTTCTGTTCCTCACTATTTTCAGGCCTCCTGGACTAAATGATGTGGATTTTTTTCCCTCAGTTAAAAATAACTAAATAAATAAAACTAAATGTTTTACTCATAGATCCTGAGCTAAGTTTCAACATCAACCTAATAGTATAAAGGTTCAATTTTACAGATACAGTCACTGTTTTCATTAAGGAAAATATTATGTTTAATATGTTGGTCTTGGGCGGCACAGTGGCTCAGTTGGTAGAGCTGTTGCAGAGATTTCTCCAGATTCTTGAATCTTTTGATTACTTGATCTAAAATGGTTTTCATACCTAGTCCTCTCACTGATCTGTTTTGTGAATAAAATATGGATTAATAAGATTTGCAATCATTATATTGGTTTTATTATTGCATCTAAACCAGCCAGTTTACTATTTTCAACAATACTGATGAACAATGAGCACATCACTTGTTTAAAGAAGTATAGAGCCACACTGCCTGCCTTTACCTCAAAACTTTTAGATACAGTAAAAACAAACAAAAAAAACCCTGATTTTAATTCCAAAACTTAGCCTAGGTCATTTAAAACTGTAACAATTGCACAGAACACAAAGGTTCTTTATTATTAAATTTTAATATAGGAGCAGCATATGGGACATACCACCTGGTCAGTTGACATTTTCAAAATAGTTAATAAAACAATAAATATCAGCCCAAAAATAGAATAAAGTGCAAATTTTCTTTTTATTCTGATTTCATTTTACAGCAGAAATTATGTAAAGCATTCAGAAGACATATTCCACATATAAGGGCAATATTCAAAACACTTTGCATGGCCTCAGCAACAAAATATTCTTTTAAAAACATCAACAAGTTAGTGATGCTTGTGCATGCATGTTTGTAAAACAAAGAAAGATTAAAAACTAGGCTACAAAGAAAGGAAAATAAAAGAGAGGAATGAGCGGCTGAGATAGGCATGGAGAACACAACAGCAGGCAGGGTGGTGATACAGCAGGAGATGAGAGAGAGAGAGAGAGAGAGAGAGAGAGAGAGAGAGAGAGAGAGAGAGAGAGAGAGAGAGAGAGAGAGAGAGAGAGGGTGAAAGAGGAGGAAGGCAAGGAGAGGTCTAGCCATAGAATATCTATAAGGGTCTACCATTCTAGCATGCAATGTGGTGTTTGGCCACGCCCTCTTGAAACAAGGCCTGAAAGGTTCTACGTTTCATTTCTAGGCGGACTTAGAAGAACAGAGGTCATCTCTGTGCACCTGTTATGGCAACATTTCTTACTTTTTTTTTTCATCTGAACAAACACTCTCTTTTCACAATAACCACCCTCTCTAAAAACACAAACTTATAGATGAACTGTCTGCACTGAGTTAGTACTTTGTGTGTATTGTAATGTGTGCACTGTATATGTTGATGAACATTTAAATGTCTGTGTGCCTGTTTGTGAATATTCTATATATAAAGGTGTTCAGAAAATGTTATATTAATTACCTTAGCTGAAATCTGAGGAAGGATGGGTAGTTTTAATCTGTTTAATATCCAGGAAACATAAAGGGTATAATGTTTCAATCCACTCCTTCATGATGATAAAGGATTACCATGTACTTTTAGACCATTAAAACTACCTAACTATAATACTAATAATTTTTTTAAATAATATCCAATATAAAGTAATATTTCAGATCATTTAAAGTGGGATTCTGTGGAGAAAGAGCTTAAATGTGATCAGATAGATGAGCTAATGGCTAATCTGATGTGTGGCTAAGATCAAGGTGGAGTGCTGTCGTTTTTAAACGACTCCTCTCCAAAACTTCATAAAAATGCAATTTAATAAACCTTTACCTTAACGTTTCAGCAGAAATATTAAAACATTCATGCCTAAAGTGCCCCCAGGCTGCACCAGAAGTGCTACAGCTATCTGCCATTGCTATTTGTGCTTGCTTCCAAATATTCAATGTAATGTGATGCAAAACTGATAGAAAAGTAAAGGTTTATGAGATTTGATCCTGCCAGAATTACGCTTTATACACACAAACTGCAGTTCAAAGAGCTATCTAAAACAGGTAAGATATTAACTGTTCATAACCTAGCCACAGAACTCTGCTTTGAAAGATCTGAACTATACTTTTAAGGATTTTGTATGCTTTCAGATAATTGTTTTGAATCCATAAACTAAATAACTTGGAGGCATTTTCTTTTTCTTTTATATCCTGGCTGAGTTTTCCTGCACCAGATTTGTTGCTTAACTAAATAAAACAGAAGGTTTTAAGACGGTTAGTGTCAAACACAAACACATTAAAAGCTTCAGGTGCTTAATAATAAATAAGCTGTACAATTTCTAACTGTTTGCACATACATACATATACCCAAATGTACACAGCCACCAGATGTGCCAGCAGTTTCTCACACACCACATACCGTCTCTCCCTGTTCTTCAGCCCTGAGTAAAATCTAAGGGAGATATTTCATCGTGTTTCACAAAAAAACACACGAGCAAAAAGAGTGTGGCCAGTGCTTGTGTGCCAGACTATGTACATTTGTGTTCGACACTGTATGTGTGGGTTTACACGTGCGAGCACATCTGTGTGGGTCACTGAAAAAAAACCAGAGAAATAAAATGTTTATCAAAGTTATTTAGTCTGCTGAGATATGCTGTCATTTTAATTCCAGAGAAACAAAAACCCAAGCGAGAGGCAAAACACATTGTTCTCCCAACAGTGATGCTGTGAATAGACTCGTGACAGTGCCTCTCATACACCGAAGCAGAATTCTTCCTCTAATACTGCAAAATACACACAAAGGTGGTGCGTACAGTGATACTGTCGTTTTGTTGTTTTGTCAAATAAAGCAACACATAAGCATCAATTAGGCCAAGAGCAATCATTCATACCAGACAAATTAGAGCTTCAAACATAGAATTAGTTCAAGTTCAACACTGTCAAGTTGATTTCGAACACACAATTTAGGAAAATAAACAAATAACTGGGAACGCCTTGGAGAATATACAGTAGTTATTTCCTGATATTAGTTTTCTGTTGTTGAGCAGGCACTTTCTAAACAGCTTTCCAGATGTCTAAAATACATATCATTTATTTATGGCAGTGACAATGAATAAAAAAAAAACAATTAAAAAATAAATAAATTAATAAATAAATTAATAAATAAATAAATAGTGGGTAGGAGACATTCTGTTTGAAGGTGGAAAGCTTTGACTGGAGGCCAGGCTGGATCTGCTGTACGTCTGGTTGATGGTCCTAATAAAAGCGAGGATGTTGCTGAAACACAACCACATTGTAAAGGATGAAGCACCCTCTTTTTTTTCTTATGCATTCACATTTAAACTCCTCTGTCTTCATTACTAGTAGTGCCATTATTTTAAAAATACGTGCATTAATACCATCATCTGTGAATTAGTCTGCCTCGAACAAACTTCAGAACCTGTAGGTCTACGCCCGAACTAGCACTAGATCTCCTCTACTGTTTTATCATCTGTGCCTCTGTGGATCTTACTGATAACTTTTGGGTGGGGGAGTTGTTTTTCCCCAAACGTAACGTACTGTGTTGTTAGGCAAAAACAGCATTCATATTTATTGGCACTACTGGCAAAAAGGGTTTAATTTTCGCTAGCCATGAAACAAAAGCACAAAGTTTAAATGTTTAGTCTGAAAAAACCATGGTTTCAGCTTACTTTGTTTTCCCACTTATAAGTCTAACGTTAGAGTTTTCGTTTTGCATGCTTTAACAAAATGTTCTTTTCAGTAACACTTAATGCTGGATACTTTTTAAAGTGAAGCAGTTAAAATCCTCTCACAGTCCGTAGCCACTACCGTGTTCTTTTAGTCGTTTCTTTGTCTTAAATCTCATGCACGTCACTCCGTTTGTAATATCTACAGTATTTACAAGCAATACAGCCGCCCTGTCTCCAGGTCTCTGTCTAAAGTTCTCATTATGGGAGTAAAATAATTTATAATCTTAAATACAGTCCTCTTATGAAAAAAGTTTCAGGGTCCTTGTATCCCCTTACCTCGTCAATTTATATACAGAAATATGCAATAGTCCAAAATATGGATTTGATCGCCCATTCGGGCTAATATGGGGACCAGTGCCCTTCATAGGGGCAGATGTAGGACCCGTGTCCTGTACAGAGCAAGCATAGAGACCTCTCAGAGTCAAGAAGAAGTCAAGGCAATGGTTTGTGACTCTCTCCTAAGATTTGGAGGTTCACGCAGAACAAACTAACAGAGACATTTAACCCTTGGAACATGTCATATTTTTTATCACACGGGAAGAGGGGAGGGGGTGGGAAACCAGTCTCAAGCTAAACCACTCTTGAGCCAGTTAAAGAAAGAATTAGACCCTTAAATAAATAATTAAAAAAATAAGTAAAGCACCCAAAAGAAGTCATTTGTCCTTACACAGTTCACATTACACAGGGCAAGGATAGGTCGATGAAGACATGAGACACAATTACACATAGAAATACAAAAAAGAAACAACATTAAAGCAGTTTGGCAAGCATGCAGGAGCTCATAGCTCAAACACATGCATCGAATTGAACAAACACGGACACACCACGTCAGGCGAGCAAAAATGCTGCCCCTAAGAACGACTTCATACAAAGTCCATGTAGCAAATTAAGACATCGTTTTTCAGACCACTTCCCCTTATCTAACAATCCTCCTCTTACATTCAAGTGCAGTTCCTCCCCTTTTTTTTTGATTGGGTGACAAATAGGTTTGTAAGCCTGTGGATCAGAGTGCTTGGTGATATCGTGAAATACTGAATCAGCAGAATGAGTTGCCTCTATAGCTTTGCAGGATGATGGAGAGGAGGAATAAGCGGAAAAAACCTTGCATGCAAATGCAACATAGAAGTGAGTTTTTTGGTTTATGTTTTTCTTTTTCTTTCACAGATCTCTGTTTGGATACAAAACACGCCAGGTATTGTATATTTTCTGCATGTCAAAGTAGCATTTCTCTCGAGCCGGCTGTTCCTCATTGGAGTCGTTCAGCACACCCAGCTGCTGTTTTGAACAGCAGGACGCCGTCTTCAGGCACTTCCTCCATTTTATTATTATTATATTTTTTTTTTTACTTGTCTGACTCGTCAACTTGCTCTTGCAAAGAAACATACCCATGAAGAGTGCAAAGAATGCCATGAGGTTAATGTGATGGCCTCCCAGTTAAACTGTGGAGGAGGATCAGTGCTGTGGGCAGAGCCAGGTTCCTCGGCTCTGCCCAGCAGTCTGTCTGTCTGAGCTGCCATGATGGACTCCTATCCTGTCCTCAGTCTGGGAAGAGATTTCCCCCCCCTCTTCAGAGAAGAGGGCAGGGTAAGGGAGAGAGAGGCGAGGAGGAAAGAAGAGGAAAGGAGGAGGGACCGGGAAATGGAAAAAGAGGGAGGGTTGAGGAGATAGGAACAGGGTAGACGGCTGGGTAGGTATAAATCGCTCACAGGCTGAGGGGGCTGTGTGCGGGGCCTGATGACGGGCTCTCACGACCCCTGGCCTTTCTCTGCTCTCTGGCCCTGTGGAGAACCAAACATACATTAGCTACAGAGTCAAAAATACAAGCCTATTTATGTAACTCAACATTTTCTTTCCAAGTTTACACCAAAAGGCAACATTCAGAGCAAATGAAAGTTATTCAACAAACCTTTGATCCCCATCCTCAACATACAAACACACAAACTCAAATCCTGTTATCTTTCCCACCCATCGAGGCACAGAATAAAAAAAAAGAAAAGAAACGGCAGGCCAAGCAACCCTCAGAGTCCCGCAGTGATAACAGTCAGAACATGCCCCCAAGAAGACCATATGTAAGAACTGCTCCTTTAGCTGTCAGTCATGCAGTTACTGATATCACCGAGCAGTTCTCAGAGAAACAAAGGGAGTGAGGATGAGAGCAGGAGGGAGGGATGATATTCCAGGAACTCCTCCTCCTCCTCTCCCTCTGCTGTCATGCAAACAGGCATCAGCCTCTATAAGAGAGGGAGCAAGAGGGGACTCACCTGTTTCAGAGGCCTGTGGTCCATCAAGGGGCTTCACAGGAACAGCAAAACAACACCAGCTATTAGCACCACTGTAGTGTGTGTTGGTGTGTCAGTGGGCTGTGAGTGTGTGTGGCAGGTGTTTAATTGTGTGCCTTTAGACATGTGTGTAGATGACTTTGACAGTGGGTCTCACCTGTGGCGGCAGCGGAGCAGGAACCTCAAGATCTTGCGAGCAGCCTGGTTTTGTTTTTTAGTTAGGAGGCTGCTGTAAGCAAACATAATTACGCATGTTAGAGATTTTCTTTAATCACTTACTGTAAACAATCCCAGAGTTTTTTCCCTTGTGTTTGTGTGTGTGTGTGAGGTACCTTAGGGAGTGCCTGTAGGAGCGGTAGTATTGCTGGATGAGGACCGCTGCTCGGCGACTTTGTCGGAACTTCCTCTGTTCGTGGAAACTCCGGAAACGACTCTGGATCAGGATGGCAGCTAAGGTCATCCTTTTATAAAGTGCATACTGAGAGAGAAGACAGCAGCAACGTGACGCCTTTTAATCAACAGGAACGTTTTTTAAACTCTTTCAAGTGCGATAAAGTTCTCAATCTGACATCAATGCTGCACATAAATGCATAAAATTACTACCAATACAAAACTAATTTAAAGAGGCAATATTATGTGTTTCTCAGGCATATTTTTAAATTCTACCAGGGATCATCAATTCCGGTCCTCGAGGTCCGCAGCCCTGCATGTTTTACCTTTTTCCCTTCTCTAACACACCTGATTCAGTCAGTGAATTACCTCTT
>JARVGW010000682.1:3877949-3921874 GCA_031762495.1 Anablepsoides rubrolineatus | reverse complement strand
CTATACCATAATAAAGTATCTATGTCACCTTAAGTTGTTATTAAAATGCTGTTTATATGTTTAAATAGAAAAAAAAATTCTTCCCATCATTTCCTACTGTAAACACCTTGAAATTGGCCTCTGTGTCTTTAAAAAAAAAAAAAAAACACCCCACTTCTGTCCCGCCCATTTCAGCACGTCATCGCAGCAGCTTCTAGCTTTGCTGGTGTTTGTAGCACTTTGTTGTAATGATAATATATAAAGAAGCAACATTTTACAATATCTTTTTTGGAAAATTGTATATCTGGATACATATAAACGTTATTGTCGGACCGGAAAGTATGTTTTCTAAAAAACCAGAGCGATTAACAACATCTCAGCTGGTAAGATTATTTCACTCATCCTCACACAGACACACACTACTGATCATTATAAGGTACAAATCCTAACACATAGACTAAACAAGGATGTGAAAAAAACAAAGTGAGTTGCTTATGAGCTTACATGCAGATGACAACAGTGTTTGTTTATTTAGTAGTCACCGGCAGGCGGGTGCGTGCGCGCGCGCGCGCGTGTGTGTGGGGGTGTTGCAGTTGCGCTGTGATGTGGTAGCTTGTTGTAGTTGTAGTTTACTTGGCATGTGAAAATACATTTCCTCAAAGGTTTTTTCAATCTGAAAAGGGCTACACTGAGATGTAGTGTTAGGAGCTTTGAGAACCTGCAGGAGTCACGGGCAGGGTGTGGGAGGTGGGGAGTTGTGCTCTGTGATGAGGAAGCTCTGTTCGGAGACACCGCCCAGAGGCGTTTCTGGTACCAAAAGGTGTTTCTGGTCCCACCCGGTCGTTTTGCTCCTCAGGATGGCTGCCTAAAAACACTGCAGGATTTCTCAAACATGCATGAATGAGTCAAAACAAGACTCTGGACATGTTTTTGATGAGAGGGTAACATTATAACATGGTATAAAGCTCAAAAAAGCTGATTTTACATGATATTGCCCCTTTAAAAGATTAATTTACAAATACAATAAAAATTCTAGGACTCAAAACAATCAAAATTAATAAGAACTAAAATTTTGGGATTTTGGATAATTATAAAAACCCAACTTCAACCTTGGTTTAAGAAAACAATTCTGTTCTAAATTACACATTTGCTTCAAATCAAGTTATGAAAAATATATAAATACACACATAAAAGTGCAAAAACACATAGGAAACTTGTAAAAGGTAATTTTGAAGAGTCCACTATTTTCCATATTTTTCTCCAGTCTCACATCATGACCACAGGCTCTTTGCAACAAAGCATTTTGCACAATTTATAGTTTTGATAATAAAATGTCAAATGAATCTTCAGATTTGAAATAAAACAAAAAATATAAAATAAAAATTTTGCTAAATTGATTTTAGTCCATAGCAGGAACTGTTACATTAAAAATAGTTTATATGTAGTTCTTGCCTTAAATTAACTAACTGAACTGAATTGCAGAAATGTAGGTAAATTAGCTTAGTTTAGGTAAAAGTTAGGCAACATTTAGCATATTCTTCCTGCTAAACTCACCTGCTTGTATCTCTTATAGCAGCGTTGAATCACTGCTGCGATCTCTTTGTGTTGTTCCTGAATGGGACCCTGGAAATGAAGTAAGGATGAATTTATTTCAATATTCTCCATATAAAATGGATTAGTAATGCTGATTGTGGTTTGTGTGACAGCTTTAGCATTGAGAGAAACTGTGGAAGAAGTGGAGTTGATGCTTACTTTGTGTTTTCTGAGCGAGTGCAGCGCGTGCTTGATGGTTTCATACAGCTCCTGCTGCTCTGCCTCAGTCATGGCGAGGCAGGACGAGTTTGTTCTTAACCTCTCCTGTTTCAATGCTGCACAGAGGAAGGCGCTCCAATCAATGGGGGAGGACGGGGCTTGGTTAGCACGAGGACTTTGCTGATTTTCCAGCCCTGAGAGTGAATTTGGTTTGGGGCTAGGAGTCTGGGGCTTGGACATTAGAAACCTGCACACATGGTATAAAGTCATGCTGTGTAAGTATTGACTTTACAAAAGCTGATAAAACATGACTTTATTTAGTCAGTTTATTAAGCATCTCATTTATTGTCTTGAGTTTTAACAAAGATAACATATTATTAAGACATTTAGTCATCTTTGACTCACCTCTCTACCTCATCAAGATAACCTGACAGAGACTTTACATCACTGCTTAGCCCAACCTTAACAACATCTGATTCAGTGTCCACAGCCTGCTTAAGCCGATCACTTGGAGCATCCATGAAGTGATCAGCAAGCATTGTAATGTCCACCTGCAACATATAATCAAGTTAAAAACAATGTTCTTCGTAACACTGCTCTATTATATTTAACACAGAACAATCAGCTGATTTACACGAGAGCAGCATCAGAATGAATCTCTGTACCTGTAAGTCCTCTGTGTTGTCCTGGTAGGTGAGCAGCTCCGTCTCCTCTCCCCTGTCAGACAGCACTCTTTGGCGCAGGTGAATGGCCAGTCGTTCTTTTCCTTGAATCCTTCGAGCCAAACTGTGTTGCCCAAGAGTCTGTCTCAGACTCCATCTGTTGCCTCCTTCGGGCTCCCCTATCCTGGCCTGCAGGTGGGAGAACGGGGCACTAGGGAGCTGAGGCCGGTTGGAGCTGGGAAGGGGTGCATTTGGACAGCTGAGGTTTGAGGCTTGAGTTTGTGAGGATTTGAGGAGGCTGGGACGTTGAGGGCTGAGGTGAGAGCTGACGGAGTTGGTTCCAGGGTTTGAGTTAGCAAGCTGTTGTTGGCTTGCAGGGTTGGATTTGAGTCTCTTGGCTGGGGGGGGACCTCCCTGCTCCCCCTGGGTTCCTGGTGGGGGTCTTTGTCCAGTCTGGCTCCAGCTCTGGTTCTGGTTGTCCTTTTGGCTCTCTGGTCTGTTTCTCCTCAGCTCTAAGGCGTAAATAGATTGAGAAAATAAAACAGAATCTTACAAAGGCAACAATAATTTGTACCAGAGAGCAATTGTCAACAGCACTGATTGACAAAAGAAGGGTCATCACGAGAATGTAACTTTTTGATGTTTTGAGTTTGAGGACTGTGGCAGCTGCTTCAAGAACTCAGACAAACTCAGACAATTAAATATGTCTGCAGAATTGAGCAATGTTCAACAGCAGGTATGAAACACCATCCCGTTGAAAATAAATCTTATTAAATAAAATGTTTTAACTGATAAACAGTTATTTAAGTGGTGCAATGAGCAGCTTCTTATTCCTGAAACATCTCACACAGGAGGGCCAGGTTCAAAATGTAAAAAAGTAGTTAAGAAAAACATGTACAATCAGTGTCACATATATTTAATGAGCACCATGAACCTTTTTTCAGAACCACACTCCCACTTCCTTTTTGTTCAAAGGAACTAGGCAATTATATTTTAAAGCATAAAATTACCCAAACGTCTGTGAAAATATAGAAATAAGGGATGTAGTAAGCTTCCTGTTTTTTTTAAGTGCTGGCTAGCAGCTGCAGCATGTCAGCAGCAAAGTGCTGAGATGGATCAACACATGCCAGCTGAATTAATCTGCCAAATCAGGCCTGCAAGCTAGACTTTTGTGGAAATGCAACAAACCAGGTTTAAAATAAAGTTGCATGTTCTTAAAAACAAGCTACAGAGGATAACGGTCCAGGATGCCATGGTCAAAACCTGCCTTTAATTTTAGCTTAGAAAAAAGCTAGTTAGATAGTTCTAGAACAGTAGATCTATTTTCCCACATTGGCACAATTACCAGTCAGATAACATCCATGTAACGTTTATTCATTAAACACTATGATGGAAATCCACTGACATCTACTTTGCTTTAAATTGCAGATAAAACTCATAACTATAATTACGCTTCACATGGAGTAACCTTGTGATTAATTTTTGTGTTTTGGGTAAACACGAGACAAAACAGTTTCCTGCTGGCACCTGAGCTTGAATTAGTGGTAGGGTTGTTGCTTATTCCACCCGTGTGTGATCCTCCTCTCCATCTATCCACCCAGCTGTACGCAGGCTGGCCCTGAGTTTGAGGACTCTGTTGCAGCTGCTCCAGGAGCTCAGCCAGTCGAGTGTGGCCGCGGGATCGGGCGATGTTCAACGGCAGACGTCCCAGGGAATCGGGAATGGCAAGAGCTCTTGGGTCCCACTGGTAAAGGATCAGTGCTGCCTCGGTATGACCCAGAGCACAAGCCCACATCTGTGGAAGACAAAACCAACTTCATACACACAGAAAATCCCCCCCCCAAAACAAAGACACACCTAGACTTAAGCAGTAATTACTCACAAGTGGCGTGCAGGAAAAGTGGTCGACATTGAGAGGATCTACTTCCAGCTCAAGGTCAATACTGTCGGCATGCTTTGTGCTGCGGGGAAATACAACAAAAGTGAAATTAGTGTCTGGGTCCGTGCCTTCACCATGATGTGTCATATCTGAGTGTAAATCACCGCCAGCGAATGAGTGTCTGAATGAGTCCTGCGTAACCCTGAGCGGCAGCCAGATGCAGTAGAGTCATTCCTCTGGAGTTCTTGCTGTGGACGAGCTGATTAGAAGAAGCCCAACACGGCTGAGACATCATCTTCTCACACACCACCACGACACGACCCTCAAATGTGCCATGATCGGGGGACAACTAAAGAGTTGAACAAGAAAAGGTCAAATCATGTAAACTATAGCACTTTTTTTTGTTTAAACAATAAAAACTGTCCAACAACGTTGCAGTTATTTTGCACAGGGCATTGCTAAGTTAGTTGTGAAACACTTCGCCTGACTGATTTCTTTTAGGTCCGTGTGTTTCAATGTGCTGTGCTTTCCAAACACTTTCATATAACCGAAGGAAAAACAAAATTCACACGGACAGAACCACAAGCTTACTTGAGACCGCTGCTCAGTGGCTCCTCCCCCCTCGACTCCTCCGCCCTTGGTTGCCATGGCTTCTGAGCCAGGGTTCTGATTGGTTATTTCAGCCATCCTCTGCTCCATCTGCTCCAAACGCTCCAAGATAGACATCCTGAACTGCGTGTCTGTAGAAACGCAAAAGAGAAGTAAACACTGGCAGGTAGCTCCCTGTAGTCATGGAAATAAGCATCACTGCGTTCAACCTGATTGGCTGAACATACACTGAGCTGGAATTCAGCAATGTTCTTTAGTAAATTATGTGAACTTAGAGAATATAAAGTAACCAGAAATATTTTTGTGACCTGGCTGTGTGCGAGTTTGACCCTTGTTTTCAAAGCTGCTGCAGTTTTGCTGCAGTGCACATTATGTCATTCCACCTGCTGCTTTCTCACTCAGTTTTCTGTTTTCCCCTCTTCTCCTTTCATTTGTTTTTCTTTTGTGCTGCCTGCAGTACAGAGACTTAACTGAGAGGATCGAGCCTGATGAGCAACAAGAAAATGTGGGCTTCCTCCTCTGTGCTAGTCAGAGGGGAAGTTATCTGACTTAATTACAAACTTAAGATCATAGCAACTCAACACTTCAATTAAACTCTTTATTTCTTACAAATACAGAAAACAATATACCATACAAAGCCAAACAAATAACACACTCTTTTGAGCAATGAATTTGGTCAACCTAAATAATATATATAAATGTTCAGGGTGTGTTGGGGAGGCCACAGTAGCTTGTTGTTCAGTACTGCGATCTTTTAATCCTGAGGCTGCAAGTTTGAGCCCAAGTTGAATCAGGAAGGGCATCCAGCATAAAACAATTGCCAAATCTTTAATAAAAGTTAAGTTGATATGGCAACCACTGCAGAAGCAGCAGAAAACATCAAAAGAGGAATATTTCAGATGTTTTGACTTTTTATGATTATGTTTACCTGCTATTTTTGGGACAGAACTCCACAAGTGTCCATCTTGTTAAAGTTGAATATGATATATGAGCAACTTTCCACTACATGGTTTAATTGCTTTTAATTAGTATTAGTTTTACACAATGACATTCTCCAGCTTCAGTGAAAAACTCAGCTAATTGAGGAATTTCCCAAAGTTTCTGTAGTCACGGTCCAGTTGACTTTAACTTTGTCTTTTTTTTTTTTTCTTTAATGATGATCCTGGTTTCAAAGAGTGATCAAGTGAGGGAAAGAATGCCCAGTAGGCAAGTATTAAAAGACATCCAGGAATCTGAAAACCAAAGGCGTTGCCACAGCAAGAAAACCAAAAACTATAGGCCAGATACAGGTGAACAAAGAGCTGACACAAAGAAAAACCCCAACAAAACAAACAGAGCTGTGACAACTACAGTCAGGTGAATGACAAAAGCAGAAAGCAACAAACAAGAAATATAACAAAACTCTACAAGCATCAAACTTTTACAACATAATTCTGTATAACCAGCTTTACAAAAGGCGAGACTAACTTGTAATCAAAGTTTTTAAAGTAAAGTTTAACCAATAACACAATCAGATTACACTTCAGCAGGGTTTGTATTCTTTAAATTAGAAGATCTATGGTTTATTTAAAACACTTTTTAAACAATCAGGTCACAGCTGTTGCATCTAAATTAAACCAAAAATTGATGCTTTAATGTTAAAGGATTTTAAGCTGATCAAAAGCATATTTAGATGAGGCTGAATAAATCTCAGACACATATATAAAAAGGAAGAGTACAAAAAGAACAATACAAAACAGAATCCAGTGATGGGCCTTTATATTGTGATTAGAGGGTTGAGTGGAACTCTCCACTCCTTTTAGTGCTGAAACTAAACATGGTAATTACTTAATTAGATAAGTCTAATTATCAGGTGTGAATCAGCAATCAATTTAAAGGCACCACAGTACATCTCTACCCAACTATCCAAGGCGTAAACGACGTGGAGACTTGTGGCTTTTTCTTCTCTTTGTCTGCCACACAACAATGCATGCTTGCATTAAATAAGCTATAAGCTCCACAGCCAACCACGCTTACTGTATGCTCAGCAACAAGAAGAAAAAAAGAGAAAACTAACGCAGCTGCAAGCAATACACACCTGAACGCCAACAACAGCGCGCGAGGACAGGTTAAAAACACAGCGCGAGTCTCTGCGGCTCTCTTTGTTCTTCTTCCTGCTTCTGCTCAACCTCCTTTAGTTTCAGACTCACAGGTCGCTGCTCCGACCGCGCAAAACACAAATAACAGAGGGAGGGGGGGAGAAAGAAAGGGAAAGAAAAGAGGTGCGTCTCCACGTTTTTGTGTGCGGGGAGGAGGAGGGAGGCAGTAGCGCTTCAAATCCGCCCGCCACACTCCGAGCTGCAGGAGCTCAGTCGTCATCCGCGCCACACGACTGACTAAAATAGGGCACTGACGTGGGGGATGTGGTATGCTTACACGATTTTTTTTTTTTTTTTTAAATAAAATACCTGAGTTGTATCTCTATTCGGAGGCTTTGCTCCCATATTTGAGGTTAAATAAAGAAGCGCGGTGAGTCACGCGCAGAAAAGATTTTAAAAAGGCATCCATCGAGCTGTCTAAAGTTTTCCCTGTCAAACGGAGCGCGTGTTGTTGCCATCATCACGTCCTTGTCCTTCTAATTTAAAGCCAGTCAGCCCCGCTGTGACGGAAAAGCCGCATTGCCGCAGTGCGCAACGCGGAGAGACGGAGGCGAACAGAGCCAGGACATGGCTCGCCAGCGGGTCCCGTGCGTTTCCAGGCTTCAGCTGCATCAAGAGATTTATTTATACACCCGCACAGCTGACCCCAGAGCTGCCAAGACATGTGCAATGAAAGGCCCAGCATTCATGGGAGGAATGCCTGTCGCCCGCCGCTTCTCGTGCCAGAGTTTTACACTAAAATGAAAGTATAAATCAGAGGTCTACAACCCTCCTGCGCGTAATAGCGGTTTCCCTGCAATAATTAAATTACCCCAGAATGTCATTAATCACTCATTCATTTCAGTCAGGTGTGTTAAATCAGAGAAACAGCTAAAATACAAAGGACGGTCATGAGGAATGGAGACCTCTGGTAGAAATAGCTATATGAAGGAGTTGAAGCCGTTTTGGTCAAACCTTGTCAGATGTCATGGTAGGGTGTGGGTTAGGGATGACCCTCAGCTACTAACACATTAAAGTTTAGCTCAATATTTGTAAAACTGAAACTTTTGTGTTTTTAAAGCGACTTAACCAGAGAATCTTAAATAGGTTGTAGCTGAAAACCCACTGATAGTTTCAGATTATTATTATTTATCTATTCAGCAATTTATGAGATATATAGCTACATGCTATATAGCTTATTTATTTACCAATGTTTTACCAGGCAAATCCCACTGGGATTGCAGATCTCTTTTCCAAGGGCAGCTGTACATGTTTTTAGGGGTGGAGGAAACCGGAGTACCCTGAGAAAATCCACGCAAACTCTGCAAAGAAAGACCCCAGGTCTGAACCGTGGATTGAACCCAGGACATTCTTGCTGTGAGGCGTCGGTGCTAACCACCGAGCCATCCTGCTGCCAAACAGCTCAGTGGTTAGCACTGATGCCTCACAGCAAGAAGGGCTTGGGTTAGATCCCCGGTTCAAACCTGGGGTGCAGTTCTTGTGCTTGCTTCTCCAGGTATGGTTTCCTCATGGATCAAACACATGTAGCCTACATTAGACTGCCTTCAGGTTCAGGCCCCCCTTGCAAAAGAGATGTGTAATCTTAATTTGAATTTTCTGGTTAAATTATGTTTAATAAATAAATATTTTGCTAACAGACAGAGCTGACACAATCTGTTAGCACTTAGAATGTTGGGAATCAGTCTCAGCTACTACCACATCAGATTTTAGTTAAATATACAGTATGTAAAAAAATTGTGTATTTATTTTAGATCAGTTAGCTGTGGCAGACAGCTGACTGATCTCCAATTCACTCAATAAAAAAAATCAGTTCTTCCAAGCTGACTGAGTTTCATATATAAAGCTTCTTCTACAAAAACTGAAAAAGTAAACTAATAAAGTGTTGCTGTTGATAACTATGATGTCAAATTCTAACAAAGAAATCAATTCCCATGCAGGCATGTGACAAAAAAGGATAAGAAAATGTCTCCATCAGGTCAAACATGAGCAGCAATGATATAAAACTGACATCTGTGACTGAACTCATCTCACAGTGAGAAACAACAACTGGAACAGGGCAGATAAACAAACTCACAGCATCACGTTCTTCTTACAATTTATTTAAAAAAATGAAAGGATTATTTGAGGGTTATATTTTTGTGTAAATGTATCTGTCACAAAATGAGGTATTTCGTTACAACATACTGAATTTAAGCCCATTTAGATGTGTGAAGTGTACAAAGGGTTTGAATTGTTTCTTTATATTTTCCTTCCAATGAGCGACACTGTTTTGTACATTTTTAAAGAAGTCCTGGTCAATATTTCTTTAATTATTCAATTAAGTTTTTCTTTGGACTTTGACAGTTTTTCTCTAATTTTAGTCCAGTACTTGACAATTTTCAGAGGAACTTTTACTGTTTGTAAGACAGGAGATAGATTCAATCTTTTAAAGAGGGGTTTGTGGTTTTGAATAACTAATATCTTACCTGTTGCAGATAGCTCCTTAAAAGGTACTGTTTGTTGAACTTCAGTTTAATTTCCCCCCAGATTAATGAGCTAACAACTAAGAGCAAAACAGATTGCTGCAGTTTTAAAATAAGTTTAATCCTAAAAGTTTCACTGTAAATCAAGCAACACACTATAACCTTGTAGCTGTCAATTTCACATTGAATGTTTATTTCAACAGAAATATTAAGACATTCTTGCTTGAAATGCTCCAGGCTACACTGAAAGTACTACAGCTAGCCGCAGCTGTCACTATTAATTCATCAATAACCCCAGAACTATGTGTAAATAATTGCGTTACACAAAAAGTATGACAACATAAAAGTTTATAAAATAGTGTTGGCATTAACTGCAATGACATGTCTCAGATTGTAGTTGTTTTAAGACTGTAGTGGTCCACACTCAGCCTCTGATCAAAACTAAACTTTATTTCTCCAAACTGAGGTCCTTCAAAGAGGTATCTACAACATTAAGACATTAATGGTTTACAACCTTCTGCAATTTAGCAAAGTAACAGTTTAAAATTGACTTTTCAGACATTGATTCCCAAACACCTGCAGATGATCGACTGAAGGATGATGCACCTCTCAGGTCCCTTGTCTTTGCAGATTTTTTTTCCTCTTCTATAAAGACAAGACTTCAAAATACTGTTCATCTGCTAGAAATAGTTGCTTTAGGGCCAACTCTTCGCTGCACAACAAACAGTGAGCTACGAGAACCAAAAAGGAGCAAAAAGCAGCCAAAGTCCCTAAAAGAAAATTCAAAATGCTTAAAGAAAAAAAATGGAGACCACCTTAAAACATCACACAACTCTTTGGAAGCAAAATAGGATAAAATATGAGTGGTTTAGAGAGATTTCTGCAGAGCTGTATATAACGTGTCCATGTCACTTAAAGAATAATGGACAGTATGAGCTGCTTGCAATATTTATAAAATGTGACACTGCCGAGTACATGAAGTGAAGTTTAAAAAAAGTCAGAGTTTTCTGACCACTTAGCATAAACTCCAGTACAACACAAGAACTGAATGACAGAGCATGTAATGTCATTCTTATGTTTTAGTTGCCTGCAGTGTACTGTGCTTGTGTCAAACATTATGGCCTAGGATAGAGGAAATTAGAAACATGTTATATCTTGAACAGATGATACAAAGAGAGTAAACTTAATAAAACTAACAGCGAAGGAGCTTATTAGCAGTCAACGCTCTTGAAAACCTCCATTTAGTTTAATTGTATTAACTGAAGCCTCCACTCAGCCTCTTTGTGTGTTTAACACAGAGGAGTCTGCAGCGTGACATTAAATCACAATAAAGTGCAGCACTGAACTATATGCATTATTTGTACTTGTTCATTTTCCTCACATTTTGTAAAAAAAAATTAAATAAAAAGAATAAATTGAATTCTCATTTGGAGAATAAGCTGACATATTCAGAGTAAAGAGATGAACGTATGTTTGAAAGGGGCTTACGCTGACTGCCATCAGACACTTTTATCTGATTAATACCAAAATATTTGCTCTCACCATCCAGAGACAGCCAGTCATGCTGAGAGGATGGTAGAGCCGGAAGGTCGCGTGCCTTGTACTCAAACACCACAGAAGAAGAGATGACCTCACCACCCATGGCCACCTGTAGCATCACTAGTCCTGTGTCGTGGGCTGGAAAAGACAGACGTCAGGTGATGAATGTGTGCGCACTACATTAATCTCTTGGCAAAGTCACAAAATAACTTTAGAAAACGATCTGAACACATGAAATACTGGAACTTTGCAGCTCTTCCAGATCACACAGAGGGTGGGACACAAATTCAATCTTCTGACCAAAACTATACTTTGTTTCATTTAGTTAAGAAATCCCAAATCAGTGAATAGTTAAATTAATGTTTGCAATCTATTCCAAATTTGCTGACCTTTACACAAAAAGGGAACAATGTCCAAATTATGTTTTGCACAGAGGTGGAGCCAGGGTGACAAGTGCCACCCATGCCACCTGATTGGCCATGCCAGGTGCCTAACACTAGTGGGTGGTGTTTCCATGTGGCATTTCAAAGATGGGCATTTATTGAGAAACTTATTTTGCTAGCTGGGGTAGCTTTCAGAATGTCATGTGGATTGCTCGTGGATACCACCAAACCAAATTTCAGGCCAATATTTCTAAAGATGGCTGAGTTGGTGCCATTTGAAATTAGTGCCATCTTGGATTTTGTAATTAAAATTAAAACAATTAAAAACGATTGTTTCTCCGCTACTACTACGCTAATTTTGAGATGTGTGTGTTTAAAAATGGGATTATAGCCCTTTGTGAAATTAGCATTAGCAGTTATTTTAGTTGGGACTAAATTAGAGCCATTTGAAGTTAGCTGTGAAGGACATCTTGAATTTTCAAATCCAGAGTAGTTTTATGTGCCTCCTAAAAAACACTTTGGCCACCCCTGTGCCACCCCATGCCAAAACGTCTAGCTCCACCCCTGGTTTTGCACCTTGTTAATCTGCAGTTTTCAGTAATTGTTGCACTAGATTTCAAAATAATTTCACCACCTACCTCTGGAAAAAGGCCTTTAACATAATAAAAAATGTTTTATAAATTTAAAAAGTCTATCAAAGCTGAATATGTTATATTCTGTACTTTGCCATGGTGCTACATCATTGGTTTTTGATCTTGAAATGTTTGATTCTTTGTACTGAGTAGGACAGACTGAGTTACTCAAGCTCTAAATATTGCACAAAAGGAACGGTGCAACAGAATCATAGCATGCTTTCATAACTGGGCATTCGTCACTGATTTTATAAAACTAAAGCAAACGGGATTAGTTTTGATGTTTCTGGTCTGTATGATCAGGTGTGTTACCTGGGCAGTAGCAGCGCAGCACCCCGGGCTGGATCAGAGCAGCAGGGACACTGATGTGGTCGAACAGACAGCTGTATTCACTAGTCGACTCCAACCATGGACCTGTGATCAGCACCTTCACTCCGCCCTGAGGAACACAAATAAAAGCCTCAGGTTAACAACAACATCATTGCTGAGAATACGAATAAACCTAGCTGGCAACAACAAACACGAGTCTAAAAATGAGACAAATTTCTGCATGCTGCGATCTCCCACCATCAAGAACGAAGCTAGCTTTAGATCTATGAGGATCTCTGTATGTTTATGTCAATATAGCATCATTGGTGTGTGAAGGAATGCCTTATAATGTGCTTTTATTTAACTACAGTCTGGAGGTGAGAGATAAATTATGGACGCAAGTGCCTTAATTTCTGGCTTATTTAAAAATATTAACTTACATAAATTGTAAGACGTTAGACTAGTCTAGAGACCCCTTTGCTTCTTACATTCAAACAGAACAAAAAAGTTTGAACTGTCTGAATTACAGCCTCATGAATTCACACAAACACAGTTTAAAGTATTAAAACCAAAAGAACGAACTGTCCTATGCAAATGAATGTGTCATGAAGTTATTGAAGTACAACACCTGAAGAGTTAGGACTGTTTCCTCTTAGCTGTTTAGCACATTTTACAAATTGTGTTGGTCTGTGAAGAAATCTTTTTGTTAGGTTTAACTCTAAACTGCAAATGATGTAATCTGCAGCAGTAAAACTGCAGTAAAATGTGAGCTAAATTGAGTTATTACAGGCCCCATGTGACACTGTTTTTTAATGATGATGGGAAGATGCAAGGTTCCCACAATTTTCATCATAATTCAGTGACAAAACTGCTTTCTGAGCCAGTAGAAGTCTTACATTGGTAAAATAATGAGGCCACCCAGGAGAATCAGGGAAATATTGAAATTTCATTAAAACCCAATCAGCTGAGTGTGAAATATTTGGCCTCTTTAATGACCACATACTGTAACCAAGCTGTCTGTACAAACTGGGCTAAGTGTAATTTTAGTGGTTAACATCGGCACGAGCTGCCATCAATCATGAGGTGTGTGGACTAATTTTCCTGTGGGGAGCAGTGATGAGTAAATAATGATTACAAGTTACTCACCTCTGGATAGGACCACTCCGGGGAGTAGTCTGTCACACCAAACAGTCTGCCAGTCTCCTGGAGCAGTCCCAGCGCTGCCTGCTCCACCTCCGAGCCCTGCAAGTGGCCTGCTCCCGAACCCTGATCCTCTCCTGCTGCCCCCTCCTGGGGCATCAAAACACCAGAGACCGCTGCCCCCACCCCGCCCCCAGACCCCTCCACTGAGATGAAATCGTTGATGAGATCCGAGAACTGGCTTCCAAATGAAGCCTCGAATCCTTCCAGGCTGATGGCGGCTCCGGCCCCAGCTGATGTGGCGGCCACCACTCCGTTTTGCTGAGGGAGCGGAGAGCTGTAGAGCGCCCCTTCAATGTTTGCCCCTGTGGCTATTGACTGAGGACTGGCCCCCACTGAACTGCTGGCCCCTGACAAGCTCACACCATTACATATAATTTCATTCTCTGCTCCTCCTCCACCACCTCCTCCTCCACCCTCGTCTCCTCCTCCGGTGTCATCTGTGGGCTGGAGGTAATGCTTGGCATCAACACTCACATAGGCCTCATGAGGATCTCCAGCCTTGAGGAGCAACTCTTCTCCATTCTCAGTGGGTTTTTCCAACGCTCCCACCTCCTGGTGTCCTCTGCTGCTCGGCTGTTCGATGGACGCGTCCTGTGTCGTCAGGGGAAAGGAGCTCACTGTTGCCGCCTGTCCATTCCTTGCACACAGAGCCTGCTGGTCTGTGCTGGTTTGGTGAAGGTGTGCGTGCACGTCTCCATTGGTGACAGGAGAGTCAGCTGCCACTGGGGGCAGGCTCATGTAAGCCCGCGCCTCGCCAGATTCCTGGGTTGCCTTTGTGCCGTTGGTCTGCAGCTGAGAGGGCTGGCTTGTCTGGGGGGATGCCTGGAGGAAGATGCTCGGTGAAGGGTGGTGTGCAGGCTGGGTCAGACTTGGGACGCAGGTCGATGACATGACAGCACTGAAGTCCATCTGTTCCAGGGTGGTGCTGGGGCTGAGGCCAGCTCCTTCTCCCACATAGCTGCCCTGGCTGGACAGCGGCTGCTCCAGGGGTGTAGCTTCTGTCTTGATGTTGTTGACCAGACTTGGGTTGTAAACAAAGCCGTTGGAGGGGCAATGCAGCCCTCCATCATCACTGTTACAGCCCTCTGTCTTCCCACCTCCTCCGTACGTCTGGCCCTGCTTGGGGTTGTTGAGGAAGCAATCAGGGTCAAAGGTCATTGTGGTCTCAGGAAGGCTGACACCAACACCAGAGTCCAGAGAACTGGAGAGGATCAACTCCCCACCCTCCCCTAGGCCTACCCCTCCAGGAAATGATGCAAACCTCTGGTTATCAGGGGCAACAGCTAGCAGAATACCAGTTGTGGTACTCTCATGGGTGGTAGCCAGCAGATGGGTGTGGCCAGCGGAGTAAACCGAATCCCCAGTCAGCGTGGTGACCTCAGACATAAACACAGCAGTGCTCTGTGATAAACCGGCTCCAATGGCGAGAGCAGGACTGTCAGCCATGTCACTTGCGATTGACAGCGGGGAGCTCTGGGTGGTGTCAGGCACCTCCACCTGATTGGTGGAGGTGGAAGACGACACTTCCATGCTGCTCTGTGGGAGTAAGGAGGGTTTGGTTATCCTGCCGTTCCTCCTCTCTCCTCCGCCAGCTCTGCTCCTCCCCCCGCCAGGATTGGGCTCGGTCTGGCCCTCCGATACATCACTGTTCTGGACCTCTGTGCCATCTGCTTCCTCAGCTCTCTGGCCCGGTGCTACACCCGTTCCTATAGCCGTCCCGCCTCCTGCTGCCGCTCCCCCTGACTCCTGCTTGGATGAGATGATCCGCTGCTTGACGCTGGAACACTTTTGATGCAGGCTGCTTCCAGCACCTGGTAAACAAGATATCCAAATAAAGAAACAGCTTTTACAACAACGCAAGCTGATTTTATATTCTAATTATCTACTTTCGCAGGCCAATGTTTTACCTGAATAGCCCTATCTCATGTTCAATTCCTAGCATGTAATAGCACCCTCCAGTGTTCAAAATGTACATTGAAATTAGCTCAAGTGCTCTGACACACTGGCACAAATACATATGCTTAAACATTTTTTAAAAGCCCAAACATATTCTTCAGGACTTTTAAGTAATTATTGCAAATGTTTTCAATCGCATTTTGAGAATTAAGCAGATTTCTCCAGAGGACACACCTGCCCCCAACAAATGAAGCATCAGAACTGTAATCAAGTCATAACATGCAATAAAAAGTAAAACCAGGAAGCTGTGTAAATAACTTGGCACACATGGAAGTCAGAAATAAAGTAGTAGTTATGTCAGCAAGCCACCAAGTAAATAACATGTCTTTGTTTTCTTTTCCAACAACTTCTGCCTTTCTTGGGCACAATTTGTATCTGCCTCTAGGTGGCAGCATGGCACTGACTGCTGCCAACATCAAAAACAAGTAATTCACACAGAATATCTGATAAAAGCCTGAATAAATTGTATATACTATAGGTATATGGTTACTGTAAAAGTCTTTAAACATGTTGTTGTAATTTTACGTTGACAGGAGACATTTTGTAATATTCATTCTTAAAAATATTTCATGCAAAATAAATGTATTATAAGGCTAATTAGAACAAAGTTTGAAAAGTTAGCATTTCTTTACAATTTTCCATTTGTCTTAGTGAGAATCTTTGAATCCATAAATAAACATATCAGCCTTTTGTTTGGTTTAGATTAGACAGATTATTCTTCTCTTTTAAGAAATGTCATTCCAAGTTATATTTAACTGAGTTATTCCATGTCATGACTATTTTGGCTACATCTTGTTATACATTACCAAGTTTTTCATTACTAAGCATCAATGTATATGCACAGTTTTATTGTTTCTTTCGTATATTCTCCTTCAGCTATTTAATATTTTCATTTAGATATATACTAATTGTGTTTCTCTATTAAATCCAGTGACATTTTGATTTGCGACATTGCCAAAAATAAGAGAAACACAGTTAGAGTTCTCCACTTTCTTAGTGTTTACACAGACCAACTGTTTACACTTCAAAAAAAAGTACAGTAAAGTGACTAAAGGAATTATAAGCAATAACACCAAACTCCTACCATCTGTGAGGCTGCAGCCATAAAACGTTTCTACATGAAAAATGAGCCAAACAATTAGCAAAATAGTTGCCAATTAATTTTCTGTCAGTCAGCTAATTGATTATTCTGACTAATCATTTCAGCTGCACTCGCATTAAACAGATGGGTGATTTAACAATTGGCAAAACATCAAATTGCATGATTTCAGATTTATGTAAATAATATAATTACTTGTAAAATAACTAGTAATTGCAATCATCAGACATATGTAGGGATGTGAAAAGTTTGAACCAGGAGGTGAAAAGTTTAATAAAAACAGACTAAAGTTTAGAGGTCATTTAGAGTTCACACAAATATATTAAGCTACACTGCATGGTGTATTTCTGATCAAAGCAGAAATATAGAGTTATTCAGACTTGTGCAGTAGCATTTAGGTACACAACACTTTGAACAATTCACTTTATCTTGACTTTAATATCTAGATGTTGCTGTCGTCACAAGATCAGAGCTCATTATGTAACAAGAGACAAGCTAATCTCTTTTATTAAGATGTAATTATTCTGCTGCGAGTTCAAATATCTGCTTCATTGTTTCATTAACTTCACATTATTTATTGGCAAACCAAACATATTAATCAAAACACAATTGTTTAATGTAAATAACTTTGCTGTTTTACATAAATAAACAGTTTACTAGATCAAACCAGTTCCTTTTCTACACTAAAATTAAAGGCTTGGCATTTTTTGAAGGGATGTATATCACCATGCTAGAGTTTTAGGTCATCACTTTTTTGGTTTAACTTTGAAAATAAATAAATAAATAAATAAATAAATAAATAAATAATAAAAGTTATGCACCATATTGTGGGATGTCACCCTCAGAGTATGTGATGAAAATCCTCACCAGGTTTTAGGTCAGTATCTGTAAAATGGACTAAGGTCGAGCATTTTCTGTTTTTTTAGTTCAGTTGGACGTGGCAGCCATTTTGGATTGTGTTTACTCCAAAAGTAAATCATATGTAGAAGAACATCCGATGATTACGTTCTGCAAGTTGCAATCAAATTCTTCCAGTGGTTCATGAAATATTTTGCTAACTGACACAAACACACAGGCACAAACAAAAACATTATCCGCGCTGAAAAACAGGCGATGATAAAACAGGGGCTAAAATAATAAATGAATCATTTTGTCTTCTGCAGCACTTCTGCAGGTGTATCAATTATGAACTTGCAGAAGAAAAAGTACATAATCCACTTCGGGGAACAGGGAAAAAAAAGAGAAAGTAGCAAGTGGAATTTTATGATACAGCGTTATCAGTCCGACCCTGCTGTGACCACCTTGCAATGAGGCCTGGGGGGACTTGTTACCACACTGGTCCCAAGGTGACTCAAATTCCCAGGTGGGAGAAAAAGCGCCGAGGCTGAGCGAGGAAGAGAGCGAGAGGCTGAAGTAAAGATAACTTACACATGGGTTTCAGCTGACCAATGAGCTCCTCCTTGCTCCACTTGGCCCACTCCTTCCTGTCTGTGTTGATGGAGCAGAGGACAGGACCACATGGCTTCCCACTGTCGTCCACTGCCGGTACATTCAGGTAGTGCACCAGCACAATGTCTGGGTTCTAGAGGAATGACACACACACACACAGAAACACACCAGCTCTGTGTTATTTTAACAACAACAACAAAAAAAACATCTGTTCACTGATGTGTTTTTACCACACACAGAACAAAATGAGCAAGAGTCTATTTACAAAAGGGAATGAAGGGGGGAAGAGGGAAAAGAAAGTGGAGGACAGGGAGGAGGTCAGACGTAGCGTGTCAGATAGGATTCTCTCACCTGCCTATAAAAGATTTAACAGCTTGAGCCCCCTCAACACTCTCTCCCCCTCTCTCTCTAACACTGCAGTGTCTACATGTGTGTAAGAAATACAGGATATATGTTGTTTTTATAGCTTGTATGTATGGAAGGAGGGAGAAAACGAGGGAAATGGAAGTAGAGCTGGTTTCACTTTTCTGTAGGTCACCAGCAGACCTATGGAATTTCTATTCCATGAATGATTCAACAAGTTTCTTCGTGTGTGTGTGTGTATGTGTGAGAAAGAAAGAGAAAGCCTTCTCGTGATGAAAGATTCAGTAGACAGACTCAGGTTAGGGGGTGGACCTGCTGAGGTGGAACACTTTTCACTCCAAAAAGAGCACAGTGGGCTTCTACAGCGCCGCACTCTGCAGTGCAACAGCTTTCATGGACTGATTTATGATCATATTCACTGATGTGTTTTGATATCGGTGCAAAGAGCAGAAAATGGCACATTACAGATAAAGCAACTCAAATTTCCCTTTCCACTTTCAGTCTGCAAGAATTTAACTAGCAGGGCATGCTGGTAAAGAAAATATATCGAGGATGGGCCTAAAATTTCAATTTACAGAGATAGATGGAATTTCCTTGTAAAAATTTTTTCAAGCGACAAATTAGGCAAAAAAAAAATCCTGGTGATAACCACACATTTCCTATTTTAAATGCACGTTTTGGAATTTGAAATGAAGAGCTTAAACGTATGCAGACAGGGCCAAGATTCATCATGCGACATGTCATCTGAGGATGATGAGGTCCCGGTGGTCATTCCATGCATGACAAACAAAGGGAGAGAGTGCATGTGCTGCTTTCTGACGTCGCTCACTCGAGCAGAAGAGTTCAACACTTTTTGTGAAAACCAATGTGCCTTTAAACACAGGGGACACCTGCGTTTGAGCGTGCATGAGCACGTGCGCGTGTGTGGGGGAAAAGAGCATATGTTGTGTGTGCTTTTTCATAGCCCGAGGACGTTTCCTTCAAAAAGACCACATGGAGAGAAGCACCCGAGTCCTTGATCCAAAGTAAGAGTCAGGGTTAGGTAACACACTGTTCTCAGGAAGTTACAGTCAACTCCTGTGAAATTATTTTTACCAACCTGCATAGTGTGACGTTTTGTGGAGCCTATATATTCCACAGCGGTCTATATGTGTAGGTAGGACACCAGTAATGCAAACAACATTAAGTTTTATTATCAGCGCAGTCTTGTGGCTGTATTTCCAGCAGCCAGAATTTGCCTCATTAATTTGGAAGAGGAGGACTTTTATTGCGAGTTTATGGTTGAAAATCTAACAGGTGAAACTATGTGTGTTGAAAACAATGCTACACATGGTCACAGTGGCAAAAAAGCTCAAAGTGACAAGCTGTCAACGCATTATGACGTCAGACAAAATCCCGTTTTTGCTTGTGTTTAAATGTGTGCTTAAATGTGTGTGTGAGAGAGAGAGCGGCAAGGTGGGAAAGGGTGGTGAGCTTACCTGCAGCAGCCAATAGCATCTACGATGGAAGGTGGGGATGATGGAGGAGTGGACGTAGCAGCCATACAGACACTGGAGAGAGGAGAGGAGAGGAGAGGAGAGGAGAGGACAGGAGAGGAGATGGTTAACAAGAAAAAAAACACACAAAAAAACCGGGAGGGAGCAATACAAAAATTGCAAAAAGGAGAGGAGGATTAGGAGAGGACAGTGAAGGAGAGAACAGGAGAGGAGAACTTAGGTTATACCCACTTAGGTTGTATTGATTGTGGTGCTGAAAGTAAATTGCAAACATGCTGTATGTGTTTTTTTTTCTCTCCCTAATGTCTTTTCTAAAATACCATCAATCTGATGTGGACAATAACAGCACAACAGACTGAGAAATTCACTACCTCTGCAAGAAAGGGTGCAGCCTATTGTGAATTCAGAAAAAGTTACAAAGTCGTCACACACTTTACGAAAGGTCCATACGAGTGATGCTGACAGAAACCAGGAGGGGAAGCACGACGTGAGAGTGGAGCCTCAGTGAGAACAAAATTAAGACATGCAGTGGAGGATAATTATACTGAAGCAAACTAATGTGTACATATTTGAGTGTGAAAAAGCACCAAAAAGTTTTAATACTCAGGAACAACTTCAGACTGTCTGTAATATTTCATGTAGATTGAAATACATGTTCAAGTACAAAAAATGTTTCTGAAATACTAATTTAAAGAATATATTTTTTAATCTACATTTTTAAGTTTGTGCTATTTAAAAAAAATAAAGAAACTTCCTCAGCCTTAGAAGGCTTTTAAACCTTGAGAAAAGTCGAATGAAGGGTGAAGTGATGGCAGAAAAGCCTTCTATCAAGGTCACCACCGACACATTTTAAGTAAAATCAAGTCACACCCTCCACACACACACACACACACACACATTCTCAAACACATATGAAGCCACTGTATTAAAGACAAAATTACCACAAACATAAATACTTCACAATCAAGCAGAAAGCAATTTACACTCATCGCTTGTTCTGTTTTCCTTCTCATTCACACTTGTGCACTGTGATGTTTTTTCTCTTCTCAGAAGTAGTCCGCTCTCTATCTAAAGTGTGTTTTGCCAAAGGCAAAGTGCATTTCCATATATTTCCATTCGATATGAGGAGGCTCTCCATCCAGGGTTATGTTTTTTTTTTTCTCTAATGCTTCCTGCCTCTCCCTACTCTTCTTCTCTTTCTCTCTGCTCATCTCGCCGCTCTGCTCGTTCCCTCATTCCGATCCCCTGCTCTACACCCTGCTTACTTGCTCGCTTCAGGGGTCCTGGAAAGAAGTGACATAAACAATTACTGACCAAGTACCAGGGAGAGAAACGCTTTTCTTTGTGCGCCCGTTTGTTTGAGTGTGTGAATTGTGTTCAGCTGCAGTGCACAGAAAATACACAAGAGTATCCGTGAGATATTGTGAATGATTGAGGAGTACTTGATCTCAATTATTCCTTATTTTTTGACCTGTTTTCTGTTCGCCTTTAATGCTAAACCCACCCTGGATCTCCTGTAAACATCCATGTGCCTCATCAGAGTTTCTCCTTTGCTCCATTCTCCACCTCATTCTTTCTGTTTCTGACACATGCATGCTCACTCCTCTCACCTCCTGCTACATTCCTGCTGAATAATCAATTTCTGAGCTGGCTGATGTGACTCAAACACACACACTCACACACATGCACAGACGCTGCCTTGAGACTGGATCGATACCCCTCTCTGTTCTGCTGAAGGAGGCATTGACATCATTTCTGGCCTCAGGCCAAACACGCTCTTATCCTTCAGAAAGAGAGAGGAAGTGAGACGGGGACTGGAGCATGGCGAGAGGGAAAGAAATAGGGGCACCGCTCACTTCCAGGACACAAATTGGCCTGTAGATTCAGCGTTTCATGTGTTCATTTGGGCTGCACGTATGCGTCTCCTCAGAGGCGAGGAGCGTACGTTAAGGACAAGATGGGCAGTGAAACCATACACGGCAGCGAATCATCGACTTGTTTTTCCACTGCAGCCTCTTACCTCAACTCCCTGGACTTTTAGCTTCATATGATCCTCTCGGGTGGTCTTCCCATCTTTCCTCTTCTTCCAGCAGTAGCCATCTTTCCTGTACTTCACCTTCTTACGGTTGTAGAGGATCATAGAGCCATTCTGAGGCCTAGCGGAGCACAGGATAGAGACTATGAGACAGGCAAACAAGCTGTCATGCTGGTGTAGAATACGATGGGTAAACATCAGAAATCATTTATTTTAAAGCTTACATTTCAAGCTGACAAATAAAAATTCTTTAGCTCACACAGGCACACTGTGTACCTCTGTGACGTCAGTGTTACCCTCCCACAGTCAACACACTGGATCTCATGCTCCCCCTCTTCTCTCATACATACCCCCATGCTCCAAACATGTTAATATTTTAGTAGGGTGATTTACTGGCACAGCAAGAACATTGGCCTCTAAGCTCCCTTTCTGTAGTCACCTGGTGGGATGAACACACATGCACAAACACAAACACACACCGGGAGTCATACGTGAACAAAGACAGAGGTATGATAGTGATATCAGACATGGCAGGACCTACTGCTGAGCCTTCTTTGGGCTCAATGTCAAACATGCTGCTCGGCAATCAATCATGACACTTTAAAACATTAGGGACAGGTGTGTGCGTGTGCGCGCGTGTTTCCGTGTGTGTGTCAGGGGAGAAAAATGCTTCTGTGCCTTATCTCGTGACAACAGAAAGAGAGGACAGACCAGTTAACAATCAATAAACTAACATATACACTCTTCGTCTCTCCTCTCTCTGTCCTCCTCCTCTCAATCAAACTCCAGTCCTCATTCCTCTTATCGCACCATCTTCCTCATTTAATTTTTACTTCTGCAGCCCCCTCAGCTCTCCCCTCCAGGTCTTCTAACCTCCTGATTTCATCTGGTACCATCCTAACCCGCCTTTCTCCTCTCCTCTCGTCTTGGAGTTTGATGTCGACACATCTATATGGACTGAGATGATAGCAGCGTTCTCAGAACACTGCGTGTAGCGAAACTAAATTTACTTTGAGCTGATTTTCTCTGACACTTTAAATCTGTTCTGTGTTTTTCTTTTTTTTTTGAGATGGGGGGGAATAGGGACGAAGTGCCTGTCAGTTTCTTGGTGGAGTGGAGACCCTCACCACCACCCCCTTCCCGATAAAAGCCAAGTATAGTCTCTGTCTCGAGCAGTGTGAGTCATCTTAGAGCCGCTGATTCTAATTACGTTACAGAGAAGATGGATGAGATCAAATGTGCGCTTGCTTTTGTGTGGGTGGCATATGTATGCGCACGCTTGTATGTAACCGTGCACGTGGCCGGTGCACCGTGTTCCCTCATGAACCCCGTGACTCAAGCAGACATAAATGCTATTGATTGTAACTAGGCTGTGATGTGTGGGATATAAAAAGCTTTTCAACCGTTCCACGGTGTAGCAGAGCAAAAACAGAGAAGGCAAAGGGTGTGTGTGTGTGTGTGGAGGGGGATAGAGGGGGGGGGGGAGAAAGACAGCAAGATAAAGAGGCAGAGTGGGTGTGTGAGTGTGTCCGGTAAGGGAGGAGAGAAGGAGGAGCGCAGCGGAGGAGGTAACGGTGTCTACTTTGGACGGACGAGGTAGTTCAGTGATGAGAGAAATGAAAGTCCCTGATTGTTATCTTTATAATGTTCCAGGACAAGTGTGAAAAACACATGGATACAAACACATGCACGCAAAAATAAAGAAGGGGAAAAAAATGCATTCACGTAAATGTCCCTGGCTCTGTTAGCTGAGCTCCTTTCCATCTGACGGGATTAGGTGTAATCTGTTCTAATCGTGCCTTGTGTCATGCGTAAATGGGATTATATCTAACTGCTGCTCAATAATACCAATATGACTGCTGCTGCTTGTGCTGCTGCTGCTGCTGCTGGGAGGCTGAGGCTGTACAGCAGCACAACCAATCAATGAGAAATCCATCCACAACATAAACCGTGCTGGTGGCCTCCGGCTGCTCCTGACAGGAGTCCTTAGGCTGGCACAATAGGAGTGCAGAGGTATCACCTCAGTCTTTCAACAGTGTCAGTAATCACAAAAGGGGGCACAAGGTGACCGACTCACTTCTTTTACTTTGTCTTTCTTTACTTTCTTCTTCTGTGTCGCTTTCATTTTTCATTCTCTTTTTTTAAGCAGTGTGTATATATATATATATATTTATTTTTATATATAGAGAGAGTACATATGTATTAACTAAAGTAAATGTCAATAAGGTGATTCATCAATAATTCAACTTGCCCTTTTCCCGAAATCTTTTATTCTCTCTTCCCTTTTCTTCAGTTCTCTTTCTTGGCTTTATCCGCTCTCCATTCTAGGAAAAGAGCTACTTCTGGTGCTTTCAGATCAATGAATATTCAGTTCTGGCATGTGAATCCCTTTTCACATCCCATCTTTTATACACATGCTGCCCCTCCCTTTAACCCCCCCTCCATGTCTGAATTATACATCACTTATCCTAATACATTTACATTCATTAATACTCCATTTCCAGCTGACTAGGTGTTTTACAGTCCAATCGTGTTCTTGAGCGTTCTCTACATGTAGAGGAGGCTGTTAGCAGGACAGAGACAGGAGACAGTTGATGTACATTACTCATGTTTTAATCAAACACAAGCACTTACTCAATGAGATGAAACTCACGTGAGTCACTGACTGAAAGAGTAATATTGTGTTTGTACCACGCTGCATGAAAGTTTGTGAAAACTAGGATTCTTTACAAATACAGTCAAGAAGAATAATTCGATCTTCACACCTAAAAGACGTTCAAAAGAGCAAAAGCAACTAAGAAGAAATAATTATACTCAGCTGGTTATTTATTGAGGGTTTATGATAGAATATCAAATATTTAAAAAAGGCAAAAGATAATTTCCTTGCTTTCTGTGTCTAGTGTGACCCCTCCCCTTTTTTGTTTCAACTATTATTGCAACAAATCATTTCCAGAATTTGTTGATTTGTTTTGTGCTGCAGCATTAAGGACTTTTAGACTTTTTCTCTGCACACTTCTTCAACTTGTCCCAGAAACTTGCTCCACATTTTTTAATAGATAAAGTTCTGAATTTTGACTCCACCAGTCCAAAATACAACCTTATGCAATAACCATTCCTTACATAGCCTTGCTAACTGATTTCACGGACTGAAAATACACATCAGATGTTCTAGCATGTTCTTTTATTTTATTTCAATACATTTCAGAATTGTTTCATCAGTAATATTACTGTACTGACCCAGAAGCGATAAATACCACAATACCACCCTCGCCGTGTTCAATAGTTGAAATAAACTCGCAATTTTTTTCCCACCAAACATAAAGTTTCACATTTAGAATGTTCTATTTGGGTCTCATCTGTCCTTAAAATAATAATAATTATACAGTCCTGTCCATGGGATCTTTGGCAAACTGCAGATAAGCAGAAGTGTTCTTTTGGAAAACAGTGGCTCTCTCCTTGCAGCGTTGCCAATTTTGTTGTTTAGTTTCCTCCTGACGGTGGACTAATGAGCCATAAGCTAATGTAAGAACAACCCCTTATTACTTAGAAGTTACCCAGAGTTTCTTTGTGGCCTCACAAAGCCTTACAGACCTTTTTCTCATCGAACAACATCTTAGGAGTGTAACAATGGCCGTGAATACACAGTCTGTGCATGGATGGAGTCCAAAAACTTTACCAATAATTCCAAAAGCATTTTAAGACGGATACATATTTTTAAAAGAAGAAATGCTTTAAAATCATGTTGAAATGCTCAGTTTTTAATTCTAAATACATAAACATAACAGGATATCCTCCCCCACACTGTTGTCCTCCTTTTGTTTGACTTGACTTTTAGTTTTAAATTACTTGCTGATCTCAGAGGCTTACACACTTTGGCTCCTAAAACATAATGTGATATTAGATCATCATGATCCACATTATAGAATGACCAAGGATAATAATTAGAGCCCAATGAGTAAGTAAATTTGTGTTTGTTCCATTATTTATTTGTTGCAACTAGAAAGCCTGTTTATTTCCCTTTAAATGATGCCACATGTGTTCGGAAAAATACATTTGTTGTTTTAGCAGAGTTCAGTATGTTGGCTGCGCCCATAAAAAATATGCCACACTGCCAAACAGCTTATATTGCTTCTTCTTGTTTTGAGCTTCTAATAACCCAGGTGTTGCAAATCAGTTGCCTGATTGGTGCCTGATTTTCAGCACCAGGACCCCTCTACAGCAGTCAGTTGGGGTCTTCTCCAACCACGCCACATTTGAATTGGATCTGGCGTCCATGCCGTAAAGCAACTTCAAGCTGGTGTGACCTCAACAAGAATAAACAGCTGTGGGATCAGCTTGGGTGTGCTGTTCATTCCAGAGTGACCAACACAATCTCACTGGCTGACTCAGTTGAGAATGAGGTGCCATCGCACAGCAGTGTGGGACCAAACTGCTCAGTAACATGAGGAGGAGCTGCCAGCTCTTTGTGGCTGTGTATGGTTCTTCCACATGCTGCTGAGGCACCTGTTTGTTCAATGAATAAATTACTATATTGCCAGTATGTCTTGTTTTTTTTACAAACTTCAATCATCCAGTTCAATAAACAAGAGAAATAGCAAAACACGCTTATTGGCATTGGCAGAAAAGATTTGGCAAAATTGTATGGGTGCAACCCACTCTGCTGCTCAACCTATAAATGAATTTTGCTAACAAATATGGCACCATTTATGGAGAAATAAACAGGCTTTCTAGTGGTATAACATTTACTGCCAAGACATATTGTTACAACAAAGAAATAATCAACACAAATTTCCATACTGTTTGTTCTTTTTATCATGTGTTTTGTTTGTATGCTCTAAGAAAGTTTGTTTGAAAACTTTAAAAATATATATATTGTTGAGCATGTAGAAGTCATTGTCTGCTCTCTCCTCACCTGGTTTTTGGCGATGTTGTCAGCCACTCATCATGTTTCTCAAAGGTGATGAGATATGCAGCAATCTCCTAGACACAGAGAGAAAAGACAGTTTTATTTGTGTGTGTGTGTGTGTGTGTGTGTGTACATCACAGAGAGCATGTGTCACTGGGAGATAAAACACAAGTATTTCCAGATGACCTGCTGATGCCCACAGAGAGTGTGTCACTATCTGATTGCCAAGGTGAGGTTGGAGCACCTGACTGGTCACAACGTAGCCAGTCAGGAGACAGACACAAAGGACAGACCCTCTGGGCCAACAACCAATCACACTCACAAACTCACGGATGTCTTCTTCCACTAGGGAGGAAAAGCTATCTACTGAATACACACACTTGTGCTGCATAAACACACACATGCATACACACAGACCTATACACTGGCTGAGAGAGTGCACTGATAGGAAAAGTTTTCTTGTACTCTGCAGTTTCACAGTTTCCCATCAGATAAAACCTGCTCCTAACTCGATTCTTAATTCTTCCGGCTCTCATCTCCCTAGCTCTCCCCTCCACGCTTCTCTTCTTCTTCTTCCTCTTCTTGCACACTCAAATGAATCCAATAAAGAAAGAAGAAGGCTCAAATCATACAGGTGTGTTTCTTACCAACCAAGAGCAGCGGAAAACAAAACATCCATGCACACAGAAAACTCAAAGAATTGCATCCAAAAGAAACTCTTGTTTTTACCTCTTGCTTTTTAGTCGCTCGTGCAACTCCGCCTTTTCTATTTGCTCAGTGAACTTTCTCACCTCTGGTTTCCTTCTTCAAACATCACTCCCTATCTGTCTATCTCTGACTCCCATCTCACCCACTTGTTGTGAAAGACTATGAAATGTAAATTATCCTCTTAAGGCAATCAGCTTTTGAAATGTGGCACAAAGCAACAGCGAGGACGACATCAACACTCCAGCAGTCCTTCATCTGCCCCCTCTCTAGACTGCCTTTCTTTGTTATCCTTCCGAGTGTGTGTGTGTGCACGCGTGTGTTTGTTTGTCCCAGTTTGGCATGAGAGCGCTCCAGCTCGACATTGATATGACAAAAGATTTGAGTTGGGGGGTGAGAGAGGAAAATACGGAGCAGCTGGAGGGTGCTGGCACTTAACGGGATTGTGTTTTTTTTTTTTTTTTTTAGTATCCTCTGTTTAATTCTCACCTCCAAACCCCCAAATGTCTCATTTTGAATTTATAGAGGTGTTTATAAATGTGCGTGTGGGCGTGCTTTGAAAATAATGATCAAAATCAAGTTGGCCACGATTAATGTCTGACTGTCTGTGGCACAAAAAGCTGCTCAGATTCCTCCACACAGACACATTTTTAGACATAGCTTGGCACCATAACACACGCACGCACACGCACGCACACACAAGAAATGCCTCATTCATTTATGCATCTATTCATTAGCTGTGACAGGCAGCCACCTCTCCTCCTCCCAAACCACTCCGCAGCAAGTCAATATCCTATACGGCCTCCACAGCTCCGGCCAGGCACTTGGGCTCCCCTAGTGACTGTCAGCCGGAGGGAGGCGGGAGGAGAGAGGAGAAGAAGAGAGGAGACGAGGGAGCGGGAGAGACAGAAGGATGGGAGGATTAAGACGGAGAGAGAAAGAGAGAGAGAGACTTACAATTAAAGGCCTGCCCCCTAAGAGCCATTAAAAAGCCAGAAACAGAGGAGTCAGCTGAAAAGGCAGCCTGACACACAGTCTAAAACACACCCACACACACACACACACACAGAGTAATGTTTCACACACACTGCTGCTCACTCCCCTGGCAGTGAGCACACACACACACACACACACACACACACGCCCATGTGAAGAGTGACAGAAGTGAGCTGGTGAAGGTCGATCCTCAGGAAGTCACAGTTATTGTCCCAGTGGTAAGAAGTGATGGAGCACTGTGAGCTTGCCTGGCGACACACTGACCCTTCAGGAATACTCTGACTGAACGTGTGTGTGCGCATGTGTGCGCGAGCGTGTGTGCTGGCAGACACATGGGCAGGGAAAAAGCATTCTCCTTCGGGGATCTTCTCAAGTAACCCAGACTTTCTGCATGTCTGTGTGAGTCTACGTAATAATACATTACAACAGGCCATACTAAATGCATGCACACACTTTCTCTGACACACACCTATCCCTGCCTCTAGGTGTGTGTGCGAGGAGAGTTACTTAAGAAATATCTAACAAAGCAGAGAGCATGAGTGGGAAGTTAGATTGGAGCGAGCGCTGCAGTTGGGGAAATCAGCCTCCCACTCACGCATCACTGAGACCATCTTCCTCTGAGAAACTGGTGGCATGTACAGAAAAGCAGACAGACACGCACATACACATTACAAACACATTTGCAGGCCTCAGGAAGATTTCCTTTGGCGGGGAGGGACTTTTGAGAAGGGGTGGGGGTGTCGCCTACACTGCAACAGACTTCTCCCAGGGAGATTCCATTCTTCAGGTGTGGCCACAGGCTTATATATATATTTATATATAGATGTGTGTGTATGTGTGTGAGTGTGCACGTTTGAAGTCTAATGATGAGCATCACCCTGACAGAGATCTGGGGAGAACAGAGCTGTCTTCAAACTGGAACTGTCACATCCATTCGAAGTGCCTCCAATGAAAGCCGCCTCTGGCTCACAACAGAAATCATTTGGCATTGAACAGTTTATTTTGGCAGAACAGGAGGTAACAAACTCAAGTGTCCTTTTCAACTACACAATCCATAGCTGCCTCTCTCCTTGAGCATGGCAGGTCTTATCTACGGGGCGCGCATGTCTGCATGTTTGTGTGTGTGTGTGTGTGTGCGTGTAGGGGGAAAGAACTGCATTAGCATCAGGACCAGGGGAGGTCTGCTGATGCTGTAATTTGCTCCTGTAAGCACCTTTACTTGTTCTCTCCTTCCCAGAACCCCATCGGTGTCTGATGTTGAGGGCCTCTCTGTCTAAAGCTGCCATCGCTTCTCAGATTATTGTTATTATTGTTTTTCAGGTTGCTCTGTGCTTTTTATTCTGATCCAATCATGTTTATGAAGCGTACACTTGACATATTCTCATCTAGTTTTATGGGCTTCTCTTTCAAAGACCCCTAAAGTAAATCAAACCTAACAGAGGCAGTTTTATTCTGATTCCACACTTTGTCTAAGTTGTTGGTAAAGTTTATTTATCTTGTCCTGATTGACCTCTAAAACAAACTTGGTTCACTCAAGTCTACAAACTAAAGATTATGTTGCGAGAAACCCAGGTTCACAATAAATTCTGCTCTTGTTATGCCGGGTTTACATGGCACAATAATTGTGCCAATTTTTAGCCTGATTTTGCCCTTCTCACTATCTTAAGGACGCTTCATGTGCTAATCTTATGAGATATTTCTGACATGTGTGGAAGGACGTCAGGATCGCTCTGAACTCAAATCGAGGACATTCATCATGTTGGCTTGTCTTGGCCCAGTACCCCAGCATGTGTGGTGTTCCCCAAGGACAAACGAGGACGCAGCCTGTTGAATGTGACATGTAGCCAATCAGAAAGTGAGGTGACAAAAACACGGAGGGGAATCCAAAATACAGGAGATGAAACAACTGCCACGGTTCACCAGAAGTTCTGTTGGATGTCAGAGACGTCTTTTTGTTTTGCTGTTTTGCTGTTAAAAATAGCCCACAAACTATCTCCATTGCTTCTTCCTCATCTGCCATGTTTGTTTACTCTGAAGTCACGTTTGATCTACGTATTTAAAGGTCTTGTGAGGATTCACGTCTGGCATCTGAATGTTCATGAATGAAATCTGTCTCTGAGATGAACAGTTGTTAAAACATCCCAGGAAATAACGGGAAGTGATGTCAAAGGGGAATATCTGAATCTGAATAGAGCACTGATACAAACAAAAAAAAAACACAGACTATAGAGAAGAATCTGATATATTACGATTATTTTGAGTCACATTCAGAGAGAGATGCAGGAGAGTCAGAGTTCAAATGAATTTGTTTCAATAACCAGAAACTATGGAGTTTTCTTTCTAAAAGAGTTCCCCTTTGATGTTACTTCCTTTTTCACTTTGGCTGATCTAAAAGAAAATATGACAGTTATGTAACAATAAAATCATATATATTTTGTCAAGTTTCTTAAATATAAAACATGTTTTCTTTGATATTTTTTATTTGAAAGATATGCATGTCACAGGCACTCTATACAAGAAGAGTTTGTTCAAAGCACTAAAACAGGTAAGATATTAAATGTTTAGGACATTTCTACAACTTCAAAAGCGCTGATCTGTATCTTTAAGATAAAATAAGCAATACAAACTGGACCAACAATGCCTTTTTTTGACGTCCTGTTTCCAAAACTGGACTAATTAATATTTTTCCAGACAATACGTAGTGATGGGAATATTTAGCTCTGTTTAAGCCATATAATTCAGTTTGTTGTAATTCATGAGAAATAATGTGTGGTTTGTATTATATTCCCAAACTGCCACGCTCCCTACTGTGTGTTACTTTCAAGAGCCCTTATATTACCTCCACTGGCTAACACAACTGCTTAATGCTGTTTCCATAACAACTGTTGCAAAGCCCCTGATCAGAATTCCTCTCAAGCTTGCCTTGTGTTTATCATATAAACACTTCATCACAAACACTAAGCGACATACATGCACGCAAACATGGCCATAAAAGACTTGCGCACACGCGCACGCATACAAATGGGACGCTGATACACGAAGTCACTTATGGGAAGAAAGAAAAAATAAATAAAAACATCACTTGTCCAGTCTCTGTCTGTCTCTCTTGTTCTCTTGGAGACACACACACTGCATGGACAAACACAGGGGCTGCTCAATCACACAGACACTCTCTTTAAATGTTGTGTATCAGTGGAGGGGAAGGTCTGACCTTCAGTGAGGACCAGCTACTATCACCTAGTTAGGAAAGAGACATTGCATTCATCTCTGTCACATTGCATTTATCCCCACACACGTGTCGGACAAAAACGCCCTTCATGTCAAAATTAAAACAAAACAGAATGCACGGATGTGACAAAGAATACACACGACACAAGCACACGGGTCCAGAGAGTCTTGGTGTTTGATGAGTGTATGTGAAAGCTGCTGCCCACATGAGAGATGGCTTCCTAATAAAAAATTCACTCTCCCCTCTCTTTCACTCCTTCTCCTTTTAGTTTGACCTCTTTACTTTCTCCCCTTCTCTTTTCTACCCCCCTCCTATTTTCCCCTTCCTCTCATCTTCCAATTTACAAAGGTCTAAACGGTGAAGGTGGCAACACAAAGATACACGCTCAAAGTATGGAAAAGTAGCAGAAACTCTTTCAGCAGAGACTTGAGAGCGAGGAAGAGTCAGCCCCAATCCACCGGGGGAACATCAATCATCTTTTTTTAAGACTCCCCCCCCTCTCTCTCGTGCTCCATACCTGTCCTCTTCCTCCTGCCTTACATTTGCATTCGAGGAGATGTCCCCCCCCCCACAACCCCTTCTTTTTTAGCGAGCGAGGATAGGGGGTGGGGGGGGGGACATCAAAGAAGGCAACAGGTGTGTGGTGTCAAACACAATGCCAGGATCCCCTGCTGCGCTAGGGTGCACTGGATGAAGCCTGTCAGAGAGTCCTCAAAAAACTCAAGCAAAGCTAACCTAGAGAGGGCGCACACACTCGCTGGCGCTCAGATGTATATTTGAAATGTGTAATGAAGAATGTGAGTTTGCCAGTGGGAGGTGGAAGAAGACAGGGAGAGGTGAGGTGGTGCTGGAGGTGGCAGGGAGGTATCTGAGTGAAGGAGTCTCCAGTGGTTGTGTTAACCCCCGCCTCATCTCCCCGTGAGTCATTCCGCCCTCTGAGGCTCGTCGCCGCTCCGCGATTGTTGATATTTTTCTGATTGAGGAGGCTTCATATGCTAAGAGGAGACAGAGAGTCAGAGATGCCGAAGACAGAAAGAGGGAGTGGAGAGAGAAGGGGGGGTGAAAGAAAGTGCGTGCCACCTCTCATTGGCATAAATACTTGTTTACAACGAGACATAAATTGGCACCCTGTCAGTCAGTCTCTCTATTTCTCTTTGCTCTAGCTCCCTTTCCTCTATTTCCTCCTCTGTCTCTGCCTCTGTGCTGCTAAGCGTATTATAACACTCCCTGGTTCAGCCCTCTCTCATTACCATATTCTAATTACGTTCGTTAAGGGAAGCATTTGGGAGTTTAATGAATAAATTTGAAAGATGGGTCTCTGTGGCGATCTTTAGGTTTGTCTCCTCCTCAGCCAAATAAGGTTGGGAGCATATGTGTGTGCATGCGTGTTTGTGAGTTTGCACACCTGTATTAGTGCATGCGTGTGTGTGTTCTCAGTAAATATCACTGTAGCTCCATTTCAGGAGAAACAAACAAATCTGGTTAACTCCTGAAGCTCATGTGGAGTCAAATCAATTCGGAATTTTGTTTGCTTCTGCCAAATAAAGATTTCATGTCATGTGTTTGTTGTTTTGGGAAGGGAAAGAAAAAAAATAATACACTTGGAGCCACCCATGTTGAATCATGAATATTTAACTCTCCTCTAGCCTAAAATACAAACTGCCAAAGAGAAGTATGAAATTTCAAATGTACAAATTGTTTGCAAACTTGGATTTACTCAGACAACAGACCCAGGGCCTTTAAAAAGCGAGGTGTGGAAGTAGAGTTAAAACAATCTTAGGCAAACATTGGTATTAAATCAACCCTCATGCACAACAGGCTTCCACTGTTGTGTGGTTTTGATTTGTCTCTGCCTGGAACGAAGCCCTGGGCACCAGACCTGCACTCACTCTTTCAGGGTATTGCGAAATGTGAAACAGCTCTCGCATGGTTTAATAAAACAGCACCAAATACATTCTTAACTCTGATGATTGCCAGCTCGCGCTTCAAGGAGTTGAGACGAGCGAACGTGCGGCATTCACCTCCTGCTAAAAGCGAAGCAAAAAAAAGATGTGTTCTTAACCTGGCGACTTGCCAGTGATTACTGATAATTAAACAATGCCACAAGCAAGAGAACAAAGATGGAGAATCTAATTTAACCTCTTCCCTGTAGAATTCATTCTTACTGCTGCTGCAATTCCTTAAAATTATGGGACTTTTCTTTCATGGATAAATAGATTGTTATTGTTTTTTTTTTTTATTCTAGAACAGGTTTATTCATTTTCTTATTGACCTGAACAAAGGTATAAACACACACTGGGAGTCAGCAGAACTTAGGGTATTATATAGGGCTTCTTTATTGCACGTTGTAAAAAAAATGTTTAAATTTAGCTTGATGCTGAAATTTCCATATGACTTTCAGCTGCAGCGAAGGACAAGGCTGCACTCATCCATAGCTAACTATATACATGAACTGACGGGGTTAGGGTCCGTATCTGGTGGGATTGTGCTTGCCGCTGATTGTTTGTAAGTGTGTGGTATCATCATCCAGAGGGGCTCCTCTTTACATAAAGTGCAGCGATGATGCAGTGAGCAAGGTAGAGCCTGGTGTCATCACCTTTTCTTCAGGTACTGTGACTCATGCAGTGGGCGCAAAAGAATGCTTGCTATCTTTAATTTCATTTTATTTTTTTACCACTACATACTGTACCATACATGTATAAAAATAAAAAAGAGAGAAAGAGACGAGGTTGAGAAAGGCTTTTTTTTTTTTTTTTACGTTTTAGACGTTTAGTTGCCTACAGAAAACATTTAGTTTGCCTTAGCCTGGTTGTTTCCCATCCATTAACTGCATGTATAGCTCTGGCAAAGCTATTTAATAATTGCTCATTTAATGCACTTTTATAGATTGAAATGGAGACAGACATCAGTCATTGCCTTCTGGGCTGTCGTGGTAACTTTCCACCTCATATGAGCTGTAATTGACTGTGACTTTCCAGTTCAACATGCAATGACATCTTAGAGCGGGCAGAGTCTGCACCCTAGAGTCTCACTGAGAAAAAAAAACTAATGCTAAAGTTGAGTATTGGACAAAGTTAAGACTTGCTGGATGGCAAACTCCACATAAACAAAGTGCCAGAAGACATTAACTGCCAACAAGAGGTAATTGTGCAGCTAGGCTTAACACTAGTTAATACCTGTGTTTGGACTTGGGAATCTTTTTGTTGTGGTTTTTCATCTATTTGCTCAAATCGTGGTAGAAAACTTTAGCAGATTGTTAGTTTTATTGCAAATTTGCTCCAAGTTTAAGAAGCTTTTTCACAAAAAGCTGCAATTTTGTGTCAAACACTCAACAGAACGAACAAAAATTACTCTTAATCCGTAATTCTTGATAGAGATTTGGGTCGGACGAGTGGTACATGCTGCATTTAGGTTTTAATCAGTGCCCCCATCCACTGCAATATACTGTACGCAAACACAATTAAAACACCCTGCATATTCTGCCGGTATGCAAATGCAGCATCAATATCCCATATATAGTTTCCTCCTTTGAGTCTTAGATGATGGATGATATATTGCAGCTGAGCTGGTCTTAGACTAATGACACAGCTGCATTACAATACACAACTAAGTACACAGCTAATATTGTATGTGCAGGGAGACAGAACACTCTCACCCAGACACATACACACAAATACCAACTTGTTTAATCCCCAGGAATCGGTGAAATTTGATTACCGTGACTTTTACAAACACACTCCATATGAGAGTAGACAATCCATGCATCAGCGAGGCAGAAGAGGGAGCGGGAGGAGGAAGACGATAGAGACGAGGAGACGGAGGAGTACACCATACTCCATCCTAAATGCAGTTTGAGGAGAAAAAAAAGAAGACTGGACTCGGGATGATGTGGGCTGCTGAATGGATTTGCTCAGATTTCATAATTCACACTGAAAGCACAACACACACACATACACATACACACACACACAGAGGAAAATGAAGCAGCATATTTACCAGCATGTCCCTGGCTGATTCTTGTCAATGTGTACATTTCCATGATAAAGTTAGTGGAAAATGCTTGTCACAGCATCTGAAGGCTCAAAGCTCTCCTCTCGTTGTGTTTGTTTTGTTGAACGTGTGATGTTGCAGGAAGCTAATTTACTCCTGGACTCCAGGAGATCAAACTGAGTAAAATTATACAAGTCAAAGGAGAAAATGTTTCTTTTTTTTCTGTTTTGCCAATGCTTCAAAAACATGCTTTCAAATCTGACATCCATCACTGCGGGAGAATAAACGCTGATCTAACTCTGAGCTTGTCAGGCTTCCTTCTCCATTTCTTGACAGAAATATGATAAAATAAAAAATTCACAGAGAAGCCTTGCATTAAATTCAAATGCCTAAAATGGAATTCTAAAAGTTTGGCCATGAGCGCACAAGGCCACTCTCAGGCTCGTGAACATTGTTCAAGAAGTGCAGTAACCACAAACAGCATCACTGTTGTATCAATTCCCCACTTATCGAGGGAAAACAAAACAACAAATAAAAAAACAAATGGTCTATGCCAGTTTAAACAAACTTGCAATCTTGTTGGTGCTCTGAGTGTATGTTAGGGATGACTCTAATCTACTACCACATCAAATTTTAGCCTAGTGTTTAGAAAATTTACTGAGTTACAACCTTTTACGTTGGCTAATGTTGATTAGCTGTGGTGGCCATCTTGAACTGGCATGACTCCAAATGTTTATCATCTCTCCAACAATGACTTCATTATTTAGTTTCTTTAAAATCTGTCCAGTGATTTGTGAAATATTTTGCTAACAAACAGACACAGGCAATTACATCTTTCATTTCTCCTGGCAATAACTACATTTATATTCACAATTCCTTTTTTACATTTATGGCACATTTGCTTCTCACTAAATTTATCCTCATCAACTTCATAAAAAAACAAATGGAAGTTTTTTAAATCAACACAAAATATAAGAAATCAAAATGGTTTTCTTTAGTTTTATTGTTTGCTCTAAAACACATTTATCCTGCTCTTAGTTCCTCTTAACTACACATTCTTGCCAGTTTTAATTACAAATGAAGTAACAGCCTGCAAGTGGACTTCTATGGGTTGTGGTTTACAAGACTAATAAAATAAGATGCACAAGACATTACATTAACAAAACTAAAAATAAAGAGAAGGTCTATCAGCACTTTTGTAAATACTTAAGTGGGATTTGATTAATAAAATGAGACATCTGACTCAGCTTTCATTAAGAAATGTTCTTGGATTAGTTTTGAAGTCAGGTATTTGACATACATGTCAGGTTTTATAAACAAAACTGGGTATGAAGCCACAAAGTGTGCAGGTCATCCCAAATATCCAATCAAACGGTGTTCTCTGATCATAAAAAAAATCCGCCACATTTGAAATTAGATCCACAATCTGTATCTGTTCAAATATGTGGAAAACTAAATAGAATTAAATCCATGTTAGGCCAGGAACAGCAAGTTTTTAAACAGATACTGCCAGAAAAAAGGAAACCAGAAAAAAACAACTGAATTTACATTTTGGTGAGGGGGGAGAACTGGGCTGCAGATCTGAAGTTACAGATCTATTTGTTGTTTTGCTGGAACACACCTGCCTGATATATGTTTAGAGAGGCTTGGCTTAGCATTAAAAGAGATTTTGAATACATCAAATAAATACAGCATAAAGAATAAAGCTGTTAATCAGTTTGAACAAAATGCCTGCTACAGCTACATGCACACTACAGCTCGTTCCAGCCTATTGTTGACTAAACTTCATACACAACGACAAAGCAGTTCATAATTACAGAAAAAAAAGAAAAAGTAAACGTCTCAGATGTCTGCAGATATGCTCTGTCCATGGTAGACTTCTGAAATTAAAACTATCACTAAATAATTGTGCATTTGTAGACTGCCACAAAGAGAACAAGAGCTCAAAAGTGGCCATTAAAGTTTCACCATCTGTATTTTAGATATAGTAAACATTTGAACAATACGCCAAGGGGAATTTACAGTTTTCATTTACATAACACCATATCAGAATTTCCAGCCCTATTTTCACCAAACCTAAACTGATGTTAGACTGTAACCTGCCTTCAAAAATATAAGCATATATCTAAAATAATAAATAAATCCGGAACGAGGCATATTCCTTACAAGTTTCTACGCTCTGGTTGTTAGTCAGAAAAAACACGTAAGAAAAAAAGTCATCAAAAACAAAAGGCTCCTGCACAAGTTCTGCATGATTTGCAGTATGATGTTTTGTTTACAACTCACATTTAGGTAAATCTGTAAATGTGCAAAGAATAAAAAATAACTGCCTTGTGGTGCTTTAAAAATATACTTGGCTTCAGAAGACGGCAAAAAGCACCAAGTTATCAAAGTTAGATAAAGTTTTGTAGTTATTGAGACAAAACTCTTCACATGGCGAACAAGTCCTCAAAATAGAAGTGCGAGGATTTTCTCTGTGCGCACGTTCCTGCGCTCACACAGACACATTTTAATGCTTTTTGTGTGTCTCCACTGAATTAAATCTAATTCACACCAGACTCTGATATTACAGGGATTCTACGAGGGGCCATTTAGGGAAACAAAAAGTATTGTCTCTGCAGAACAGTCGGGCTTCTTATTACATCGGACTCTGATGGTCATTCGCCTCTTTTCGGTTGGGCTAGAAAAATACAAGCAAATTAAAAGACGCATGCACACACACACAAACACACACACACAAGCATTACAGAACCGAGCTCAGGCGCGTCCACAACGCCCCCGCACTCACAGTCACACATTTTCACTGTTTAATATATTTCTGTGTCTCCAGTTAACAATATTTTGTGTCAAATTATAGTGGGCAAGATAAATAGTGGGTCTGTGCAACGTGGAGAAAATGGAGCAGGAGGAAGATGTGGCGCTTCCACAGGCGAGGAGAGAGAAGGAGACGAGAGACAACACTAAGTCCTACCTCAGACACCTGGCTTTCACTGACTAGACTTGGAAAGACCAGGTTAATCCCACCTGCTTGTGATCTTACGCTGAAATTTCGGCATGGAATTCTGATCCCCGCAAGCTCAGAATCCACTCAGGCGTCCAGTTTATCACTAATGGTACTGCTTGCAAATTAATCCCTCCCACCCCACAAAAAAAACTTGCTGGATAATTATTTCTCCACACAAAGTTGCAGACACGAACAGAATTTGTCCATTTCTTTCTTTGCATTCGGTGACATTTGGTTCGCATTGCCAGTTTGGTCAGCAGGACGTTGAGGCTGATTTGAGCTGAATACGTAAGTCACAGCAGACACAAAATCATGTTTGGTGTTAATTGGGCTACGCTTGGCTCAAAGAGACATGGAGAGAAAGACAAAGAGGAGGAGAAAAAAAAAAAGATGGAGGGAGAGAAAAAGAGCCTGAAGGACTAATTAGTGATTATAACTTGGCGTTCTCCAAACATAAAATATTTCTCAACCCAAAATACAGAGGAAAGATTAAAAATAAAGGAATAGGAATCAAACATGAGAAGCTGTAAAACACTCCTTTGGTGTTTTGTGTGTATGTGTGTGTGTACAGGCATGTACGTATGTGTGTGTGAGAGTGCTAGCTTCTTTGCCCTCTCATTAAACTATGCTTTACTCTGGTAAATGGCAACAGCACAGAGCTCAATGTCAGCTGGAGAGGTTAGAGCCATAAGGAGGCTCTGGGACAAACACACACCAAACACACACACTCACACACACACAGAAAACCAAATATCATACCATCCAAGACATTTTCTAAACGAAACTTTCAGTTGGTTTCCTAAAACTGTGTTGTGTGTTTGTGACATAATGCAGAGTGTGTGCGCGCCTGCCTCTGCGTGTGAGCTGGACGTTAGAAACTCACACATCTGAGTCATAAATCAAGGGCACCTTTTCACCGCAGTGGAAATGAAACACAGCAACTGGTTGTCTGCTAACTGCATCGCTCTTCATCGATTATTTCTTTTTACTTCACACACTTTAGTAAGTGACATTTAACGTCTTCCCTCACGTGTACCTTCTTTCCCAGACACCTTTTTTTTTCTTTATCTCCCGCCATCCAAGGCGAAAAGGCAATAACGGCTTTGCTTATGTCTGTCTGTGCATCTGGGTTCATTTGTCTGCAGTGTTAGCAAACTATCTCATGAACTAGTGGAGAGATTTTAATGAACTCTCACAGAGTAATCATTAGACATACACCTAAAACTGATTAACTTTAAACTGTTCAAGATGGCCTCCAGAGCTAAGAGACTTCAGCAGACACAAAACTGGCTTTAACCTAGTCAGTTTCACTGAGCTACAATTTGGGATAGAATTAGCTATGAGTCATCTACATATTCTGAGCACTAAAAGATCACACTAGAAATTTGTTAAAAACTTTGCCATTAACTATTGAAGTCAAGCCTGTCTGTTAACAAAATATCTCATTAACCACAGGATAGGTTTTCATGGCAGTAGGCAAGGAGACATATCATGCTTTTAAATCCTTCTTTTTCACATTTTAATTGTTCAGTTGGGTTCTATATAAAGTGGAACTGTAATGTTTTGGTCTGAATTCCTCCTTATTGTAACTCCAGAAGCCCCTCTTTTCTGAAGTGTGTCTCAGATCAACTCATTTAGAAGTTGTCTCTTTAAATCCAAATGAGACACTTCACACCCCCGCCCACCTTCCAATTTTCAGACCGGTCCACTCCAGTGTGATACATGGGGTTATAGCTGTAGCAGTATTTTGTTTACAAATTAATTAAAAGATGTCAACAATGGACAACAATGACCAAGAGCCAGAGAAGGAAGATGACAAAATTGTAACTCCATTGCAAATAATTTGACGTAATAGTTTATAAAACGTCAGAGAAAATCGAGAAAACGATTGGAAAATATGACCCAAACAGAATCTAAAGATATCTATGCAGCACTGGGAGAGAATAAATTCTAATTTTCTGCACTCCTAGAGACTCCAAGTACACAGCAAAATGTATTTAATGGCTAAAAAAGTGGATTTTAAGTGATATGTCCCCTTTAAAACTCATTTACATTTGGAGTTAGTCTAATTCTAAACAGCCATCACAGCTAATTAACCTTAGCCAAAACAAAAATGGTTATAATTCAATTTCACAGATATTGCTTTAAAATGCGAGTCATCCACAACACGTTTTCACATCTCACAAAATCTCACAGTATAACATGAGATCTTGCATAACGTCATCATAAGGTTTGACTAAAACTAAGTTGTGCAACTGCATCATTTCTTAACATAGGATCTTTGTGTAAAAATCTGACACAAAAGGCAGCAGGAAACATGCCTTCCCTCAAGGAAGGATAGGCCTTTAATTTTTCCATGGAAACATAACTCTATGTAGAAAATGCAGCTGCTGTTTAGTCTAACTGAACTTAACCTAACCTAAATGTTCCACAAACAGCAGTATTGACGCCGATAATAAATTAAGAGGTTTGTTTAGTCTTCGAATTGCACTGCCCACAAAAACCACAAAACAGGTGATTGTGTGCGAGTTCCTGACTCTTTTTTTTTATTTTTTTACTTGTGATGCAGAGCATTTGTCCTTCAGCAGTTGTTTGTCTTCGCTGTCATGCATGATTGGCATCTCAAGCAGACGGACCAATTGTCAGGTCTCCCTTATCGCCTCCAGTTAACCGCAAAATCGGGAACGACGCTCGGGTCACATATGCATCATCGATCATACTATTAGCACAAAATACGCACAAACTCACATACTCTGTTACCATGGCAACATTTGCCTTTGATAGACACACAAACACACACATGCACATGCATACGATAGAGGCAATAGAGTAAAACGTATATGATTCTTGATCCGCTACTCATTCAGTCATGTTGGTGTCATCCGGCAGCACAACCAGACATGAGCGTGTGTGAACTGCCAACTAGCCTGGCTTCCCATCGCACAGCAGCCAGCGTGTGTGTCTCTGTGTGAGGCAAACCAGCGCCGTAAAGAAGCGCAGCGTGCTCCGCGGCTTATCGTTATACATTTCTCACATTTGTTTCCCCGCATACAGCTGAGCGACATGCCGAGCGCAGTCACATGCAGACGACAGACGCCTGTGCGATGCACTGAAGTCTGCATCAGCCCGTTTGAGAGTTGCATCATTTGCATCACAGTGAGGAGATGTTCTGAAGCTGGAGGCTTTAAAATGCACATCAGGCTTCATGATGATATGAGCATTCGCACAGCAACTGTTTTCATGTTTCCTACTTCAGGCTTTCGAAAAGAAAAAAAACAAATTGTTATGTGTTGCCACAAGATTAGTCATATATTTTAACAGCTTGAGTCACAAGAATAAAGTTTGCCTACACTGGAATTAAAAAAACAACAACTTTTCTTAGACTAAAAGTGATAGAGCTCTAAAAAATTTGCCCCAAAACCAAACTATAAGTAATTCCAGATGGATGGAAAGCACAGGCTCAACTATCAGTCTATCCACCTGAGTGTGATTTGTTATCTAAAACTTGTCCAATGTCTATTACCATGGACAGATACACATACACCCCCAATCTATTATTGAACAAAAGGCTCACGCCTCCGCTCAGCCCTTCAGGGAGGAATCCATCCCTCCATCCCAGAATAATTTCACACATCAGTAGATACACAAAAGGCAGCGAGAGAGAGAGAGAGAGAGAGAGAGAGAGAGAGAGAGAGTAGGAGAGCTGGAGAAGGAGGAAGACAGGAAAGAAAAGGAAAAGAGGCAAGGACAGAGAGGAGGAGGAGAAGTGGTTAGGGCAAAAAAAAAAAATGTATGGGGTCACAGCTCAGTGCTCGTAGGAGACTAAGGTGTCATGGGGAGCCAGGCGTGACAAAACAGAGATCAGAGAATCATATGTATTGTATACTTGCAAGGAAACAAACACACTAGCATATGCATGCGCACCTTTGCAGGAAGACGCAAAGAAAAGGCAATATATCAAATGAAGATGAGTGTATTTGTTAGTTTGATTTAATCAGCGAACACAGGGCTGTTTTCTGAATCTATTGCGCTCTTTTCTTCTTATCTCCGTGCATACATTCACAAGCAGACTAATTCTAATGGCACACAGCAACTATAAAGAGTTTGTGCAAAATGAGATTTATAAATCCAATAATTCTATAGGAACCCAGAGGAGCAAACATGCTACAGACAAACACCCAAAGGTTTCTGCAGACCGAGTAATTACTTGGTATTCTCAACACACCATTTGTTGCCGACACATTACCACACATGAGCATCATCTGCAGTCTGGACCAGAACTGTTTTCTTTTTTTTTTTTGTTTGTTTGTTTTTTCAGTCTCTCACGCATACACAGAAATACACACAAAGACTCACACACACACACACACACACACTGAGGCTATGTTAATGCTTGAGTAAATTGAAACCTTCAAATGTGACAGCTGACTTGACAGCTGACAGCTGATTGGCCCAGACATCCCACATTATAGGTTTAACACTATCATTTATTGTGGAAACAAATAAAATGTGAGATTTGTTGAGGAATGAAAAGTAGTATTTAGGATAAATTATTCCTTATAGGAATGCATATCACCCACCACATTACATGTCAGAGGCTCAAGATTACCTTGTGTTGAGATCTGATAAAGTCATAACTGTTGTAAATAATGTTAGGCAATGATGCAAGACATCAAGCTCAGATAATGTGTTGGAGATAACTCTCAGTTACCACCACATCAAATTTTAGCAGAACTGACTGAGTTGTAGGCATCTTTGTGTTGTTTGATTAGCCATTTTGAATTAGCTTGACTCCAAAAGTTAACCAGTTACAGACATGCGTCCAATAAAATGTTTTTTTTCTTTTTTTAATTATTATTATTAAAATTCATCCAGTGACACCTGAGTTACTTTGGTAACAGATAGACACACAAACACTTGCACAATTTGAAATCCAAATAAGCATAAAAAACAAAGAAAAAGAGGACACAAATGAGTGTTTAGGTATGCAGAAAACTTTATGCTTGTTTGAAAGAGGAGCTTTAAGGGAATCCACTAAGGCAGGGATTCTTAACCTATGGGCCGCGGCCCAACTGTGGGCCGTGAGCGCCACCTTGAGGGCCTCAGAAGAACAACAGTTTTTAATATTGGGCCGCAGAGGGCCGTGGGAC
>JARVGW010000682.1:3866536-3877293 GCA_031762495.1 Anablepsoides rubrolineatus | reverse complement strand
CACTAAGGGACACCCAACCTCCCCATGAACTGAGTCTGCATCGCCTCATCAGAGAAGGAGCCATGTAGAGGAGTGTGTGGTGGTTGTGGGCATGTGTTGGGGGGAGTAACAGCAGAAAGATCCAGAAAGGGGTGGATGGGAAGTCGTTAATGACGAGGCTGGTTAAAAGAAGCAGGAAGAGAAGACTTGAACTATGTTCTCTAATTTTGACTGGTCTTTTCCCTCAGCCTCACACACATCGGCTTTTAGTCTAGCTGATGTGTGGCGTTTCCTACCCAGCTGTGGTCACATTGTTCTGACACACACACACACTGTCTGTTCATGTGAACACACTGTTCAGTAGGCTCAGTGCTTAACTCCAAGTATGACCTTCATCAAGATGGACTGCATGAAAAATGTAATGACTTTCCTGAGAGAAAAACCACAGGCCAAATCAGCTTTGCATTGCATAATAATGCCGGACTTGGTAATCAATAACACAAACACACAAACACACATCCATAATGGAGTGCAAAGCCTGCACATGGAGAAAATGTCTCGGCAGAGGCCGACCACATCACAATGGATGGAACAAACCACCAACGGGGTGCTGCGCCATGCATAAACAAGGAGCTGCTGACGATAAATGCTCACATCCGTTTCCACCCAGCAAACGTTTTCCTAAACTATCAGCTTACGTCTGGAATGACACGCACGTCTGAAAGCTTTTAACACCCTAAAAGTTTCACTCTGTGTCATGTTTGGTGAAAATTTGACCCAAACCAAATAGGGCCACATTTTATGTTCGACTATTTGACTTGCACTTGCAGCAGAACTTCACAAGTCTGTTCTAGCTGCAAATATGATGCTACACAATCCTCAAGACAGAACAATATTGTAAATCTACCATATTTTTCATTAAAAGAAAAAAGCTGCTAAATGAACTTAAAAAACCCTGCAAGTTATTTATATTTTGTTTACTTTATCTTCAATATTTTGAGTTACTGCCTTCTAATAATGGGAAAGCTATTTTTTTTCTAAACAAGAAAAACTGTATTCATTGTTATATTAGTGCAATTGTTTTTTTAATTAAAGCTTAGGCATAAAGGCATATCCCATGCAGAGTTTTATTCAGATCTGACCCTATTTCATTAGATATTTTACTAACAGTACCGACCCATAAATAATGATAATTACATAAAAAAATACCTAAAAATGAAAATATGACACATTTATCGCTGTTCTATATTTTTCCAACCATTATTAATCCAGCAGGGAATCTTTATATGTTTAATATCACACAGAATTATCATATTGCTCCATGTGTTTCAATTTTTAGGTTGGATTTCCTTCAACCAATCTCTGAAGAGTATGCATGTTTGAATTTAGTGTGATTTTAAATCAACACAGGTGCATACTGTCAAGACCTGCTTTGATAAAGATTTGGGGATAGAGTGTAGCACAGTAAAAACTGCATGAAATCTAACTAGCATTTTTTAAATTCTCTATTTGCTATTAATCATTTATGCATCAAAAGTGCTAAAATAAAAGAGGAGTGCCTGTTTAAATACACCTGTCACAGTGTGCAGCTCAAAAACACCGGACAGGAGCCTGACAGCAGTGTTAGTCCCAGCCACAGTGCTGATTAGCTTCTTTTTTTCTACATCAGTCTTAATTAGACTTTGCATTGGTAGTAACTGAGAAACAGCAGTTTCATGTTGCAATGCTCATTGAATTTGTTGATTTGCTGAGGGGATGTATTAAAGACCCGGACTAAAGATTTTTAATTTATTTATTTTAATGTATGCAGTCATTTGTGGTCGCTTTAGATACAAATAACACTAACAAATCTACACGCCTGCTCTTTTTAGAGCCAAAAATCAAAGTCAAGAGAGTTCAGAAATCAATAAGTGGCATCAGTGCAACTTAGTCCATCTTTTATTTACAGTCTAAAGGCTCAACCCAAACAAGATCTATATAAACTGGGTATTTAAAAAAAAACACATTACCACTCTTTGGCCTCATTCAGAATAGAATTTAAACTTTTACTTCTAACATACAAAACTCTCAACAATCAATCTCCATCTTATACCAAAGATCTAATTGTTGATCTATTGTTGGTAACAGCTTACCACCATCAGTGTGTGGATGTGTGTGTGAATGGGTGAAGTGTAAAGTTCTTTGGCGTTCAAGCTATTTATCATTTAATTGTTCCATATTTATTTTATAAATAAAGCACTTTGCTCTCAGACTGCAGGTTTATTTGTGGTTCCTAACTTTACTGATTGGCATTTCATAATGTGTGTGAATGTATTGTAATAAAATTGCAGGGAATTCACTTTAATTCAATTTGTTTTGGACTGAAAAGGATTTATGATCTGATTTTTTTTTTGTTTTCTGTATAGTGCCCAGAGATGTATTTTACACATGTATAAATAAACTGAATAGAATTGAATTTCTGATTTTGTTTATTTGTCTTTTGTCACAGCGTTAAGATCGCTTACTGAAAAGCCACCGTTGTGTTTGTTTACCTCCTCTTCATTTTTTTTAAATGTGACATTATTTAGATGTGAGTCACCCGCAAATAAAAAAAAAGGAGCCCTGCTCATCTCTTTGTCATGGATATTTCCCTCCCGAGCGTGTCTCTTCCTCACCTCGTTGGTGTTCCAGCGGTGGCGCTCCTTGGGCAGAGAGGAACATTTGGGCAGACACTCCAGCAGCTTCTTAGGAAGGTAGATCTTTAACTGGCCAGGCTCATCTAGAGTGGTAGGGGGGGGTGGGGGCATGGGGGGAGATAAAGTAAGATAAGTGAGGAGCAGGAAGAGGAAAGCCATTTCAAACCCAACAGAGAAACTGTGAGCGGAGAATACCAACCAGCTATTGAACTGCCTGAACAATCAAACAAACCTTTATTTGGAGGCATTTCTACTGTCTAAATATGAGCAAAAGCAAATAAATTCATTTGTGGTGTAAAAAAATAATTTTTTTTTCAGCCCCACAGAAGACACGTGCTTTAATTAATTTTGGTCTACTTTGTTCTCCAGTGGGATATTTCTAATTTATCAGCAATACGACAGAAAAGTTTTGGCATAACAGCAAACGGAGATGTCAGGCAGAGGATCTGAATTGCCCAGAAAGCATTTTATTTCTAATTTTCTGTGTATGTTCTGAGTCATCCAGGTCACAGTAATCCATGTTCTTGAGCCAGAGGCAGCTTTTTTTGGATGTTGAAACCAGCTTTCCTTGATAGTCCAATGAAGAGCTAACAAAAGCTCCTGGATGAGAAATAGTGAAAAATCCTCAAAGCACATTCTATTCAGATAATTAGTCTTAGTTCTGAATAAATTAAATAGAAAGCCATAAATTGCACAACAAAGCTAAAGAATAATACTGTATGATCATTCTCTGGAAGCACTTATTGTTGAGGAAAAACGGTGCTGATTGCGCCGAGGGAATGGCAGAGCTTTTACTTTTGGACAGCAGGTGGAGGTGCACCTTGAGTCCACCCAGGCAACAGATTTAGATTAAGAAAGAATCCATTAGCATACATCATCTGTGCATTTGGGGTTGGTAAACACAACAACCAGTCAATCACATGGGCATTTCTTATCCTCTTTAAAAGCGACACTCTCTCTCTCTCTCCACTGTGTTATACAGACAGTTTGGTAATGGAGTGGAGAATCCCAGAATAGCTGCTCCTGTGAGGAAACTATTTTTGTACAGGAGTTGGAGAGTCACAAGCTGAGGGCAGGTGATGTTTAATTCCAAGTTCAGATTATGTCTCTGGACATCCTGACAGCCTTTCGGGGGCAGAGAGGCACCACAGCAACCACAGCTCAGTAAAAAAAAAAAAAAACAGTTTACTTTTTACTTCCTTAGCTTCATTTAACTTAATGGTTCTGGTAATTTCCTATAATTTTCTCTTGCTCAACAAGTCCAGCGTTGAGATTGCCACTGACTATTGCATTTGTGAGCAAAGCCTATACCACCTACAATGATGATAATATTTTAGAGGAAGCTACAGGAAAATCATTTTTGTCAGCAAAAACGGCTTGTTGGGGCTGAATTACAAGTGAAACTGCTTTTTACTCTGCCTTTTTCCCCACTGCAGTGAGTGGTGGATCACCAAGATATTGAAAAGGAGCAGGTATCCGGACAAAGATGGACGCCCTCCCACCCAACCTGTGCTTGTGAGTGTGTGTGCTCAAGAGGTGTGCTGCTCAGAAATCAGGACCTCAAAGGTGTTTTTTTTTATAAGCACTTAAGTAGAGGGCGTGCACTTATGACTCCACCTGGGAGAAAGGGAGTCTACCTGAGGGTGGACAACAAAGCAAGGAAAAAATAGCAAAGGTTTACCTGGGAGGGTCAGAAGGAAGGGGAAACAATGACTCACAGAAACATAGTTCATTTTAAAAAATGAGCAAGAACAATTAAAGGGAATTAAAACAAAGAAACAAAAAGAAAAATTTATCAATAGTAAGAAGTGAGTGGAGTGTGTGTGATTGTATAAAGAGGTATCTGTGCATGTGTGTGTAGAGAGTGTGTTCAGGCACGTATGCTCCCCCTAATCAATTATGCATTTATTAATAGAAGGCCTGAGAAGACAGAATTTCAAACAGCTGAACTGTGCAGCAGCTTAGTTAAACAGCTGAATGGTGCAGCTTAGTTAAAGCCTAATTTCTTTTTTAGCAGCACTCCAGCCTCTCTGCTATGAATGCCAATCAGCATTTAAACCCCACCCCTCTTGGCTGTAAACCTCCCCCCCCTTGCCCTGCTGTTCTGAAGAATTCTCATCACAGCCTTGCCTTTGAAATGTACCAGAACCACCACATCAAACAGGCCCATTGCACATGTGCAAGACAGAAACACACACACACACATGCACGCTCACACATACAAACACACAGACACGTGTCGATCAAAGAAGACACGTCACAGTATTTGTCCCAGAAATGGCTTCTTTTTCTTTTTTTCCACAAGTGACCTTGGTGGCATAATTCTTTTCAAAGCACACCTTCTTGAACTTGATCATTGTCCTAATGTCCTTCCATTTGTTCTCCCTGCTGATCAGGAATAATCTACTTTCAGATTTGCAAGTTTCTTGAATGCCAATAAGCTTCTTCACCCCTTAAAAAGTTGTGCCTTGCATTTATAGCAAGGAAAAAATAAGTCCCAGACTAAGTAAAAAAAAACTTATCCAATAATGATGCAATAAATAAATAAATATTTTTGTCTCCTTACTGTAGTAAAACTGAACCAAAGCCAGAGCTGAATATCGAGGTGCTTGTGAAATTATAAAACTGTCACATCATGAGAGCCTTTCACCTGTGAGCCACAAACTCTAATGGTATGCAGATCGCTTACCGACTTGAAAATTTAGCAAAAACAGTTCAAAAATGTGACAAAACCTGAATCATAACATGAATATGCGCTAAAACGTGAAACCGTTCAACCAAAGTGAAACATTACATTGGTAGCCCATCAAATACCACAATTTAGACTGTAATCACACAGAAGAGGCGCCTCCATCTGATGAATATTTTAGCCATAAAACTGTCATCTTCATATTTAACACAGAAACAAGCCAATGCCCTTGTGAGATGGCTGTCAGTTAATTATAAAACCCGACTCAGTAAAAAATGCTCCAAATGCAACTCTTAGCTCTACCCCCACTGATATTAGGAGGCATCAGGGGAAATTTTCACATTTTCCCCCCTTTTTCAGGACGAAATTAATGTGACAGAAAGAAAGGCTCATTGCACAGCAGCTAGATAGAAGGATGGAAGGGAAGGGAGAATGGAGAGCCGGGGCAGGGAGAAGATTGAGAGAGGTGGGGAGGACGAGATGAGAAACAGAGGGAGAGCAGGGGGCAGAGAGGGAGGAGGGGTAGAAAGATGGGTGTGCATGCTAATTTTATCATTCTGCTGATAAACTTTTCCTCCAGTAATCCTCCGGCTGGGACGTGAGAACAGATAGGAGACTGGGATAGGCTCAGAGAGCTTCAGCTAATATCAAACAGTTACCCAAACAGAGCCCTTGATTCTATTCTAATTTATTCTGTTCTATTCTAGTCTATTTTAAATGAACAAGACGTCGGTCAGGACGTGAGGTCATGGTATTACAGTGACTAAATTTTTTCATTAAATTATTCTCAGTGTGTTTCGATTAATGGCACAACATCTTCATTATACTATGGGAGTACCACAAGGATCAGTTTTGAGACCACTGTTATTCAGCTTGTAATTAAATTATCTCCTGCTGTTGTGTGCAGATATTAAATTTCATTGTATGCAGATGATACTTTCATTTATACACACGTGGACAAAATAAAAATACTTACATACATATAGCTCTGGAAAAAATTAAGAGAGCACTTTAAAATGATCTGTTTCTATGATTTTACACTTTATAGGTATATGTTTGAGTAAAATGAACATTGTTATTTTATTTTATGAACTACTGACAACATGTCTCCGAAAATTTAATATTTGCAGAAAATGAGAGATGGTCAAAATAATGACAAAGATGCAGAGTTTTTAAATAATGCACAGAAAACAAGTTCATACTCATTTTGAAACAACAATACTGATGTTTTAACTCAGAACCAGTTCAGAAATCAATATTTGGTGGAATACTTTCCATCAAAAACAGGGAAACTGTGCAGTGGTCTCTTATTTTTTTCCCAAACTGTACGTATAATAGACATATATGGTAGCTGAGTACTGGCATATAATGAACAGAGTTTTAGTTTGGCTTAAATCTTCATTTCTCTCTTTGAATGTTGGAAAAACTGTAACGCTCTGTTTTACAAGAACGTACAACCAATGGACTTTTAAGAATTATTGTAAAAAAGGTTTTAAAAAAAAGTCAACATCAGGGTGCGACTACTGAAGTCATGAAAGCAGTTCGCAACCCAGTGAGCCACTTCCTTTAAGTGTGATTTTGGATTTAAACCTTGGGTTCAAAAAGGAAAATAAGTGGATGAAAAATATGCTTAAATGCCATCCACACATTTTCAGACACATTAGAAATCAACTTGAATAGTAGGAGTCAATGATGTGTTTAAATGCAAGGGTATTGCCTCATATTTATTATGGCAGGTCCTGCTGTTTTAAAGCAACTCAACTTTAAAACCAGTCAGATCCCTTTATAATCAAATATAAAAAACTATTGGACTGAAAATGACTGCAGAATACTCACAAAACAATATATGCAAGATAAAACGCTAAGTTTTGACGAAAATTTTTTTTAGAAATAGTTTATGACCTACGTCATTGAAAGTGTTTGTAACACGTTGCTCAGAGCCAAATCTTTTATGTCGACTTCTCAGGGAGAAACTCTGCAAGAGACTCAATTTAAAACATTTAAGAATAACACACACTCCATAATCAGGACTGATCTCTGGCCCTTTTAAATAAACTAATAAACCGAAGAGGTGATGATGGTGCGTTTGCACGTCTTCGCATCATATTCCTGACATCGTCTACCAGCTCACTAAACAAAGTGTTTGTTTTTCCGTTCTCTTTATTTGCCTCCAATTTTTCCCCCTAAACAGGCGCACATCTGCCCCACGTCCTCTGGAATCAATAACCAATCAAAGCAATTATTGCCCTTATAATCCCACGAATGTGATACGGTGACCACACGCGGCGCACACACTCTCACCCAGATTACACACTCCATCTCACGTCTGGTTTAACAAGGCCCATTGAGGATTATAGAAACATAATGCCAAATGTACAGATTAAGTATGACAATAAAGTGCTGATAGTCAAAGTAAGCCCTGCCTTCTGTGTGGATAAGTGTGTGCGCACATGCACTAATACAGCCCTGGCATGCATGAATAAACACGATGTGTGAGCGAGCTGAATTGGAATGACGTCTCAGCAGAGAGACACAGAGATAAGTGTGTGTTTGTGTTTGTGTGTGTGTGTGATCTGTTACAGGACAGATGAGAAGAAGACCTCAGTTCCCACATCACATCATTCTGCCAGAAGGCTTTTATACTTGCTCCCAGAGTCACCCTGCGCTCCAGACGAATGCGTGTGTGGCACTTAAACACCCTTACACGCAGACGCATTAACTGTGTGAAGATTGTGTGTGCGCGTCTCTTACTGTTGCCATCAGTGTCGTCACTCTTGGGAGGGGTGTGTCCTGTGTAACCAACAGCAATCCTGACCATTCGCTCTGGATTTCTTATCTTCTTCAGTCCTACAAGGGAAAAAGAAAGAAAGAGATATTAAAAAAATAAGAATAACGCTCCAGTTTTGGGTTTCTTCTTCACCTCTTCACCTGGTTTCCTCCTTCCCTAAAGCTCAGAAACAAAAACTCAAAGTGAAGCGCATGTGGGCTGACCCGTTTTCTAATCCACTAACTCGAACCCATTGTGTCCCCAGATCGATTGGCCACAGCAGATACGCTTCCTCCATGTGTGTGACTAACTTGTACCCAGGTTTAGTTTCTCCTCTCTCTCATCATTTCTGTTTCCCTGACCACTGTTGCTATGATACAAAGTAGACCAACCAGTGCAGAGGGAGATGGTCTTCCAGGCTATATGGTGAATCTCTTGCCCACTGGTGTTCGCTGCCACTCGGCGCCACACACACACACACACATCTGCCAGGGAGAGGGAAAGATTGGATGGATGTCTCCTGGCTTCGTCGCTGCGACTCATTTGGCTTTCAGTCAGCATGACTGAGGCTTGTAAATTATTACATCTGCTCTACACATAACAGCGAGGGATGCCACGGCCAAAACTCTCTCGTACTGCGAACGTGTGAGCCTGCTCATGTATGTATACAAGCAAGAAGGGGTAGTTTTTAGTATTTATGCTTCGGAGTGCTTTTCATACTGCCCGTGGGCCTTCTGTCTCATCTCCAGTTCTACTCTTTACTCGCAACGGGACTCTCAACCCACGGCCTTCCCTTTGCCTCTGGCGGCATGCTGTATGCTCAATTGCACACATGTATAGTTGTGTATCCACCTTGAAGTATGCCTGAAATGTGATACAGAAATGTATGCTACAGCTTGCTCATGTTAGCCAAAAAATTGCCCCTTGGAGAAATCTTGCTCAGCATTGCTCCCTAGTGGAAAGAGTGTTAAAGTCCCATTATCAAGGAAGACTGACAAGGTAAAAGTCCAGTATTGATAATGATTTTTTAAAATAATTGAAGCTAAACTAAATGTTTAGTTTGATGTTGGGTCTATTTTTTTCTTCTCTTTTTTTTCTTGGATTAAGCATGAAAGTGATACAAAACCAAGTGACATACACAAGTGTAATACACAACTACCTGGAAAATCAATATTTGATTAACAGTTTGTGGGGTAAGTTAAGAGGACAATTACATGACCTAAAACTGACACACATGCACCAGATACAGCCACTTTCTCACCTCCAGTGCCTTAGCAACCACGGAGCGCGTGAACACAAACATAAACACGCAGAAACGCGCACGAACACACCGCGGTTGTTATACCGAGACGAAATTAACACACAGCTGGTCGGGCAGGTTGGGTGCCTGACAGGAAAGAAAAATCTGCAATTCAGTGGTCTGCTTTATGCTTTAGGAGGGAAACACGCGCGCGCACACACACACAGACACACGCGCGCACACACAGACACACGCGCGCACACACGCAGAGAGCATCTGAATTCCTTCAGCGTGAACCGCTCTCATCTTCTCTCATCTTCATCCTTTTTTTCCACGCTAAACTCATAAACCAGCGACTCAGGATGAACGATGGTTTAAAAATAAGGAGACGAAGAAGAAAAACAGAGCCCCTTATCCCGACTCGACACCACAACTCTGCCCGTGTTGTGCGCGTGTGTTGTTGGTTAATCGTCATTCTCGCAGTCGCTGGTTCAGCACCAGCCTCCGTGTTTTCGGGACCGGGCCAGAGAGAGGAGAGGGAAAGCCCCGCCGTTATCTCTGCCCTCCTCCGTGACTAAAAGTCCCCTCCTCGCTCGCCTCGGCGGAACCTCTCCCCCCTCTCTACTCAGCTGGAAAACAAAACAAAACAAAAATATCCGGACTTCGCCGTCTCAAATAAAACCCGTTAGTATTTCTCCTTACCTTCCGGCTTGTTTTCGGCAGCCATTTCCCCTCCGCCGCGCGCCTCATCCCTCCTCCTCCTCCTCCTCTTCCTCCTCCTCCTCCTCTTCCTCGACTCGACCTAGTGTTGGCGGGAGGGGGGGTGGTGGTGGTGGTGGGGAGGACCGCGCGCGTGCATGGAGAGGACAGCTCAAGGAGGGGGGCGGGGCCGAGAGGGAGGGGTGGTGGGGCGAGACCATTGGTCAGAACAAACAGGACTGACGGCGGGGGGTCTGTGATGGTGGCTCACTCTGTATGGCAGGCAGATTTATTATTTAATCAGACTACTTTTTCATGTCACTTTTCCCATTCATCAGGCTTTCAACTCCAGATACAAAGCACAATTTTTATGTCCTGAATACACTGTGGGACACCTGAAATACAAGGTTGACATTAGGGGTGCTACCGTGATCCGTACGGATCACTCGCCACTGTTCCGAACGCATGGGTACCTCGGATTGGGTGTTTTATTCTAATACACGATGATTGGTTGATTATTTTAAAAAGCTGGTTGTATGTTCATGTGAGCAGCCCATGTTGCGCAAGTCAAGCCCCGTCTCCACGGACGCGCTTGTAAGCAGTTCGGCTCAGCTCGGTCTCGGCCCCGTGAGTAAAGGTTCCAAGCGCACACAGCCGCGCTATTTCAGAACCTCCTCTCCGGTGGTTCTAAGCGGGTAGAAGCGAGTA
>JARVGW010000682.1:3842796-3863588 GCA_031762495.1 Anablepsoides rubrolineatus | reverse complement strand
CCGAAAAATGATCCGAACCGTGACTCAAAAACCGTGACACGATCCGAACCGTGAGTTTTGTGATCCGTTGCACCCCTTAGTTGACATTATTAGGTGGACGTATGTGCTTGCCTTTTCTCGCTGTGCAAAATAAAAATCAAAGTTTCAGGTTTTCTTGGTTGCTGCCATCTTGTCTTTTTAGAGCCAGCAATGTACTCAGGATGTGAGGCTGTGTCATAAATAGCCTACAAATAGCTCATCTACACCCTCTCAACTCACTAAAGGGGAACCAGATCACAGCATAACGTGACATTTCTCTTAGAACCAATAAAAAAATTCAATTATCAGGAAATATATACTAGTGAAAATCCATAAACTGTAAAGTATGAGCTCATTATGGGTCATGGAACAGGACTTCTAAATTGTACGACAGCCAGCTTTCATCTTTTGTGGCTTTAACTGGTGGCTTTAGTTTTGTCTCTATACATCTGAAAAAAAACTTCTGTCTTCTAAATGTTCAATCCCTTTGTTTGTCGTCATAGATAGATAGATAGATAGATAGATAGATAGATAGATAGATAGATAGATAGATAGATAGATAGATAGATAGATAGAATGTGCTCACTGAATTTCAGCACCATGGACAGCTCCGTCTTTTTCAATTCATAGACATTTATGGATCTCAGAGGTAAATTCAGATATGAAAAAACTATATAATTAATTTACTTCAGCATATTAAAAGCAATAAAAACGTAATTAAGATAATTATTTACTTATTTGCTTGCTTTATTGTTTACTAATTTTAACTTGAATTAATCGTATTCTTTATGACGTATTTGAGATATGTTTAGTGTAACCTCAGAGTCGCAGTACTGTCGTTTTGACAAAAAGTAGGGCTGTTTCTGAAACCTAAAAAAAGCAAAAACAGGATTGTTATTTAATTATGTGCTACAAAGCCCTGCCCTAATTAGGCTTCTCTATCCTCACGTCTTCTTCCCGTTGGTCACGCCCCCTGACGTTCACGCGCACTCTCCCTCGCTCTCTCTCTCACGTCACTGAACAGCGTCTGTATTGGAGGACACCTTGACAGCCTCCCACAGCATCATCATCATCATCATCATCATCATCATGCTCATCATCTTCTCTCCCTCACACAGACACGCGTGCACAACTTTGGCCTGTGCACACATATGCGTTACGCGCGCGCGAGCGCCAATTTCTTCACCCGCAAACTCAGTGGACTGTAGAGAAAATGGATGTGAGGTCGCGTCTCGCCATAAATTACGGAGCCTGCTTGAATTTCAATGAAAAGAACTGAGTGAAAGACACTTCTTCCTCTTTAAAGAAACACACGCGCGTGGGCTCCGGCGGGCGCTGTCATTTGCTGCTGGTGCTGAAGCTCGCGGTGCTGAAAGGACAGCTCCTCGCGCGCGCCTACACACACCGTGTGCCCCCACAACCTGCGATTTTAAGAGTTATTAAACAGCAGCGGTGATAGGTCGGAAGAAAACTTCTAGTAGGAAATGAAAAACATGCCCTCGGGGTGTTCTCTTATTTAGTCTCTGGCAGCAAATCGTTCTGTCGCGTTTGATAACATCCCCACAGAAAGTTAAGATTCTGCCTCTCACGGTGTCGGTACCAGAGGGTTATTTATAATTCAAACGCTTTACGCCTGCTTATCCCTTCTAAACACTGGGGCTTAACTGGGACCATTATGTTCCCGGCTCCGGCCCACACTGCCGCGCTGCCGCGGGGTTGCCTTTGCAACAAAGCCCGATGTTTTTTCTCAGACAAGCCTCTCAGGCGTTTCAAAAAAAAAAAAAAAAAAAGAAACTGAGCAGCGGGTTTTCCCAGAGCAAAAAGGAACAGGAGGTCCAGGAGACACGCTGGACGGGACTAAAACATTAAATAAATAATTAAATAAATAACTGGCTCTGTTTGCAGATGTTTAGTTGGATGTAGTCTAAGATTTTTACATTACAGTGTTTACGAACTTATTTATATTGTGCACGCAATCCTACACCAATTTTAATTTTTTTAGCTTGTTAAGTCTCTATATACAGAAGAGATGAGTGAAGTTATAAACAGTCAATATTTTACCTGTTCTGGATTCACCAGCTTCTCTTTAATTATAATCAAACTGACAAGCTCATAATGTGAGCGCAGACCAAAATGGGTTGCTGCTACTTTAAAACAACTCTAATTTAAAATGTAAACACTACTGTATAGGCCTTTACATTATTTAATTGTTTAAATAGAATTTGCTAATTAATTGGAGCAGGAGTTGCTTCTGGTGCCTTTGCAAGGGCGTGACTTTAGGTCTAGGTGTTATGGTCTAAAACCTTGCATGTCATTTTCAGCAATTATGCTGAAACATACATTGTAAATTTAGAAATCAGGTCAAAGTTACCCAAAGACAACAAGCGAGTTGCATCTGAGTACCAGTTAATTTCTATTGTATTTGAGAAAATTATGTTTTTTGATGTTGATTTTATTGGGAGGGGGGGGGGGTATTCACTGGATCAAATTATTCATTGAGTCATAACCCCCTACCCAGTACCCACCACCCCACGAATTACACCTATGCCATGAACTGCTAAGAAATTTTTGAGATAGTAAAGTATGTATATGCATTGATTGTCAAATATTTAAAGTCTAATTAAAAGAAATTTTGAAGAATTATTGTGACCATCTTAGCATTCCTGGGCATGTCCAATTAAGATGTGACACCACGACTCAAGACATGCTGAGATTATTTTAATAATAAAAAATACAAAAATAACAAAATAATAAAAAGACATTTTAAGACGATCAAAACCAAGATTATATAACAAAGTTTTTTGTCCGTTTTTCAGCTACTAAAATATTTGAACAAGCTGGGTTTTTGTAGCAAATAACTAAAAATAAAGTATAAAATATCATTTTTTATTAATTGATTTTATTGCTAAATTGTCTTTTATATTTTATTTTATTTTATTTTATTTTATTTTATTTTATTTTATTTTATTTTATTTTATTTTATTTTATTTAACCTTGATGCTTAAATTCTTTTGGAGCTAATCCAAACACAACCAGTAGGGGGCGAAAGAGCAACCACAGCTCAACGTGGCTAACCAATGAGCGTCCAGAACACAGAGGAGGTGGGCGGTGCCAGTGTGGTGTAAAGGCAAACATGGCGGCGTCTACAGAAGATGATTTTGAGTGTAATACTCAGGACTACTATTCGCTGCTCAACGTGAGGAAGGAGGTATGTTTTATTTTCTAATTTTACAGAGAAAGCCTGTGAACCAGTGGTCCGTATTTAGTCGGTACATCAGTAGAACCGGACCTCTCAGTCAGGCAGCACCTCCTTCTCGGAGGAGGAGGAGGCTAAAGAGCAGTTGATGCTACAGATTCATGCAGTAAAAATCTCTGATTCTGTAACAGTGAATTAGACGAATGCATCATTGAAATTATGTTAGCAATAATTAGTATCCTCTCAGAACTCAGTTTTCATTAGAACTAGGACAGCTGACAGACACTTTATACTCTGTTGGAGACATAATTTACACAATTTATAAAATATGTAAGCCTAAATAGCAGCTGCTTCTCAGCATCTAAAGGTTTTAATGCATCTGTAGAGACTAAAATATCTGTGAGCTGTGCAAAAATTAATATAAAAGGTATGATAAGCTTTTATTTTGCAAGGAACTTATCTTTAATCTTCTCAGATGTTTTAATTGTGAACTTTAATTGCTTCTTGTAATTAAAAAGCTTCTTTAGTTACTCATCTTTTGAATGTTTTTTTGTCCTTCTGAGGAGTGACATGTGACATTTTTTTTCTGTCACAGGCAACATTGGAGGAGCTGAAATCCTCATACCGCAGGCTTTGTATGCTCTATCATCCAGACAAGCATCGAGACCCTGAGTTGAAAAGACAAGCAGAACAACTCTTCAACCAGGTTCACCAGGCCTACGAAGGTACAGACTTGCAGTAGACAGTCGAGACAAGCATATTGCCTCATGCATATTCATTTTGGTTAATTGTTCTTTTTTTATCAATACACGCAGATTAAATGCACCCTTGAGGTAATGATGTTTGCAGAACTACAGCGTAAAACACAAACATGCACATAAACTGAACTGTAATTTCACCTGTGGAACTTTCAGTGCTGAGTGATGCCCACTCCAGAGCCATCTATGACCTGTTTGGGAAGAAAGGGCTGGAGGTGGAAGGCTGGGAGGTTTGTTTACTTTCCTGCCATTATTTTTCCACACACACAAGTGGTTTTGCTGCCTTTTAAAGCCCCATACTTTATGCCCGTGCTGACACCGTGTAGGTGGTGGAGAGGAAGAGGACGCCGGCAGAAATTCGAGAGGAGTACGAAAGGCTGCAGCGAGAAAGGGACGAGAGACGACTGCAGCAACGAACAAACCCCAAGGTTCGTTCAGTCTCCCGTCTCAACCTTTGTGTGGTTTCCACTTTCATCCCTGTAAATCTGCAGCTGCTCTAGCATTTTGAACCAACACTGTCAATCAACCAGGGCACCATAAGTGTAGGTGTGGATGCGACAGACCTGTTCGACCGCTATGATGACGACTTCGAGGAGATGCCAGGAGGAGGCTTTCCTCACGTAGAAATCAACAAGATGCACATTTCCCAGTCTATAGAGGTAGAACCAAACCCACCCTGCTAGCACACATGGACCACCCTCGTGCTAACCTGAACCAGGATCACTTACTCATTCTGTGTTTACTTGTTTTTTTAGGCTCCTCTGACAAATACAGACACAGCGATGTTGTCTGGCTCACTTTCTACACACAATGGGAGTGGAGGGGGGAACATTAACATGACCGTACGCCGAGTTTTATCAGCCAAAGGCTGGGGGGAGGTACAAATATTGATGCAGTCATAGAAGCACTTTGTTGTGTGATGGTGAGAGGATTGTTAGCCTCCATGTGTGTCTGCAGGTGGAGTTTGGTGCAGGAGATGTTTTGGGGCCTCTGGTTGGGTTAAAAGTGTTTCGCAATATTACTCCACGGTGGTAAGGCCCAGTTTAAAAAAAAAAAATTTAAATAATTAAAGTGCTGTAGCAACTTCTCGACAGCGTTAGCCATCATTCCTCTCTCCAGTTTCCTCACGGCCCAGTGCGGGTTGCAGTTCTCTCCTCGAGGCTTGAGGCCGAGCTGCTCTCTGATGACGGCGCGGCACATGGACCAGAACACCATGGGTTACCTTCAGTGGCGCTGGGGGGTCAACAGTGCCATGACTACCAGCCTGGTCCGAGACACGAAGACCAGCCACTTCACTTTAGCTCTGCAGGTAAGTAAAAGTGCAGGCGAAGTGGACAAATTTGTCAATTCATTCATGTTTTTACTTCACATTCAGCTCTGATCATTTGTCTTGTAGCTGGGTGTGCCTCACTCCTACCTGATGATGAGCTACCAGTACAAGTTCCAGGACGAAGACCAGACCAAAGTGAAAGGCTCTCTCAAGTATGTCTGTAAATGCAAAGAGTTTATTAAATCAAACGGTTTGCAAGCCAGGATTGCTGAGCTTAACAGTTTCTGTCTATAAACACTTAACATAATTAACTGGTGAAGTAATTCATGTTTTAACATGTGTTTTACATGACATGTCAAGCACAGTATGTTATTTATATACAGTGCATTAGCACAAGGTCAAATATTGAAGAATGAGTTGATTTATTTCATTGATTATTTTAAAACGGCACTCAGTTTGTTTGTTTTTTTACTAACTGTGCATTTAGCGACAGACGGTTCACTTTCGTGCATCTCCCACGTGATCATAAATGCAAACAAAAGATTTACAGTCGACGCCTGGCGAAGATGCACTGCATGAAAGTGGTGCGTGCTCAGCCTCGCAGCGCTGACCAATCAGGGCAGCCTTGGCTTTTTGCAAGAGAGTGCGGTCTCATTAGTTTCCTCCTTGTGTAATTACAGAAAAGCAAAAAGCACCTCAGAGACCATTTCAGTGGAACTCCGAAGAGCATCCAAAGCACGAGATGAAAAGGCTCCTATTGTTAGTCTGACTCAACAGAGCAGACTGTTGATTATATGGGGTCGTTTGGCTTCTGCTCCTCTTTTACCTCCTGCATAATGCTGTTTGCAAAATCCTTTTTTTTCCTAAAAAAAGGTCATCTGTGTTTGATGAAGATTGAAATTGAAAAACATGCAAAGTACATGCTTATAATTTTATTAAAAATAATATTTTTGTAAGCTCCACCCACTTTCTACATATTGATCTCGTCTTCAATACATTTTTGCTGAGCCACTGTTCCTGCACCTTCTGCAGCAAACAGTTGTGATTGGTTCACTTGCTTGAAATTTTAATGTTCCATCAGCAGCCTGTTTGTTGTTTTCTGCACCACTCTTCTCATATACAATTAATGCTGAGTGATTAAACATGCAACACACCTACTGAAAGCTTCAATTATTCTGATTCATTTGATGCTTTTTAATCAATTAAATAGACAAATTGCCTCAGTGTTCAGAGGCAGTTTATGTCTAAATCCTTTTGGCGATGCACCAAAAATACAAAAACAAAATCTTTTTTTCTTTTCAGTATGTTATCACAGAAACATCTCAGAATAACCAGCAGTGGTTTTGATTCTTGCTCCTAGTCTTTATTAATATATATATCAAGTTTGTATGTAAACATTTTTAAAACAAATCTATTTTTTATTAAAAGCAGTACGCTGATTGACACTTCACTTGATACTGTAGGTGTTTCCATGTTGTGTCTGCAGGCTTGAATCGCCAACAAGCGCCTGCGTTGTGAAAAGTGCATGCCCCTCTTCTGTAGTTTTCCAGCTCCTGTGTTGGCCACTCATGCAACTTTTAAATGTGCGCCAACAAAACCCTGCATAAATCGAGATTTAACTAGATGGCTTTATTTTTTGTGGTCGAAACTACGTGTAGAAATAAAACGAAGGGCAGATGTTTGCTGAAGCCGTTTGCGACTCTTTTCAGAACATGTAATGCTAATGTTTGAAATGTGTCGCATTAATCATCAAGATTTTTGATGAACCTATTGAGCTGCAGTACCAGAAGCAAAACTGCACTTTGTGATTTTTTTATTTCATTTAACTTCTTGTCATTTAGACATAAACATGTCTGGTATCCACAGAAACATACAAATCTTAAACCCAGTTTAAGCCACAAACAATTGAATCAGAAGGTAAACAAATTGTTAAAAATGGCATCAATGCAAATCTGTTTTTTGACTTTTTTTTTCATAAATACAAGTCAAAGCAAATACCAAACAATTTTTTTAAAGAGTTTGAAAGTTTTTGATTTTGATTAAATCTGCTCCAGTTGTAGTTAAATATGCCGGTAACACTTTTTTCATTGTTTTATATGAATAGGGTGAGAAATAAATGTGTGTAATTTTTCCAAAAAACAAACAAACATTAAAAAACAATTGTTAAATAAATTTTTACAAATAAAAACCTAAGTTTTGTTAACTTTTATTGATGGAACCAACATAGTCCATCCTGTGCTGAATGACAACACTGAATTCTTTTTTTTTTTTTTTACTGTATCTGTCTGTATCTTTGCTCTAGTTTATTTTAGCAGCATCCTTGCACTGGTAATGTCCACATGTGGGTTTATGGTTTGCAAAGGTTTTTACCTTTTATTCATTATATTTTAAAAGGGTTATTTATTGTAGAATGCAACAAAAAAAAGCTTAGGTGAGGGGAAAATATATATATTTATATTTTGTTCCATCCTCACTTTCTCTGAAATAACAGCAGTTGCTTTGATACTCACACTTCTGATGAAATGTCCCAAGTGTTGGCTAAGATTAAGTAGAGTTTGTAAATGCTGAGACACACTCGGTTACATTTGGGCACATCATTTCAAGCGCAAACTTCAACAAAACCTCTTGGAGCTAAAGAGGTTTTACACTTTGTTTTTCCAACCTGTTTAATTTGAATGGACCTGTCTCCTCACTGATAAAGCCCAGATTTTATATAGAAACGGGTTTATATACACATTAACTTGTTCTGTTTGAGGTTCTTCAGTGTCTGCTTGTTTTAATGAACAGATGTGTGTTTATTTCAGAGTTCTTGTCTTTACAGGACCGGTTGGTTTGGCACCGTGTTCGAGTACGGAGCGGAGAGGAAGATCAGCCGACACAGTGTTCTGTCAGCCACCGTCAGCATCGGCGTCCCGCAGGGAGTCACTCTCAAGATCAAGTACAGGCCACTCCCATGATATAATCCCACTCCCAAGATATAATCCCACTCCTCTGTGTGTCATCGTCACTCTCGACTATTAAATGTATGTGTTTATGTTTGTGTTGTGTCGTTTTTTTTATTGTTTGGTTGCAGGTTGGCGCGTGCTAGTCAGACCTACCTGTTTCCAGTCCACCTGACAGACCAGCTGCTGCCCAGTGCGGTCTTCTATGCCACTGTGGGGCCTCTTCTGGTCTACATGGTCGTCCACAGACTGATCATAATCCCATACACAAAAGCTCAAAAGGAGCAGTGAGTAAACCGTCCTCTGCCTCAACCAGCATCTTCATTCAGCCCGAGAGTTTTAGTCTTGTTACTGTATAAACTTCAGTTAATAGAGATGGTTTATTTTAGCTTTAATCATGGTTTTGTTTTTCCTTACATAATTTTCTAAAAAAAGAAAAAAACTTGTCTAAATCCCTGATATGGGTAAACATTTAGCATCTCTGTTTATGAGTGTGTCAAGGGGTTTCTTTCAGGCTTATGCTGTCATCAGCGAAAGCCTCCACAGTGAATCCCTGTGGGTGGCTGTTGATGTCTGCTTTGTGTGTGTGTGTGTGTGTGTGTGTGTGTGCGTGCGTGCGTGCGTGCGTGTGTGTGTGTGTGTCTCTGCCTCTCAGAGAGCTGGAGCTGCAGAGAAAAAGCTCTGCCACAGACATCGCCAAGAAGAAGCAGGAGGCAGAGTCGGCCGTAAGTACCTGAGTGCAGAAATGCACTTTTTTTTTTTTTGCATTGTGTGTGGGGACATAATTGATCACTGTTCATAAGTTCAGCTCTCCTCATTATGAACTCCTGACCGAATCTCATCCATCCCATAATGTTTCCTCTCCTCTTCCTCCTCCTCCTCCTCCTCCCCCACTGCTTCTTCTCCCTTTTCTCTCCCGGCGCCTCCACAGGTTCTGCTGATGCAGGAGTCTGTGAGGAGAATCATAGAAGCAGAAGAATCCAAAATGGGTGCGGGCGCCACACACACACACACACACACACACACACACACATACATACATTACATCAGGGTGAGAAATAAAAGCTTTTTCAGTTTGGTGCCAGTCCAGACTTGGTGAAAATCCAAAACAGTAATTCAGATACATTCTTCACTGTCGCTGTCAACACTGCGTAATATTCTGTGTCTTAAAAATCCTGTTAGTCTGTTCTGCCATCATCCGCTGCTGTGAAGCAAGCCATGATGGGATTAGAGACCACCTTCATGGCTTAAATGCACACGGGCTTAGATCAAAACAAACGTCTCAACATTTTTATTTCTTTCACTTTATGTTTATTACATGTTTATAATTGTTTAAATGAGCTTTAATACTCATACTGAACAAGTGGAGCAGCGTAGTGGACTCAGGTCTACATAGGTTTGATGTAACTCGCCTCACATGGCTGGGATCATCACAAAACAAGGTTGGGCTATTCATTTGGTAAATTGTTGAACTCAAATGCAAATAACTGCTCCACCCATCTCCCCTGAGGATCTTTGTTTACCTGGTGGTTCTGTGCATGAAGATGCAGATAGATGTGAAACCAGAAGCTGAACTACGATCTGCATTGAATGGCTCAGTTCAGGGGCCCCAAAACCCCCGAAAATAAAAGGCTGCATCTGAAGTACTGAATCCTTCTCAGCTGAGAATGTCCCAGGATTGGTTGCATCGTCAGCAAACAAAACAATTTTTAGTACAAAATTGGCATTATTTGGAAATAGTTCACAAACCTAATATTTTTTTTTTAAATGTATGTTTAGCAACGTTGCTGATTAAATAAAGTGCAGCTAAAGTACTGCTACAGAAGCTTAACCCAAATTATTGTTTTTATTTATTTACGTGTAAGGTTTTTAATTTGGCAGTTATTCCTCCAGTGAAACAACGTGCTAATATTCTAAAAAACACAAACAAAGTCATCCAAAGACTACACCTTCTCATTTCACATCCATTTTCTGCTCCGGGCTGCGAGGGGTGTGGCCTCGGTGAGTCAAACGTGGGCTGCAAACCATGAATTGGGGACAAACTCTTAAATGTGTTGGAAAAGTGAAGCCTGATTCCACCTCCCCTCTTTAAAGCTGTTTTTTCTTTTCTCCTTTGACTTGGATGGCTTCTTTTACTGCTATCTCAAGCCATCTCATCTGTTCAAAATATGAACATTGATGTTTTCCAAAGAAAGCCCTTTATTCCTTGAGATGTAGGAGGACCTGATAGTCTTGACCTGAAAAGCTGGCTGTGCTGTGTTGAATCATGTGTCGGTGTGTAGCTGGTGTTTGGTTTCCTCTATGTAAAGGTCAGAACACGACTCACTGCAAACACAACGCTGCTCCTCTTCTGTTTGGCTGTTTTGTCCTTTTAGATGAACCAGCTTGTGTCTGAAGGTGTTTTTATTGGGATAATGGTGTTTGGATTATTGGTAGAAAACTGCAGAGTTGTAAATTAACTAAGTACAAATACTTAGTTACTGTACTCAAGTAGAAATTTTGGTTATTTGTACTTGAGTAATTATTTTTCAGCCTACTTTTTACTTCTACTCCTTACATTTTCGCAAAATTATCTTTACTTTCTACTCCTTACATTTTTAAACAAGGTAAGAAGTAGAAAGTTGTTACTCCTATTTCATTTCAGCTCATTATCGTTAAAAAAATGTTATCCTGATAAATTATGCCTCCTGGAAAGACTGAATCTAATGAGAAGTATAAATAACATTCTGACACCAAATTGTACACAGTCCATCACAGCTGCACATCTTTAGAAAAACATTTTTTGGAGAGGTCACCTCCCAATAAATGTCATTTTGGAAAACCTAACCGCTCATCAATACTTTTACTTTTAATACTTAAGTACATTTTATGTCAGAAATTGTACAAAAAAAATCAGATACTTTAAGACTTTTACTCAAGTAATATTCTTGGAGGAGACTTTAACATGTACCAAAATAAATTCTTTACTAACACAGTTAAAGATTAAGGTTTAATTTGATAAATGTTATTAATCAATAAAAGCTCAGGTGTATTGTGTTAACTTATTTAGTTGAGTTTATTAAATGATTAGTTGATGCTTGTGTCTTTTTGCAAAATATCTAAAGGATCCCTGGATGGATTTTAGTTAAAATTTCAGAAAAACATCTAACTGATTAACTTTTGGAACCCAGTTGAAGATGATCCCCTCAGCTAGCTCACCTCAGAAAACAAATAAAAAGACTTTATATCAGTCAGTTTTACAGATATTGAACTGAAATTTGATGGGGAAGTAGCTGAGTGTCAATCACAACACATACTCTTAAGAGTCTGGCTGAGGGGCCTACAGTGACAAGGGTGGAGGCTTCACCTTTTCCACCCAAACTTTATGTGTCGGTCTGGGGATTTGAACCTGTGACCTCCTGATCACAATCGCTTCTCTAAAGTCTTACAAAGCACTAAACGTCCTGTACCTCCCCCCTTAGGTCTGATTATCCTGAATGCCTGGTATGGAAAGTTTGTGTCCGACACCAGCCAGAAGCAGGACAAAGCCAAGGTGATTGACGTCACTGTGCCACTGCAGTGCCTGGTCAAAGACTCCAAACTCATCCTCACCGAGGCGTCTAAGGTGTGTTGCACTCTGCGTGTCGTAAAAAGCTCTGCACATCGCCTCATGCGAACAATATCTCTGCACGCAGGCGGGGCTGCCAGGCTTTTACGACCCCTGTGTTGGAGAGGAGAAGAGCCTAAAACTGTTGTACCAGTTCCGAGGCGTCATGCACCAAGTCATTTCTGCAGACACCGAGGCGCTACGGATACCCAAGCAATGTTAGTATTCAGCTTCTTCACCTGTGACTGGTGGAACTGCATGCTAATTACAGCATCAGTGAGGCTCACAGATAAGTTAAAACTGTACCTTTTTTTTGTCTTGTCAGCTCACAGAATCGAATCTGAATCCTAGGAGCCTGTTGCTGTAGCAGAAATGAAGATAAGACAGACTTTGTGTGCACAGAAAACTGAACGGGACAGATCAGCACTCCGTTTGTTTCTCCCCTCCGTCGTCGTATTTGTGAATCTGTTTGACGAGTCCGCCCACTCCTTCCTTTCCCCGAAGGCCGATTCTCAGGTCCAGCTGCTCGGCTCCGAGTTCCCCCTCGTCGGCTTCTCCTGACAGACCCACTCACATATCCGTCTGCTGCAGGAGATCGGCGCTGGTCCAGAACTTAGTTTTCTGTTTGAGGTGACTGATCGTCACTGCAGACGTGATGATTTTCCTTCGGTAAGGAGCTCAGCGTGGACTATCACAGACATTCATGTAATCAAGAAGCTGTAATTTGATTCTAGTTAAAATTAATCTGTGTTGTGCATCACCCCTAATAGATTAGAGAAGTTAAACATTAAAGGGATAGTTTGGATCTTTTCAAGCGGGCTTCTGTGGAAAGGTTATAAACAACCAGCTTCCTATTGATTTAAACTGCAAATTAAAAAAGTGGAAAACGATGGTCTTAACACAACTTAAAGCTAAAAAAATGTATTCCTGACCATTCAAAAAGATGATATTCCTGCTGGACCTAACCTAGACTATACTGTCTGTGGAGTTCTTCAGTCCATTTTGGTCTTGCTCATCAATCAAGTCAGAATAAATAATTTCTCCAAAGCACTATCTGCAGCAGGTAAGATATTAAGTGTTCATAATTTTTCCACAGATCTGAATCCACAAATCTGAACTATCTCTTTAAAGCAGGTGAAGGTTTCTGGTAACACTATGCAGGCCAAGTGTCAGAAAGCCTGAGCCTAACTAAAATTAAAAAATGCATATTCTCTTAATTTGCTATATATTATGTTTTATGGCTGCTGCTCTTTGTGGTGCCAGTCACAGTTTGTGAGTGTACACTAAACTTAGCTGGAGAGCTTTTAAAGTGAGGAGGAAAAGTTTGATATTTGTGATCCAACTAAATGCAGACAAGCTTTAATGCTGCACTTACCCTTTTTTTTATTACAGTTAAATACAGCTAAAATCCAACTTGGATTTAATTTAAGTTTGTGTTTATTGATCATCTCTGAGGAAGTGATGCTGAATTGGAATGATTTATTTTGGTAAAATAAAAAGAAAGTTAGACGTCAGCACAAAGAAGTCAGTAACGGATTTGAAACTTAAAACGATTATATTAAAGTGAATGTTTGCAGCAAATCTCAAAAACGATAAAAACTGCTTCTTCACCACTAAAGGAAGTCGCTGCAGTAAAACTGTGTTTATTCTCATATTGTGTTACTGTAACACAGCAGAACCCCGGAGTCTTTTAGTGGTTAATTCACACACGGTTTGACCTCTGCTGGAACTACTTTCTCAGCAGAATAGTACTCGAAACACTAAACTGCTGATGAGCAATCAAGTGTCGTAGCACTTAAAGATTTTAATTTCAGCAGCACAGTAAAGCTCTCATTTAAGCCTATTTAATTAGATTTTACTCCCTATCTGATTGGTCCATCTGTCTGTAGATGGATTGCGCAATAATGAAGAGAGAGTTTCATCTTAAGTTTTTTTTGGAGGGGGGGGACTTCATAATGAACTACGGGGAACCCTAAACATTATTAGGAGCACTAAAGTAGGTTATAAGCTCTATTTTATAACTTGTAAAGGTTATATTTTGCACTAAATGTAAGTATATCAGATATATGAGGCAACTTATCATTAAAATGGTGCTGATAACTTTAATTGTAGTGCTTTGCTTTTACTAAAGTAGAAACAGGGGGGGAGGATCTGACTGATCGTGTGTTGGAGTCACTACTGCAGCATCCATTTTGCACTGACTGTTTAGTATTTGTCCCGTTACCTTTGTGAGGTGTTCGGTCAGAATCTTCTGGTCCCTTCTGCCACCATGAGGCGGGCCGAGTCTGCTCCCTGGTTTTACATTCCAAACTGACCCATCGTGTGTTATTGTATGACTGAAAGGAGCCTGAGATCTGTCTTGTAAAAACAATAAATGTGGAATAAGAACAGCTGCGTCAGTTCATTATCACCAAAGTTGGGCGATGTTTGTTAACAAAATATCTCAGGACTCACTAATCAAATTTGAATCAAACCTACAGGACATAGTCCTAGGATGAACTTCTGCAACTGATTAACTTTTGGAGTCAGCTCAATTCAAGATGGCGGCCACAGCCACTTGAACTTACAAAACACAAAAATGACTAAGGCTCAGTCAATTTTACAAATATTGGCCTAATTTTTTGCGTGGCAGTAGGTGAGTCTGAGCCACAACACCTACTCTGAGCATGAAGGGATTGTAAAAGATAATAGTTTAAAACGTTGCCATTAATTACTTAGAGCCAGTACTGGCTGTCTGTTAGCAAAATATCTCATGAACCATTTCATAGATTTTATTGAAATATTCTGCAAATAATCATTAGATGTAACTATACAACTGACTACCTTTTGGAGTAAACCTGATTCAAGATGGCTGCCACAGCCAACTGCACTTAAAAACCACAGACATGGTTATAATTCAGTCATTATTACGCGTCGTGTTGATGCTTGGTAGCCATGAGTAATTCGCATCATCTACTTCAAGTGTTACTCATTGAACAAAACCTTAGCTTTAAACTTTAGCATTAACCTTTTTGTCACACCTGTTTGTTAGCAAAATATCTTGTGAACTAGTGGACAAGAGAGATATTGAGCTAAAATTTGATGTGGTAGTAGCTGAGTGTCATTCACAACACATACTTTATCACATATCTCGTGAAATCTCAGGAATTTGCTCGTAAGGTTATTTTAAGGTTTGACCAAACTGACAACCTTCGTTTCTCAACATATAGAAGTTGGCAGGCGATAAGCATTCCTTAAAATAATTGCAAAAAGGGTCACAAACTCTGCAAATGAAAGATAAACCGTAATAAATAAAAAAAAGTCCAAATCAGGGTAAAATGGTACCTCTTTATTTACAATAGTTTACAATAGTTTCACAGAAACAGTTTGCAACACAGCACAGACAACGCCTTCTCAGTAAGGGGACAGGACAACCCAGGATCAGAATAAACAAGCCTATCACAATGAGCTTTCTTAACTTAAACCATATTCATGTCTTTAAGACGCACACGGCAACTTCTGGATTTTGTGCCTTTAGAAGTCTTCAGATTCTCTTAAGACAAAACATCCTCAGGATTGACAAATTCTTTTCTGGTTGATGGTCTGAAACGTCTTAAAAACACCACCTTGATTGTTGGTACAAACCAGCTAACAGACATTTGTGAAACATCAGAAGTGTGCACAAAATAAAAGGCTTAATCACTTTGAAACTGTTAAGTTTTAAGAACTAAAACATTCATTGTAGTTGTTAGCTGTTTCCTGGTCAAGTCCTTGATTCTGCATTGTAAAACCCCATTCTGGACTAAGATCTGTCTACAGTATGGCTTTTTATAGAATAATCATAAACAATAATTAGTCTACACACACACAGGCCTGACAACAGATGGCACGTGAATCACAAAGCTTAAATTTTTTTCAAAATTGGAGCAAGTTTTAAGAAACAAAACAAAAACCTTTTCCATTAAACTTGCTTTATATGGAAGTGAATACTGCTATGAAAATGATGACGTAAGGAACTGAAATCTGCTCCTGCAGAGCTAAAATAAAGCAATGGTTCCCACCTTGAAAAAAAGAAAGAAAAAGAAAACCCCAAGGAGTTCAGATGAGACAACTTATGGCACAACATGGCGCCTCCAACACTCTTGCATGCATATTTTAACCTGGACTATTAAGCAAATCTCTCTTCCAGACAACTCCGGTTACAATCATTTCCTTCTGTTAATATTAAAACAATCCATTACACAAATATATTTGTCTCTGAACATTTTGTCACTGCCTTGAGTCTGTTAACGATGAGAAACAAAAGCAGTCAAGAACAAAACTACAGCTCAATGCTGTTGTGAAATGCAACAAAGTCATACTGACCAGAAGCAACTAAAAAACTGCTGTTCTGGTTCTTTTAAGTTTTCAGTTTTCTTCTTTTTGAATACAATTTCTTAAAAAAAAGAAGATTTTAATGAACTATGAACACTTAAAACACTGAGAAACAGGATGTGAGGGCTCCACATACAGTCGACTAACATCTGGATTGTGAGGCTGGAAGACGGTTTGTAAAGTGGAGGGGAAGAGAACAAGTGATTGGTTCAGAGTCACAATGATATTCTTTCACCGCGTCTTAAATAATGACACAAAAGAACACATAGATGAAGCAGATGCAGACTTTAGTCTTACCCTACATCTTTGTTCTACTGGATTATACCTCAGCGAAATACGATAGCACCATCTGAAGCAATAAACACAAGGCTTTTACTCGTTTACTTATTTTAAACGGCTAGTTATGTAACATTAATAGAGGCATCCTAGAGAAAACAAATCCAGTTTGATCAGAGTAGACATACATGTTTCTGTGACAAAAAAGTCATATATATATATTTTAAAATAAAATTATTTAAAAAATGTGAGGAAAAAAAAAGTGCAAACCATCTTTCCCATCAATCCCAGCATGCACCATTAGTGGGTGGCAGTTGTGAGGGTATTCTCTACATATGGCAGTTCAAATGTTTCCAGTGTAGCAAGTCTCTTTAACAGTAGCAGTCTGCTGCTTTCTATGTCATCTACAGACAAATATCCATTCATTGATTGCCTTACGCACAGAGTCTGTAGGAAGCAGAAACACACCTTAGGAAATCTAAAACAGCACTCAAACCGTTTCCAAATGGGATAAGGGTTTGGTTTAGGTCCACCAAAGTGTTTTTTTTTTTTTTAGAAAATGTGGGTTCATTGCTGACCATGGAGGACAGACACTGAAGGGTGCAAGACCTGATTTTAAGGAAGGGTCGGTCCAACAGATGCAATGGGAGGAGAGTCCATAGAGTTTCAGGTTGGACCCTCGGGGGGTCAGTCCAGCAGGTGTTTGCGTGATCCTACGCGTGAGCGGTGGGAGCGACGAGCGTCTGGGGGTCCGTGTATGTCTCGGCAGCTTTGGCACACATATGTCTCTGGCACGTGGCTTTTGCGGATCTTAGCGCACGACAGGTGGATCCAGGTGTTGCACTTGTTACATTCGATCATGGCTCGGCCCGCGAACGGCTTCATGCAGAAACACGTCACCAGGTCCCACGAGTCGTCGTCTGAGAAGACAGTTGGGGAGAGGGGGGGTGTTTTTAAACAGCAATCGTTTTGATTTCAGCATTTTGTAGCACAAAAAGAGCTTACCTGAGTCCACCATTATGTCCTCATCCTCTCCTGATCCGTCTTCGTCTCGGAACACCACTTGTTTTCCCTGGCGAAACACGGTTCGGCTTCCTGAAAAGCCCTCCACTTTCTGAACCTTGACCACCCCTTCTTCGAGGTCCCGACCGTCCCAGTGTCGGCGATCCTCCTTGGGTTCCTCCTTCGGCTCCTCCTTGCAGGGAGAAGGGCTGGGCAGGCACTCGGGGTGGAGGGGAATGCTGAGATCATCTTCGGGCTCTTCTTTGATCATCCGGTCGCCGAAGGACAGTGGAGACTGCACCTGTGGTTCTGATGTGTGGCTCTGCTGTGACCTGCTTTCCTCGTCAGACTGGTGCTCCTTCTCCTTCCTCCTCTTCTTCTTCTTCAGTTTGTCAGCTTTCCTGTGGTCATCTGGATGCAGACTTGTGATTGTGAGCTGCAGAGCAGATGAGGAATAAATATCAAAACAACAACAAAGATTCATCTCATTTCTGTGCAGTGTGCACATACTGATGGGTTTAAGTTAAGTAGTCTTAGTTCAGCTTACTTCTCTTTTAGGATGAGCAGAAAGCATGGGTCCAGGTTGAGGTCGTTTCCTGTTTCTGTCTTGAGGGATCTTTGTAGGACGCGAGGGACAGGAGGCTGGGGGTCCCGGGGTCCAGCCATCACTGTCAGCAGTGCTGCCTGTGCTGTTGGGTGGGCTGGAGCTACTGCGCAGTGGAGAGTCCTGGTTAAGCAAAAGAAGGCGCAGATATCAGTGACATTCTGCTATCATAGTTTGTGTGTCTGTGCCCCAAAGCAGATGACTTCACAATAAATAACTGAGACAGGCTACAGTTTTATGTTTTAGGACATGGAACTTTAGCTAAAGAGGTCCAACAGCAACACACTGTAGGGAGACTTGGTTTAAATAAAAAATAATAATAATAGAAATACGCTTATTCATATTCTAAATCAATTTAATGGCACATATTGGACATTAATCAGCAATGCCTGTGCATACTCAAATACTGTTTGTAAATTGAAAAATACATATTGGCCAAAATAAAACAAACAAAAAAACAACAACCACATACAACCTGTATAAACATCACATTTAGAAATACTGTTATCCCAGTAGAAGTTCATGTAAATAGCTAAATTTGTTTAATGCGTCACACAATTTGCTTAAGATAATCTTTTGTGTGATTTTTGCCTCCCCCTGTACTAAAACAGATTTGCAAAGGAAAACATAATTCTTGTAATGTATCCACTTTTACAGCCAGTACAATTCAAGAACACTTTCTTTATTGTTAGTCAGAGAGTCTAGTTTTTTTAAAAACCTATTTTAAAGTTGTGAAAAAGTAAATATGTAAGAGAATCCTTACATGGTTTGAATTTATAATAACCTCAGTTTTGCTCATGTTACCTGTGATTTGTTGGATTTTCCTTACTGTAATGTCATCATCATAATAAACTTACTGTACTTCTAATAAAGATAATGTTAAACATTAGCTTTTTCTTTTATAACATTTTTATTTAGATGTTTACATGTGGAAATGAAGAATGTTTAACAGGTAGAACAAGTTAGACGTGTTAAAAATGTTTACAGTGTTTACAAATAAACGCGTGTTCCTCCACCTCTTACCTCTTGCGGGTAAGGGATGTATCCGGCGTAGGCCAACACAAAAGTGCAAAACTTGTTAAAATCCTCCACCGTTCTCCTCCTCCGGTACGGTGGACTGAAACTCTGAAAACAATCGTGTCGTTAGAAAAAAGACCTGAAGATCTCAACATGGCGATGACATTAACGAGAAGTGACCGCCTGGCTGCACACACTTTCTCTGCAAACTGATACGGAGTTGGCTAGACGCCACATACGAAGATTCAATACAAAAAATAGCACGAAAATGACGAGTGACCGAAAGGAAAGTTTCATTAAGTTATTCTAAACAAATGTCACCCATTAACCCAGTTACACAGACAGATCGGTTAGCCAGCTCGGCTAGTAGGCGTAAACAGCAAATAAGTACCAAGCTAATGCTAAGCGGCTAATGTCCAAATAAATAAAACTTCTGTCAAAAGACCAATGACGCCGAACAGCAATTATAAACTTTCAAATAGACCCCCGGGGTAATAAAAGCATCACTGCTCACCGACTGTTAGCTGATGACAAATGCAAACACAGCGAATGAGAGTGTTAGCTTGTATTTATGTTAGCATGCTCCGTTATGGTGATGGAATGTGTTCCCAATGAAACTCGAGGCTACTGAGCGGCAACATTTCATAAAAAAGTGCCGTGTAAAGTAACAAAAAAAGTCATTTTTAAAGTACAACGTCAGCCTTTAACTGTGCAAAACTGCACTACGGTACAAGCAAGTCTGCGCGTTGAAGCAAGTGTAATTAACTTCTTATGACAACATTAGCCAAGCATGCTAACGCTAATCAGAAACCGCTTGAGTCGAGCGGTGACAAGATATGGATCAACTTCGTGTCCGCTAAATTCACTACACAACAGCGAGTTAATAATTGTAAAAGAGTTACATTAATAGAACAAGCACTCACCTCCGACTGAAATGCATGAGATGTCGATGGGTTTATGTCACCCATCTTACCGGAGTTCACGACCACCTGACGTGTTGTCGATACCCTGACAGGCTACAGAAGCGGGCTACTCTATGGGACCGTAAACACCGCTTATTGATTTAGCTTTTTGCTCGCTAAATGTCCACTGCTAACGTTACCTCTGGCTCGAAGCAACAGTGTCCACTCAGGTTGCCGTCACGAACATCTGCTAGCACGAGTTTACCAACTTGTCGGCACAAAGTTGCGAGCTGTGACTGCTGAAAGTCAGCAATCGTTGCTACAGTGTCTCCACCGAGCTGTCCGGTAAAATCACCGTCGATCCAGTTTTACGGACTATTCACTTCAGTGGCTCACTTCGGCTGTCATTACCTGCCCCCTTCTTTTTCTTTTTTATTCGTCTTGTTTTTTCTTCTTCATTTGTTATTCTGACAGTGTTGACACTTGTGCGTGTAATATCGCCCTCTGCAGGCGATGTTAAAAACTAAATTATATTTTGACTCGATGTTAAAAATAAATAACATAAACAGTTATAAAAACTCAATCATCTGTTTTTAGTAGAGCAGGTCGTTTTTTGCGAATATAATTAAGAAATATTTTTTATTGTATTTAAGCTGAGCTGATTCGTGAGATAACATATTTTGTCCTGAAGAGGGCGCTAGAAATATTCATGTAAAATTCCGGCGTCAAAACCCAACGAAGAAGAGATTTTACAGCAGGAAGTCTCCTTTTCTTGAAGTTCCGGTGACTTCCCCACAGACCATATATAGAGTAGACCCAGCACTCCCTGCTGCGGCGCATGAAATACGGCCGCCATTTTGGAACGGTC
>JARVGW010000682.1:3778693-3812839 GCA_031762495.1 Anablepsoides rubrolineatus | reverse complement strand
TTAAGGAGTTAATTGAAGCACTGAATCAGGTGTGTTGAAGCAAAGAAACAAGGAAAACATGCAGGATAGCGACCCTCAAGGACCTGAGTTTGACACCCCTGGTCTAAGAGATCACAAGCTGTGATGTAGTGTTACAGTTAAATTATAAAACATATTCAATAACATACCACTGAGAAGTTTTACTGCATTACTACTAAGTTTCTTTAATTTAATACTTTAATTCTCATTGAACTGATGAGCTAATGGCTAGTCAGAGCAGGGCCAGGTGCTGTTATGAAACAATTTCAATCACAAAAATGTCGTAGTGGTTCATGAAAATATATTTAACAAAATCCTCATATTGCCTTCTGTTTACTTTTACACTATAATACTCTCAGAGAGATCATGAATACTGTAAGACTGAAGACAATTTCACCCTTTCCAGATTTTTTTAAAGATGACAATCTACTGTATTATTGTTATTAGCTCATCAGTGGATCTGAAACATCAACATAACAAAAACTAGACACAAGAACAAAATACAGACGTTGAAGCAAAAATAGCATGAGCGCCCCCTGGAGGCTGGTTCTGGTATAAGTCAAAGTCAATGTGAACAAATTAAACATTTGCCTGATTAAACTTTTTTAAAAGTTGACTTCTAATAGTATATAGTATATTGTAATAAGTTCTTTGAAAGACCCAGAGTTTAAAAACGCCTGTCCTTTGTGTATGGACAGGTGGGACTTTCAGCCTCACTTCCTGAGTGTGCAGACTCTGACTCTAAAAATCTAAAATCGAACTGAAAGTGTTTGATTTTGCTTTAGCTATCTAAATCCAAAATAAAAATATTTAGTCAATGTTTTAATATATAGCGATACCAGAATTGGGAGAAGTCTCCAAAGAAGAAGAGTTTACACAGGAAGAATGCTTCAAAACCTAAAGTTTGGAAACCATTCCTAAAAATACTGGCAATGGCTGCACTCAAACCTTATTCTGGATAACTTGGAATATTAAAGTGATTTTGTTCACGGTAAGATCATCAGCTCTTGATGAGATGCATCAACTCTATCTAAATAAGACAAACATATCCATGGTGAGACTTTGGTCAAGTGAAAACCTAATGCTCCAGGAATTAAGGCCATGATTTCTGTTTCCACCAGAAGGATCAGTAACATAACATAAAGCTCGACTTTACTTTAACCATTAAACTAATAATAATTAAAAAATAAAAAAAAGAATTTGTGCACTTGTCATTTTTCTAATTTAGTTTTAAAATAAAAATAAAAAAAAACACCCGAGTATTAATTTTTTTCCTGTTTATTTTGAAATGGAAAAATCAAAGAACAAACTAGACAGAAAAAATAATTCATCATTTTAAGTTGGTGAACTCAATTGTTTTCTAAATGCTGTCAGCCAATAAGCTATCTACAACAGGTAAGATATTCTTTATCTTTTCCTTACAAGTTACTGGATGCTTCTGGTCTTAATGACAAATTTAGTTGTTTTTTTAAGGTAGAAATATGTTTATTTATAATTCAATTCAGTTTCAATTCAGTTTATTTAAATAGCGCCAAGTCACAACAACTGTTGTCTCAGGGCACTGTACACAAAAAAAACTATAACCCTACAGAAGCCAGGCTGAACTGTCCCTTTAAAGCTTTAAGGAACCAGTTCAGAGTTTTTATTAATGCTTCATGCATTGTTAATGAGAAAATGTTCATTCAGTTTTTATTTATCAGATCAATCATTTGCATGGTGTAAAAAATCTCCACAATAACTGTAAAGGGATTATAAAGTGAAAAGTCACCCAAAGAAAAAGTCTTAAAAGTAACCATATCTGTGGTTGAATAAAAGGACTTTGTTGCTTTGAACGACTGGAAAAAAAAATTGGACAGTGATTCATTCCTTTTGCTGGCTTTTCCATTGCAAAATTTTTAACAATGTTATTGATGACACAAAAGTAAAGTATTTGATCTAAAAAAAGAAGCACGAGGAGGAGGAGGCGAAAAAAGCTAAATGCAAAGCAAACATCTTGAATTGTTCGAGAACCAGATGGCCTCTCTGACATTAAGAAGTCGCTTTGGCATTTTAAGAAGGCGGTCACTTGAAGAACTTCCGCAGAGCGTGGAACAAGGCCCACAGATATTTAAGCAATATTCATAGCGATTTACTGTTTTATTTACAAACTGAAACATATGTTTTGAGCCCCCCCTCAGCAGATTTCCTCACTAACCTACTGTAGCAGGATTTTCCCCCCCATACCGTTTGCCCTGACATTTTCTGTTTTTCATCTGTCTGTCTTTATCATCTTCATCCATCACTCACCTGTCAGTCAAATCCTATCACCTCCCCCCACACCTGCCTGCTGACAGCCCACTGGATGTCTCAGCTTTAAAGTCCATCCAGCTTTTAGTTTCTTCCCCTCCTTTCCTTTTCTCTCTCTCTCGTTTTTTTTTTTTTGTGTGTGATGCTTTCAGGGCCTCTGGGACACACTGCGCACTCGCATCTGAAACATTTTAGAGAGAGAGAGAGACACACACACACACACACACATATTTGCTGTTTTAGAGCACAAAAGGATATGCCATGGCGGAGGCTGTTTGAAGTGGCTTCACGGGGGGAACCAGAACCAGAACGATGGATTTGAGAAACCATACAGAAATGTTAACGCAATGTAACTTTGCTCGGGCCCATCTAATCTAATGGAGGCAGATCCTGATTCAATGTGAAGGCAGGATCTCTTTGAAGCGGGCTCTGCCGATGTTTCTCATGCAAACGGCTCTGTTGGAAAGAAACAGCATTCCTCCCCACCTCTCAGGCAGTGCTTTTTCTTTGGGGGTTCGAAATGTTCAAGAGGAAAAAAAAAAATGGATGAAATGGCGTGATTGTGTCTAATCTGAGAGATCTTTGGTTGATGGGGGGCTTCCTGGGACATGAAGGGAACAATTAGAGATCGAAGCAGTTGATTGAGGACAGATCTCTTCTCTGAAGAAACCCAATCAACTTGACCTGTGGTGTTTGTTTTTCACTTAGAATAGACAGGTGTTCAGTAGTAGTCTGTATGCTACGTTCACACTGCAGGCAAATGGGACCATATTAACTCTGTAAACAAACTGGAATTAACTGGTTTGGAAGCTGGAGGTGGGGCTGGGTGTGAAGCTCATTTGCATTTAAAGAGACAGCCTCTAACCGAGTTGATCTGAGACACACCTAAGAAAAGTAGTGAAAGAGGGGATTATGGAGTTACAATAAGGAGGAATTCAGACCAAAGCATTGCAGGTTCACTTTATATAGACCCCAACTGAATGATTTAAATGTAAAAAAAAACAAGGATTTAAAGGCAGCATGTGTCTCCTTTAAAAAGAGAGTTCAGTCTTTTTGAAGTGAGGTACTGTATCTATGGGGTCACCCTGCTGTACTTACTGAGTGGTAGTTATCTGGTACTGTATATAAACTGGTAATTATCAGGTTAAAATAATATATTTTCTACCAATATCTTACCTGGTGTAGATAGCTCAGTTTGATCTACCAGTTCATCAGAGTGAGGCAGAGACTAAACTGAGGTCATTCATGGAGCTATCTACAACAGGTAAAATATATTTACTGTTTATAACCTTTCCACTGAACTCTACTTAACAAGACCTTTTGTTTTGGGACACACAAGTTTAACTACACTGGCCTTAAAAGTTTAATCTACATTTTCTAAACGTCACAAGACCATTATGTTTTTTTCTCATCTTCTTGTCAGCATCCAGAAGTCTTTTTTTACACGATCAGCTCTAAACCTTCATCTTGATCTGATGACGAGAAGCTTAATAACATTTAAAGTGTGTTTGAGTGCTGGATTTTGAAATTAAAGTTTTTATTTGTTATAAAGCGTCACCAGAGTCAGTGTACTATAGAGCATGGATTAGCAGCAAATTTTCTGTACATAAGCATCCTTTAAAATAAAAGCCAACCAGTATTTTTATATGTATTTGTAAAAAAAAAAAATGCCCTGATACACAAAACCTATTCCAATATCAATACTGGGACTCTGGTATCAATACTCTATTGAATGTGTTACAGTGTACAGTTCAAGTGAAAAGTTTTTCAGTTCCAAGAAATTCATACACGCTGAAAGAAAATCTTATTTGCTATTTGTATTTATTTTTAAATGTTTCAACAATATATAGCATGCTGTGTGTGTGTGTGTATGTACGAGTACCCAAACTACTTGTACTTGGTTTGAGAAAAACTGGTATCCGGACACCCCTACCAACATGTGTCGTATGTATTTCTTGTGAAGAGCAGATTCATGTGCAGTTGATATGTGTAGCTCCAGTGTCACATTATCACATGCAGAGGGAGGTCAGGAGGCCTGCTGTTTGAACATATGGACATGATCTGATGTAACACTACAGCAACATCAAACACACACACACACACACACACACACGATCTTACACAAACTTTTTAGATTTTGATATAAACTCTGTTTCTGTAAAAGACAAAAATAAGAAAACATTTTTTTTGTCTCATTTCTCTTATCAGTCAGTCTCGTACCATATTTCCTCACCTTCTCCACTGTATCTTGTAACTTTTCTGTGTCTTTGATGTCCCAAAGCCTGACCTGCTGCGCTCCACCGTGAGCTCCGCTGCGACCATTTGTAATGGGCCTCAGACCGACCCGGGCTCACGAACACTGTAATCAGCACCAGAGCAGGATATTAGCTAAATTACACATGAAAGCAGGGAGATTTAAAGGAAGCCTGAGCGCTAAATATTATGATAAATTGTGGTCTCGAATGAGAAGATACAGAACAGCTGAAGAAGAATAATAAAGGCTTGCACGCAGTAGGAGCTGCAGAGACCACTAAGAGCTGTCACCTCAAGAGCTCTGCACGGGATGCTCTGTAGATTTCTATCATTTCACAACAGCTTCGTTTTTTATTTATTCAGTGTTTTATTCCACATATTCTGAACAGAAGAAAGACAAACAGTTGAGTCGTTTTGTACTGAAAACAGACAACCTTTGTTTGTTGTATCGAGCGTTACGTTCACGCTCCAGTTTCCATTGTGTTAAGCTTTGATCACAGTTCAAACACAATACTTTAGTCTCATGGTTAGATATTTTTTCGATATAAAAAAAGAAAAATTTCCATGCCCTTCTTAACCTGTGATAAAAACAAATCTGTATTGTTCGATACAAGTGTATTGAACCTAAAACACTGTATTGAACAGTTCGATACAGATGCATGTATTGTTGCACCTCTAATGTTAATGTTTGTAACAACGCAAAATCTCAAGACGTTAAATGATGCCTTAATCAAAACATCCTCAACTAAAAACAAATGCTTTAAAACCACAATATATGGTATTAAAACATACAGTGTGTTCACATTACATCTTCTCTGTGCAGAATGTTCTGATCCAAAACATTTGCTTTCATGGGTCGGGTTGAGTTCTGTGTGTGAGGCAGGATACTGCATTGAAACAAACTTTATTTATATTTATTTATTAAAATTACATTTTTTTTTATTGTAAATGAATGAATTTGTTTCAATAAAAGTTGAAAAATTTAATCTGGGAGACAAAATCCAACAAGTGCCGGTTTGATTCGCTGGAAGATTTATGCCGCAGATGTTTTTAAGAAGTGGTTGTAACATTTTTTATCTTGATCAAAAGTGAACCAGGGGTGACTTTTATTAATTAAAGAATCTAAAAGCGTGTGTTACAATATTATATTTATTTATTTAACCAGGCAAGTCCTGTTAAGATCACAGATCTCTTTTTCAAGGGGGGTCTGGACCTCAAGGCAACCTATTGTACAGGTTTTTGGGGTGTGGGGGAAACCAGAGTACCCAGAGAAAACCCACACAAGCACGAGGAGAACATGCAAACTCCACTCGGAAAGACCCCAGGTCCAAAACGGGGATCGAACCCAGGACCTTCGTGCTGTGAGCCGTCGTGCTGCCAAATGGAGTCTAACGTGATTTGATATGTTTCTTGCAGGAAAATATTTGGACCAAGAAAACTCAAAGTATTTTCTTGTATTAATCTGTTGTGAAAAACAGCAACGTTTAACAACAAGATAAATGAGACTTTGAGGAGGTCTATAAAGTGATTATTAGTTAAACTAAAATAAAACGTGCGCTTCATAGTCTCAGGACTGGTTTAGACCAGGAAGCCTGCAGACAGTTGTATCAGTGAGGTGGCAGAATGACCTCAGCTCTAAATGTGGTAAAAACATGTCTTCAGATCTTCTTTTCTGTGACGGCTTCCACAGAAAGTCTGGTTGTTATGAATGCATCTTACAGAAGGAATTCATTAATTTATGGGTCAATCAGACAAAAACATTGTTCAAAGTCAAACTGATGCCGTTCTAGCCCACACACGCAACACAAGTGGTGTGCTGAGTTCATCAACTGGTGGTCCACGGGTTGTATCTGGCCAGTGAGCTCTGTCCATTCGGTCAGATTGATCTAAACTAACTCAGACACATGTTCATGTTCAAAGCAGCTGGTGCTCTGGTTCTTTAGCTCAGGATGGGAAGAAAGGTGAAAATCTACATTAATAGACCACATGTCTCTGCCATGTTTAATTGTTGGACACTGGAGCCAGCTGGACTCAGTTTATAGAAGCTGCCATGTTGTCATTTTGGGATAAGAGTCTGGGCAATAAAGACGTAGGGCTTTAAGTCTCGCCTGCTGCTCCATTCACTATCATGATTACATGACCTGTCTTTTAAAGAGAACTACTTCTTTAAATGATTTTCTTTTTGGTCAAAAATAGGAGTTATCAACAGTTTCTAGATCTTCATCTTCTTTTAGTTTCCTTCAAACATTCCTTCAAACTCCCACTTTGTTGTTTTTCTCTCATGTATTTGAGTGATTCAAAGATGAAATCACAACCAAAACGTCTCAATAGGAATAAAAAAGTGAAACATTGTCCTACATCCCTGAGGGGGGGGAAAAAGAACCCAACCCAGCATGGATGCTGTCAAATTCTGGGAGCAGAAATATAAATAAATAAAACAGACGAGTCATAATTACCAGAAAGATGGCTAATCAAAGGCCGGCCGGTCTGATTACAAAGATTCTGGCCCCTTGAGAAAATTTTAGTGGATGACCCCTGGCCTACACACACACACACACACACACACTGGTTTGAAAAGATGTTTCATCCACTTTGTTTTACTGGTGGAGTCGTTCAAGTCCCACTGCTTCTTGGTCTTCACTTTCTTTTCCTAACTCAGTTTTTATCTGCACCCCTTATTTGTGCTGCCCCCCCCCCCCCCCCCAGCTTCTATACCTAAACCCTCCTAAGTGGTTACCCCACAGGAAGGGTTTCACCAAACGAGGAAATAGGTCCCGGATGTGTCCCCCATAAGCTCCATCCTGAGTTGGGCTGCATGGAGAATGGGTATTCGGGGAGAAGGTGGGGGTGCATATGGTGCGGCGTGTTAAAACATCAATAACAACAGCCCAGGAGGGTGAAGAAACTCTGAGGGTGAAGGTGAGGAGGAGCGTAATGATCGGTTCCTTCTGTGGGGCGCAGTGTGGATTCCCAAACACGTCACCCACGATTGGTCACGCCGCCGCCGCGCTCCCGCCGCCGCCGCTCATCATCCAAAACCTTTTTGCTGTGTGATGAATATTTGACCTGAATGCATTACAAATTTTTTAAGAAACAACCCCCCACCCAGCCCCCAACGCCCCCCCCTGCTCCATCCTGAACTTCAAAGCTCCAACGTGGCTACTCTTCAGTTTTAAACCATCTGGTGCAGAGACAAAAAAAAAAAAAAAGACAATACATCTGCTTTTTAAATTTTTTTTTAGATCCAAGTTTTCCTGTGTGCAAGCTTATATTAAAATATGCCCGCTTTACATTTGGTCCAGAAAGGGTTAATGATGACCCCTGAGCAAACAGAACCGAGATGAGAGCGGGGCCTAAGCGTTTAGTGAAACATTATGTCAAGACTCTGACAAGGAAATGAAATGTGTAACATCAATCAGCCTATGAGGATCAAGATCAAACGAGCCTCCACACTCCTGCATCTGGTTCTGTTTGGACAGCCTCACGTTTTTTTTTTCTTCTTCTCCCTCCCCACCCGTTCTACTTTCTTCTTCTCTTCCTTTCTCTTATTCTTCTGGTCCGGTTGGTCTTCTTTTTAGCTCATTGTTTCCATCATGGTGGCACGACGAGGTCACATCTTCACTGAAGGTGAGAAGCAGTTTAACATCAGCAACAGGTGACTTTCCTGTCCTCCCTCAAATCTCCACTCTGATCCCCACCACTCCCAGAGCAAACTTTAGACAAATCAAACTTTTCTTTCTTTGATGGTGGTCACTTTTTTTCTCTTTAAAGTTAATTGATCCAATTGGAGGGGTTTTAGGTTCTGAGAGTTGCTCCATGACTGAAATGTAAACCAGCGCAATCAGGAGGTTCATAAAAAAAAACAAAAAAACTTCAGACCTTGCGCTCTACTGCGGAAATCACACCCAAATTCTTGGTTAGAATGTGTCCGGCAACATTTACAGACATGAAACTTAGATACACAAATCAATTATTTTTTTTCTTTTTTTTTCAAAAGGTCATTTTTTTAATGTTTTGTCCTGACCCACACTGACTTTAAGCCAGTTTTATTCCCCTTCAGATTTATGCACTTGAACAAAAAGGCTTCCCTTCCATGTGCTGTCATCAAAAAAGTCCAACATTTCTACAGAGAGGAGTGGAAAACTCCCCGCAACATGTCCTCCAGTTATCTGCAGATGAGTCAGCCAGTTGTGACGCATGTAGGTATAAATGGTTACTGATGGGAAACTGAAAAACGGGACGCGATGGTGGATTTACGCAAGATTTAGTAATTGGTTAAAATTGTAGGTTGCACAAACAAAAACCTGATGTCATTTTTAAATTGTTTTTTGTTTAGTTTTTTCTCAGCAGGGCCTACCTTCTGTGAGGTGGTAGCTGCAGATGGGCTGCTGGAAGGTGGAACATGTGTCGGCTTTGCCTTTAGGCTACGGACGGTACAATTAGGCTCTCTCTCTCACCTTTGCAGGCTGGGGTGTGTGGGTCGCTGGGATCAGGGGTCATTTAGGGTCCTGCCTGAGCTCTCTCCCCGTCCCACGCTGAGGAGCCAGACAGCAAACGTCAGGAGTGATTACGGAGACGTTTGAGCAAAAATAACTATTCTAAAACAAAGGAAATTTAGATTTTTTCTTCTTTTTTTTAACCTAAGCTACTTATTTGACAACTATAATTCATTAATATATATTTAAAATCATAAAGTGGATTGTTTTTCTCTAAAATGTTATGCTATTTGAGATGCAAATACGATCCAGATACGTCGTTAGAAAGCTGACAAGGTTTTTGTCTCTATAATTATCGCCATAAAACTCGATGTAATAAGTATTAAGGACTGAAGCATACATGTGGTGACGGTCAAACATGTGAGGTTTGTGTGCACACAAGGATGCAGGCGGACCGAGGGTCCAGCCCAAATCTGGAACCCATAAACCTCAGACATCTCTGCAGCATTAGACGCAGAGCTCCTCATTGGCTGAGAGCGCCACTTACCCCCTTCCTCCACCACCCTCCCAGTTTAACGTATACTTCCCGCTTTCCTGGCTTCTTCCAAGCTAAACCCCGCCCTCCGAGGGTCCGCTGAGCCAATGAGAGGAACCCGCAGGCCTCGACTTGGCGTTTGGCTTATAAAAGAGGCAGGAGGTAGACCTGCTTGTCAGTCGATTTGTTGTTGTTCCGTCTGGTAGAAAGGAGAAGGGATTGTGCAAGTGTACGATTTAAAAACCAGGAAACGAGACATAGAGAGGTTGACTCTGATGGAGCTTCAGCAGCCGTAACTGACGGCTTAGGAGAAGATTTTTTTTTTTCCAAACTGAGGTCCGTTGAGGGTGAGAACAGAGCCGTCCCAAACCTTCTCTGAGCAGTGGAGAGGTCATCCCTGGACACTGCAATGAGAGAAGAGGTGTCCTGCACCAACTCCCCTGAAGGAGGGCTGGGGGCCAGCGAGGAGGAGCTGGAGAGAGCGTCCAAAAAGACCCTCCAAGCGGGGAATCGAAAACGCTCGCCTTATCCAAAGAAGGACAGCCTGAGTCAGACGGAGGAGAGCAACACCGGCAGCCTGCTGTCGACCGGGCCGAAGAGAATCAAGAAAAGCCCCTCCGCCATCGTGACGTTGGCTCCCTCATCCCTGGGGCCCAGGCCGGATGCTCCCTTCGAGGAGCTCCACTCCCAGCGGGTCATCGCCAACGTCCGGGAGCGCCAGCGCACCCAGTCTCTGAACGACGCCTTCGCCTCGCTACGCAAAATCATCCCCACGCTACCCTCCGACAAGCTGAGCAAGATCCAGATCCTGAAGCTGGCCTCACGCTACATCGACTTCCTTTACCAGGTGCTGCAGAGTGACGAGATGGACGCCAAGCTGGCCAGCTGCAACTACCTGGCCCACGAGAGACTCAGCTACGCCTTCTCCGTCTGGAGGATGGAGGGGGCCTGGGCCATGTCCACCAGCCACTAGGACCCCAACCAACCTCTGTCACACACCCTCCTGTGTCCACACCTCCACCCTCTCAACCTCTGTCTGCGTTTGAACCCACTTCCTGACCTCTGACCCCCTGATGTTGTCCCTCATTGGTCTGATCACAACCTTTTTCATCTAAAACCTTTGCTTACACTTCTGATCCTGCAGAACCCTCTGTGCTGCATGGCGGCTCACTGCCCTTTTTTTAAAATATATTTTTACAGCTGCATTTCAATCTTTGCTAACCTCCACACCTGTCCACCTCCCCCCACACACCCCAACACAAACACACACAAACACACACACTGTTTCCACTTCTCTTCCTTGACTGTCCCAGAGTTTTGTCCGGAGCAGCAAGTCACTTCAATGCAGCTCCCCAGGTAAGGCCAAAACACACACACACACACACATAAACACACATTAACGTCTGTTTTTAAAATAAAAAACTGTCCCAAGAACGCTCCTGTTCATTATTTAAAATTAACCAAAACAAATCACACACACACACAGATTCACACAAAAAAAGAGAAGAAAAAGTGGAATAAAACTTCGATCAAATGATGCAAGGCAAACATCTGTTCACGTGTTTTTATTTTCACGTGTTGAAAAAATTTAAATGCAGTGCAGATTAATGCAAATTTAGTCCTAAAATTGTGACGATGACAGTCAAATTTCTCCTTTTATTGAACGTAAAAACATTTCATTTTATGTTCAGGTTAAAACAATTTTTGTAATCCTCTCAACCATAATGTTGACAATCAAAATGACCAGGATATATTTTTAAATATAAATAATTTAGTATTTCAGCTAATAATGTGTATTTTGTTGGTAATTGTTTTTAAAATTGGTTACAATTTGTTGCACAGATAAATGCAATTCCTTTGAAAATTAAAGCACGTGCAAAAAATAAAACTAAAGCGTTAGCATTAGCATTCGGTTTTTAAAGCATGTGTGTAAAAATATAAAATGTGAAAAACGTCTTGAAGTCTTGAATGTTTGTGAGATAAAATGATTTATTTATTTTAAAAAAGAGTAAAAATAATCAAACGTTCTTAACGTTTTTCTCTTGAGTTTCTTTTCTGACAACACATGTTTAGAGAGAACGTTTTGAAACAAACAAAAACAACTTATTTTATAAAAGCGTGTTCTCTCAGACTAAGCCATCATTACGGTAAATAATCTGAGAATTAATATTGCATCATCAACACTCAAAGAGCTTCTTGGTTTTGTGTCTCTGGACTGAAACGAACTTTTATCTGCGTGGTAATCTGACCCTCGGAGCTGCAGTGTTTGACAGATCTCTGATGAATTTAAGACAAATGCTTTCCTCCGCAGTCTCCGGGGTCTGTTTTCCTTTTCCAGCCACTTTAACAGACACCAGATTCCTGTACAGGTACAGCATGAAAGGGAGAGTAAGCAGGAAAAAAAAAAGGAAAAAAGAAGAAGTGGAGACACGACTCCCCCCGCAGCCTTGCCCTCTTTTCTTGAGGATCCTGTATCGTGCAATCAGGCCTCGCCGGGGCCCAGACAAGCAGGAACCTTTAGATTGGAAACAGTTGTGGTGTATTAGGAAGGTGTGTGCACCGGGGGTTAGGGTCAGCCGCCTGTGTACGTCAGTGCATGTGCACGCTGTGTGTTTGGAGCTTTAATTAGCTGTGCAACAGCGAGTGCAGCCATGTGATCAAACGGATAAACAGGAATAAACTCACGCAGATTTTTATCGCTCTCTCTCATCTCCTGGCTGGCTGCAGCTTTTTTAAATTAGTCCCAAAAAAAGCAGCCAGGAATTCCCACAAATAGGAAAAAATTCTATATAACTTTAAAGCATTTTCTTGAAAAAAATAAAAATAAAAAAACTTGTTTGGTTGTAGAAGTGATGAGGAGCAGAGACCTGACAGTTCAAGGTAAACAAATTTCAATCACTGGCGCATGCTCGAGCAGACAAATCAGAGAATAACATGAACACAACACTGTCCAGACACACACACACACACACACACACATGCAGCTGCCGCCCATGTGCACTCTGCAGATGTTCCACCATAAACTAACGTTAAACCTCCAGCGGCCTCGACAATCACCACATCTAGATTGGGTCAGCGGCGGTGTGGATGGAGAGCTCAAACCTCCTGCATGTGGATAAAAAGTGTGTCCTTGAACGCATCACCAGTTTGCTTGCTCTGCCTCTTATCAGCCAAAAAAAAAACTGACCAGAACCTCCGATTTCAGAAAACAGACACGTCGGGAGACTGCAAAGGCAAACGTTTCATGACTGAAAACACTGTGCAGATCAGCGAGAACATGAAAAATAAGACAATCATGCAAATCATTTTTGAATGTTCTCAAAGCTGCAAAGTGCACCTTAGATAATGGATGATAGTTTAGGCCAGGGGTCTGCAACCTGTGGCTCTGGGGCCTCATGTGGCTCTTGGGTGGCTCTGCAGCGGCTCTTTGAAGCTTTGACTAAAACTAAAATGAGATTAAATTTTGGGAGTTTTATAGTTACATGAAAGAGAGACGGAAAATTCTAGATTTAGCAGTTTTTACGTTCATTTGTTTACAAATATGTGATCAATAATACAAAGAGTGAAACATGTTGATTAGATCATGCTAGTAGCCTGTTGGCCACAGACTATAATCAATAATCCAAGTCTCCAATCTTAAAGTATGATCTTTCTCTCAAATCCATCAGGGTTACCTTTAAAGACCTTTAAAACTGGATAATAATAAGAATTAGAAAAAAAAATGCCTGCATATTTTATTTATATTTTTTATTTACTAAATTTGGTATAAACTATATACAATATTTTTCTTGTTTTTTTGTCCTAAAGTGAAAAAATAAATAAATAAATAAATGCTAAAAATTGCCATATATGTTTAGCTTTATAATGTCACACTCACTGAAACAGCAGACTCAACATGGCCCACGGGCCACCAGTTGATAATCACAATTTTAGCACGTTTTGCGACTGTGGACACATTTTATTAGTGATCCGAGGAGCAGAAATGGCTCTTTTGATTATTAAGTTTGCAGACCTGAAACACTTGACTTGAAATTTTTAGTTTGATTCACAACAAATGCCGTTAAGACATATTGTGTTTGATTGCAGCAAATTAAAAATAGATATTTTGTCAAATTGTTGCTATTTAATTTGCATAAAATATCCTTTAAATCTTTTAATAGTCCCAAATATTTCCTTAAGAAGCGCACAGACATCAAACCGTGAGCGTCTCCTCGTAAAGCTTGACATTTTTGAACGTGCTCGGTGTAAAGACATGTGGACGTCTGGCTCTGCGTGAGACTTCCAGATTGAGAGGATTGTTCTGCTGCAGTTGGAGAAAACAATCCTCTTTCTATTGTTTACACTATAATCACAAATCTCCCAGTGGCTCCTTCCTCTGCTCAAACTCCTGGCTCTGCTGCACCCGTGTTGTGTGTGTGTTGTGCTTTGACTTGACCAGCTGTTGGACACACTTCTGTACACATTAAATCTCTGGCCTTCACTCCTGGCTGATCTGGGACCAGATGTAAAGGGCCCACCGCGGCTCATCGGCGTTTGTTGAAAAGCCTCAAGCAGGAGTTGTGGTTTCTGATAGTCGTTTTTATTTTTAGAAATCGAAGCTCTGAGCTGAACACAGGTGGGAGGATTGTGTGTGTGTATTTGATCGCTGTGCGTACTCACGTGTGTGTTGTGTCCAGACAGCTGCAGGGACAGAGGAAGGATTTGACACGTAGGCAACAGAAAGCCACATGACTTCAGCCTGAAATGTTAACGGATCTGTCAAACAAACCTACACACCAACAACTCACCAGCACAGGACGAGTTCACGTGAACCTTTTAATCATTTGAATAATAATCAAAAGAAATACCTCCCCTCTCAGATGTTTGTGCTTTCTGGACTTTTTCGTGTCTCTGTGTGTTTCTGGAGGCATGGAAAGACGCTCTGTAATTAGAGAGAGCTGCAGATTAAATGTTTGCTCGTTAAAAGCAAAGAGAGCTGCAGGAATTTTTCCACATTTGTTTGTTTGGACACACATTTTATAACCAAAGAACTGTGAAAGTTTGCTCTGACTTGTGTTGTTTTGTGTCTTTTAAGGTGTAATATCGACTCATCTTTGTGTCTTCTCTCTCTTTCTCCTCGCAGATAAATCATCAGCGGGAAATTCTTCAAAGAAACCGGCTACTGCTTCGCCAGATTTTTCATTTTTCCCACCTTCACGGGGCCTCCTTTTTTTTTTTCTCCCCTTCTTTATCTCTGGACGTGTGCTTGACTCCTGATGTGTCCAAGTGTCTCTGAGACCCAGACTCTGCTGAAAAGACTGAACGATAAAGAAATAAATAATAAAAAAAAAAAACGAACAAGCAAACAGCTGGCCTGCGGTGACAATGAAACAACAAATGGCTGCTGGTGCGAGTGCCTTCGATAACGCCGTGATCAGCCACCCGCCTCTTCTGGTTGGATGGCTCCTAGCCTGACAGACATTAGGATGACTAATGATGATGGCACAGCGATGGTTAGAGGGCGGTCACAGCCAATTTATGTTTACAGCTAAAATACTAATAAGCTAATCGCTCTGGCTCTTAAAAAGAGAAGGAGGAAGAGCTGAAAAGAAAAAAAAGTCTGATGCAGATCTGCTTTTCTGTACTGCAGTAAACCCAACAGCTTTCTGTCTTTTTTTTTTAAAGCATTTATGTAAATTTGGTGTACGCACACTGCTTATGCTTGTTTAAATACAAAACAACCCACTGATCGCAGCTGTTTATTTACATATCAGCCCGTGTTGTGAGCAAGTAGCTGCAAAAAGTCGTGCTCTAAGTGGCGACTTTAAAATGTCTTTGTAATAATTTAAAAAAACAAACCAGCAGAAGGTTTTTTAGAAAATGTGCCAACGTGTTGATGAGGTGATTACAGGCAGAGTAGAGCAGAATGTTTTGTAACTGTGTGAGAAATAGCTTTTTGATTATGTTTTTTCTTTAGCGTTTTTCCTCCCCATTTGCTTTAATCATTTGTCTTTTGTCAACAATAAAATTTTACCTAACGTTGTAAATAATGAAGGAATTTATTCATTTGGTTTTTGGCACAAAAATACATCTTTTTGAGGACCTCAAGAGGACAAAACACGATCATAGAAATACAGTAAATCTCTTTCAAATGTATATAATTTATTAAAGATTGTCTTAAAACATAACATAAAAGTAAAAAGGTAGAAAAAAAAAAGACCAAAAAGTTATTATTTACACTGTACAAGAACAAAATCAAATGGTCAGTTTTTCTAAAAGCAGACTTGGCCTGAAGTTTAAATGGTTTACCTTCACAGGTTGGTCAGAATAATCATTGAACTGATAATTTGGTCTCTAGGCTTCACTTCTGAGATCAGATATATAAAAAATAAACAAGCCGCATTCTTTAAGACAAAGGGATGAAACTAAAAAGTTTGTATCTTTTTTGTTATGAAAATGGTTTAAAGCTACAATAAACTGCAGAAACGTCCGCTGCTCTGCCGCCGTCATGCAATTTCACATTTTTCTGACTTTAAACAGCTTCTGAGAGGCATCTTCAGAAAGAACAGGAAAGAAAGCAAACATACTGTATTAGCACCATCTTAACTGTGTTAGACACGCATCAGAACACATCAAAGACACGTCAAGGATATGAAAATATAAATACATGTTAAAGTCAAATGATTCTGTTTATGGATCTGTGCTTTTGATGCTTTCTGACTGTTTGGAAAGAGAAAAGAAACATTCACAAAGTCTTTGAGGCCATGCCAGTCCTTGGACAGCACATTGTTCTCATAAACCCTGGTTGTGGTAACCTGTGTCCAATTGAGTGTGGATATCACTGACTAGAAGTTCAACTACCTCAGTGTTTCTGCTCCATCGTCGCTGCTAAACGCCACGGATCGGTCCGGGGAGCAAAGTCGCCCCTGAAGATGTCAACAAACGGCGCGGTGCTTTGTAAATTAAGAATAAAAGACTGTCCATAGTAAGAATAAAATAGTAAATCATTGTAAAACGCAGCAGGAATGCTCATCCACAAGAAACACTTCACCTCGTTATCTGACCCTTAGGACAGTGTAAGTGCACTTTGTGTGATTGTCATGAATCCAAAATATAAAAACGTGGTCTGCATCGTCACATGATACAATCTTTACTGAGTGGTCACGTTGCACCGAGGCATCATGGGAGGTTTCTGTCCTTTACGACACGCAGAAACGTCTCAGTATCACCTCCCGTCACATCGATGCCCCGGTGAGAAGAGGTATTAGCTATTTATCGTGACTAATGCCACCGGTACAAATTACAGTATGCTGACATGTTTAAGATTCACTTTGTGAAAGACTGATGCGTCTTCTTCCATCTGTCAGAGGCTGAAACCAATTACTGCAGCTATCTAAACTCTCGCTGCATGTGCTCGTCTGACAGGCCAAGAAAGAAAGAAGTAAAAAACAAAAAGAGGTTTAAGAAAATACGTGGACATAAAACCAATATAAAACATATGTATCTCAGACTTCATTGTAGCTTCACTCTGGGTTACTGAAAGATTTTCAGACTGACATTCACAAAAAATGAGCGCCATAAATCAAACGAATGAATATCCAAAGAGAGATCAAACAAAATGTTTGATTGTCGACTCGCTTCTCCTCCATTATTGTCCAGTTGGAGAGCGATACAGTGCAAGAAGATAAATAAAAAGTCTTTTTGTTTTCTTCATTCATTTTTTGCCACCTGCAGAAAAATGGCAGGAATTATTTTTAATTTGTGGAGCACCTGCCTGCTCCGTCACACCTGTCGTCTGAGTGGTCCGGTGCACAGTCACTTTTGTTCATGCTACATCATGTTGCACCCAGTGCTACGAGGAAGTATAGATTCTTCATTTTTTCTGCTTTTGGGCTTTAAAAAAATAAAAAATAAAACCTGGGATCAGCGACTGAAAGCTCCTTCAGGAAGAGACCTCATGAGAATATGAATGTGGTCCATCTGTTCCTCGGTGTGTCTGAACCCGAGTGGTCAGACTGCAGACAGTAGTAATGCAGGAGGTTCTGCTTCCAGTGACGAGCCGAATGCATAGCTTTTGTACGTGTCTCTGTGTTCGTGTGTGCTGGCACCGAGTTAAGGCTCAAGGGATCAGACGTTTTCCTCACATCAAATCTTTTTTCTCCGATATTATTTCAGGCTGTTTCCTACAAAAACAAAAAAAGGAGAAGAATGTATTACATTTAACTTTAAAGTAATGATTAAATGTTAAATACTAAAAATATAGCTCAAAGTGTTTTTGAAGCAGGGCTCTGTGGAGAGGTTATAAATAATTAATATCTTACTAATTGAATTTAATTCAGAAAGAATCAATGAGTTAATGGCTAGTCCACGTGTGATTAAAACCAAAGTGGGCTGTTGTGGTCCTAAAGAGATTTATGCAAACTCTTTTATAAAACTTTAACTTTTCATATTATTCAAACATTCTGGCTAACATATTGTAATATTTCTGCAGGACTTGCACCAGTCTGCACAGTAAGTGCTACAGCTAGCTGCTTCTTCTTGTGCTATAAGTTCAATGTAAATATCCATATAATAAACATAACATCCTGTAATAAATCATTGCTTTTCCATTGAACTCCACTTCAAAAATCTATCCTAAGTTTTCCGGACCTTTCTGATGGGAGGGATCCCATGGACAGAGAGGCGATGGCGTTGACTGCCTCGCTGTCCGAGTCTCGCCTGAGTCTGTGTCTCTGCGCCTGCAGGTAGGACAGATCCACGGTGGCGGCTGAATCCCTCACGCTCTGCCAGTACTCACCTGTGGGAAGCAGAGGGATGGAGAGAGAAAGATTAATGGCCTCATTGTTTGTTTCGGTTTTCATCCTGAATTGTTCCTTGAGGGGAAGTGCCTAAATTATATTAAAGAAGAAAAAAAAGAACACTACATGCTGTTTGATCCACTGGCTGTAGATATTTGATCTGAATGTAAGCAATGACTGTGGCATAAACAACCTGAGGTCTAAATATCCGTGTTGATACTTTCAGAAATGTAAACTCAGATCCGGTCCGTTCTCTCACTCTGCAGTTTTGTGTCACACAATGAAGAATAAAAACAAAAGTTAAAAATCAGTGACTGCAACTGTGTTCATCTATAAGCGAGTGTGTGTTCTGGCTGAGCATGCAACTTCCATATACTTCACCCTGGGCCTGAATTATGGGCTTAACATTCCTGTGGCTACTCAAATATTTTTAATTAATCTAATTTGGTTGGGATAACATTTGTGTGCAATCAGGAGGGGATGTTGTGAAGGTCGTGTGCCAGAGAAATGTTTGAAGATAATTGGAGCCAGGGCGGCTGTGTGCGAGTGTGTGCGTGTGTCTGTGTGTGGGACGGCTGGAGTGATGGGAGACAGGGACGTAAAGGAGGAGAGGTGGCCAGGGAGACGGGTGTTAAACGGAGTAAGAAAAACACAAAGACACACTGTTTAGATAACATTAAAAACAAACTTTATAAGTAAAACTGAAAACATGGCTCAAAAACGAACTATTTTATGAAATAAACGCTTCTTTTTGTAAAGCATTTTGTAAAATAAAAGCACACGGTAGTTTTTATGACAAAAATATAAATAAGTTGGTGAATATTCAGTCAGTGCTATGGTAGGTTATCAACATGTTTAATATAAATCATCTCCAGAAAAGTACTGATTGATGGAATTTTGTTTTTTCCCCACACAAACCAGCTGAGTGAAATTTCTTTTCAGCTCATATTTATCCTGACAGCTGCTGTATGCTGAGCCTTTTGAGCAACTCAGAGCAGCAAAACCTGTAGAAAGATTTTCTCAGGGTACAGTACTGTGAACTAGTCTTTTTGTTTCATGTCACCTGTGCTTCATGTTGTATTTTCTCACCCTGAATCTGGACGACTCTCTGCAAGGAGCGTGTTGCGTTTTCACAAGGCTTCTGGTCCAACACAGACTGGGACAGAGGCTCCACCTGAGACACGTCACAGAGACCAGATTAGAGCAAAGATCAGAGACACAACCTATGGTTATATGGACATAAGTAATCAGGATAATCAGAATAAATATGCGTAATGTAAACGCCTCAATCATAACATTTTGATCTGAATAAATTTGTAATCTGAATGCCCCTGGTTTATGCCGAAAAATATCCTGAACAAGGTGCATGTAAACACTTGTTCTGATCATGTTATGCTGTTTGTGGAAAACTGACTGCACATGTGAACCCTATGTCCACCTGACGTATTTCCACCTGGCTAGATGCTAATGTCAGAGAAGAAAAATTGGTCAGTTAACCATACATTTTTATTAGAAACTTTGAAAGAGCTCAAAATTAGTGAACTCCTTGATGGTCAAAAGTGTAAGAACATGAAGGTAACGTCTCCATCATTATTAAAACCTGGTGTGGATCCATTCTGAGTGCTCAGAAGACACAGAATGTTTGTTTATGTTCACCACGGAAATACAACTTCTTAGAAAGTCAGTGCTTCTATTCTGAATTAAAGCCTTGTGCATGTAAGTGTTCATCATAATCAGATTAATTAGTTTTGTGCCCATATAGACAATTTGATTATAGAATTTTGCGCATGTAAACATAGCTCCAGATACTGCCTGAGCACAGACAACACCTCACCTCCATGCCCAGCAAGGCGCTGACACAGGCTTCAGAGGCGTCGCAGATGGCCTTGAGGTCATGTCCCCCCTCCAGAGCAAGGACTACCCGGCCCCCGGCGAGTGACATCAGCTGACGAGTCAGGAAGCCGAAACCTGGCCAGAAACAGACACAAAAACATGAATACAAACAGAGCTAAAAGACTTGTGTAAGCAGTTTTTAGTAACTTTAGGGGTTACGCTTGTTTGAGTAGGTGTCTGTTAGTGAGAATGTGGCTCAGTCTTACACTTGGCTGTGACCTTGTATCCACCCAATGAAGACGGGTGTCCTTCAACAGCATCAAAACCAGCTGACACCAGCACCACATCAGGGGAAAATTCGTGGGCGATGGGCATCACCACGGCTCTGAGGACAAAAAGAGGAAAACACAGAGTTGAAAACCAAAAGCTGTGCGGTCTGGGCGCCGTTGACGCCTCCGTGACATCTGACGGAAACTTGAAAGCACATTGAAGGAGTTGTGTTTTCAGCAGGTGATCATGAGTTGTGAGCAAATGAGAACTCTCAGGAGTGAATACAATTGAATGTGAAAAAAATAAGTCATAGAGCAACTGAGAAGGGAAACAGATTTACTGTAATAACCAGAATTTAGCTGCCAACAACAAAAACATAACCGTAAGAAATTATTGATTTTCAGCAGAAACATTCGTGCATGGTAGGACTTTTCTGGATTGTTAACTGCTAACGTTTACTGGATCGTACACTCGTTTTTTTTTAAATGATGAAAAGAGAAATTATCAAAGGCAATGCTCCAAGTGCTTGATCTCAGTTCTTGATGCACTCTTGGTAGGCAGCCAACACCAGGAGGTAGAGCACCTCCCAGGTGTGAATGTGTGCAACTGTTTAAAAGTGAAGCAGAACACCACTGATATAAAAAGGCTTTTGAAAGCTTTTCAAATTAATTTTTATGCGTATACAGTAAGTTTGGATGAATAATGGGGAAAAAATGGATGAGGGAGTAAACTTTAAACAGGTGCCAAAGACTAAATACTGTCAATAATTATTTGTATGAAATGTCCTCATGTTGTATACTCTGGTCAGCGGTGACCACTTTCCCCACTCCTTTACTCGACATCTTACTTCCTCTTGTCTCCTGCTGCCAGTTATTTAGCGAGAGCGCACGGTCCATGCCGCGTTTGATTCTCTCTCACTCACTCTTTTTCTCTCTCAGCGGCAGTTCAAAGGCATTTGTGCACGTCTGGTTCCTATTAGGAGCTCGTCCCTCTTCTCACGTCACTGACAGCCAGCCATCTGGGATCCATTGGGCCTAATTACGCCGCCTTTGGATTCCCTAACAATGCACCCCCTACTTCTTCTCCTCTTTTCTGCTGTTTTCCCCTCTCCTCCATAGCTCATTGTTTGTCAGTAGTAGCACAGGAAGGCATGAGCACTCGCCTACCTGCCTGCGTACTTGTGCTACCTGCCATCGAACGACCTGAGATCAGATCTTCCACATGCACACAGACGGCGTCACGACACCGGATCTCGGTGCCGCCGTGCTCACGCTCTTGATTGTAATGGGGTCTCGCCGCCACTATCAACCACAATATTTCTCCTGTCACTAAAACACACCCAAAAACAGACGCTCATCATCAACAGCCACGTTGTGTTCCAGCCGGAGACACATACATGCAGCCGTTCAAATTCTAAACTGAAATTGAATCAGAGAGCTGGCACTCGGTCAGACAGGTTTAACTGCACAAACATGAAGTTATGATGCTTTTTTTCCTTCCATACAGTCTGCTGTACACTTTGTGACACCATTAAATCAAAGAATACCTGACTGGGAAATTATTTAACATATTGTATTTATTTGTAACCATAACTTTTACTGAGGTATGCCTTTTCTCTTATGATCACATGTGACAAAGGTCTTTGCCTGCCATCCAGAACATCACAGCTGCACCATGTGCCACAAAACCACCGGGCCACCAGGACGTTCCTCCTCTCTTATGATGCGAGTTTCATAGGCTGCACACAAAATGCTACAGTACTACACACTGTGGTTAACTGAGGAAGCTTTACACATGAAAACACTTGCAATTTCCTAAACTAAATGAAAAAATACTAAAACCAGACGCCTGCTCAGGAAAAGACCAGTTGTTTCTTAATTAGCATCGAGGGCTACAGTAAACACTGGACTTGGTGTTTCTGAGTCTGCCTACTGGGTCAATGGATTTTTACCAGAATGGGTTCACTCATTAGCATCTTTTCTCTGATGAGAAGCCCACCCACTGTGTCTGCTGTAAGCACCGTGAAGAGCTCACATAGCGTTTTATTCATCTGGTGGCAAGCCAGTGCTGCTGACAGACACATTCTGGGTTCACTACGGTGCAGCGCAGAACCAAACCGCATTCATTCAGGACTGAATGAAATGAAAAGTGGGCAGAGAGCAAAAGGTGTGTCCTGGTATCACACAGCTGTATGGCTCTGCACGTAACTCAACAATGAGGTTTTGTAAATGTGTAATTACTGATATAATTTTTAAAAACCACATTAATGTTGCTGCTCTTTAAAAGCAGCGACGCCCTGGCTGCAGTCCAACACATGTATGAGTGAAAATGGGATTTAAACAGATTTTGCAGAGACCACAGGGGGTACTAAATGGCAGAAGTAGTAACACTCACTCCTGAGCTGCATGTATAGAGATGGTGTTTCATAATAATGGTTTAAAAGACCACCAACATTTAGGAGTGTTTGGCATTTTAAACATGCAAAACTTATCTAAACTGCTCTTCCAACTAGAAATCATCAATCAGAAAACTACATATGATACAACAAACAAAAATAATCTTTGGAAAATAAATGTTTAAATTTGAAGTCTCTCCTTGTTAATTTTGTTTACACTCGTTTACACTGGCTCTGCATTAAAACACCGAGTAGTGTCCTGATACCAGTTTTTATCAAACTGAGTACAAATTTGAGTACTTCAGTTTGGTTACTCGCTGACACCGAGTACTTACTCAGTTGGAATCCAAACATTACACAATGACTTTAAAAATCCATTTATTTTATTTAGAACAAGGTGGCTCTCCATCCTTATAGGCCTACAGCCCCAATGACTACATCAAATCAAATATACAGCATGATGAATACTGTTGAAACATTTTTAAATACATAAAAATAATAAATAAGGTTGTATTTAAACTTTTATAAATTTCTTTAACATGAAACTGACAAAATTTACACCTGAAATGTAAAATGTAATACATTTAATGGAATATCAATACCAACAATGATGGTATTAATACTGATATTGGTATCGATTCTGAGTATTGGGGGACTTTTTACAAGTATGAGTATACAGATACCAGTGTCTTTATTGAGATGCCACTAATAACACCTACAGTCCTGTCTGGAGTTTTGACAAGACCCTCCAGACATGACGCCTTGTTTTTGTTCAAACTTCCACATGTTGGTTCATGGTCAGACATGGAGTTTTTTTATATTTTTTTTATTATAATTATTTAAAAAAAATAATAATAATATATATGTTTAACACTCCACTAGTGAATGCAAGTTTGAGTTTCGTTTTTTGCTTCTACTGAACTGAAAAGGCAGCCGAGTTAACATTAGTGTTCCTGACAGAAATATAATGTGGCTTTTAGAGAACAGTTCAGCTGTTTACCTGAACGCAGCCAGATATTCTGCATCGCCCATCGGAGGATTTAACCCTCCAGTCCATGCCACATTCACATTGAAGCCCTTGCCTGCACCTGCGCCCACCTAGAAAAAAAAAGACCAGGGAAACAGAGTGAGTCTTGCAAGAGAGAAAGTCTCTGTGTGAAAGTCAACAAAGTTCACAGATTCCAAGTCAGAGTTGAGAAATGGCATGCTGATGACAAATTTGTGTCAAACGTTCAGAAAACCAGCACCGCTGTTGCAAAATTTTGAATATTGCAGCAACACGGTAATAGTGGCTGCATCTCTTTAAGGCAACACCAGGGAGTGATTATGATTTCCAAACTAAATATGGCTGGCTGTTAATTCAACACTCCTTTCCATATATTTTGTTTTCTATACTATTTATCAAATGGCCATATAAATCAGTGACTCACAACAGAGTTACACCCGTTCATATCTTTCAAGCTTTAGGTTACAATTTGACTTGATCCATAAAGAAAACAAATAAAAGATATTATATAAGAGTGACAGCATATATAAAGTGCATTTTTATTCCCAAAATATACACAACTGGAATGATTTTACTACACCTGGTGCATATGAAATATTCATGAAAACATGCAGTGTACAGAACTCGTAGATGTTTTAAATGAGACGTATTAAAACGCCAGGCAGAGTGGATCCTCTCAGGTTGACCTCACAGATTCAGGGCAGAGAATGAACTGAGGCCCGGGTCCTGGAAAGAAGTTAAGGATTCTTGTCTTTCTTTGTAGTCCTGCGAGCAGCCATTTAACTGCTCCCCAAACCCTTCACCATCAGTCAACATGTCAGTTTGAGGGGAGATTGAGGAGGTTGATTGACACCCTCTTGGCAACAATGTGTGGTAATATCCTTTGTGTGTGTATGCGTGTGTGTGTGTGTGGGTGTGAGAGGATGCTTAAAAGAGAAAGAATGCTGATGAGCATCGCAGAGCGTCTGTCTCCATTCTTCTCTCAGCGGACGGGATGTTCACAGGGCAAATGAAAAACACATGAGGCCTCCTGTCCTCTGCCAACTGGTAATGTACCCACATGCACACGCACGTGCACACGCACACACACAGAAACACACACACAGAAACACCCAGAGGCGTGCACACACATAAACATATTTCTACTATAGCTCCGAGTGCTTTGCACTTTTCTCTATCCTTTTTCCTCTCTTTCATGTTTCAAGAGTTACTGGCCTGGATTAGGTCGTTGCTGCTTTCTGTGAGGTACTCTGCACTCTCTGTTATGGCTATGACATCACGCCCCTACCCCCTGGTGAGATATATACCTACATGGGGGACAGCAAGACTCCAGAGGTTCACCGCACTGCTCGACAAAGGCTGAGAGTCCACTTCAGGCAAAGCCACATCCAAGCCAGTGGAGCATTTTAAGAACCGTTCCTCATCAGGGGCTTTTATGGGAAAACACTGACTATTATTGTCGGGGAGGAGGGCAGAGTAAGAGGAGGGAATGTGGAGGATTTAATGGGTGGTGAATGTCAGTGTGAGATGGGGTCAGTTCATCTGAATAGGGATAATGATCACACTTAGTTTCTGGTAAACCCACAGGAAGAATGCACAGGCATTTTAATTTCTTGTATTCAAACAGGAATCCAATACAGCTGTACACATCCTGTTGCAAAGAATTGACATCCAAAGCCCCTGAGGGTCTCAGATAAACAAGAAGCACAAAAGCAAACATATGTTGTCCCCACACCCCCTCCCAAAAAAAGACAATGAAATGTTCTCACCAGATAAACATTTTTGAGGCATTTGAAAAGTTTTGTCTTGAATAAGTTATCATGAAACCCAAGATGAAGCAAGAACTGCACTGGGCAAGTTAACAAGACAATACTTGAAACTATTCATGCTGTACTGAAATACACCACAGCTACTACTTCAAACAAAACCTTTCAGATTTATATTCAGATTTATTTTATAACGGCATCAGATTTTAACTGCAGGACTGAAAATACTACACTTGATAGAAGTATTATTGCGCTAAATCTTATCTGCACAAACCTGTTGTTTTGTTTACTGTGAAGGAAAAACTGTAATTCTTAATGACCTAAGCTGGCTTATAACTGGAGGTTTATGTCAAATATACTTTGATGGATTGAAACTATTATTCTAGTTTTGACAAGCTCATGGTAGCTACAGGTCCCAATTAGAATGAAACAATTACAGAGTTGAGAAAAACAGCTGTTGTTCATTATTTATTCAAACATGACATTACAAAAAGTAACTACTATTTATTCATGTATAATATGATCATCATGTTTTGAGCTTAAAAAGCATTAAAAATCCAATCATCAATAACCCGTGTATAATACCACCCTCCCACTTTATGGATGACTTTTAGGGTTAAATTTCTAGTATTATACATGAATAAATACAGTAACTGATATATTGCTGACAAACCTCGTTTGGATGCCCACTACCAGGGAAAAAGTTTCCATCGTCGTAGCGATGCAGAGAGATGTAAAGCACGTTTGGGTCGTCGAAGAAGGCCTCCTGGGTGCCGTTCCCATGGTGCACATCCTGGACAGTCATTTGAGGACAGGTCAGGATGTTATGAATGGCTGCAGGTATTTATTAATGAATGTAATGATGCAAACGACTAATGAAACCAATTGTTACACAAACGTTTAACACCCAACCAGAAATGCAGACTAAAACCTTGGATGTCTCTTGACAGTGTAAAATGTGTTTTGCTCTTTCTTAATATTCTTTATATTAGTTGCATTTCATGCAGGAGTATACCAGAGACTATGTATTGTGTAAAAACACAGTGAGCACTCATAAACACACATGTTGAGCAGAGAAAACCAACTGGCTGCGGATCAATATGTGCACATGTTGGTGAGCTTTCATGTGTCTATGTGTGATTTAATGTCTACTCTAAGCATATGTGGCAGCTCAGCTCACACGTGGATAACAGAAATAACTGTCTCAATAATCAAAATGGTAACTCGGGGTGCTACTGTACGTCTGGGTTCTTGTTTGTACCTCCGACCCATCTGTGTGTCTGTACATTAGTCCATGACAGTGGCCATGCTGTGGCTCCTTACCCAGTCTACAATCAGGACCTTGCTGACGTTGAGCTTATGTTGGAGCTGCTTGGCTGCGATGGCCACAGAGTTGAAGTAACAGAAGCCCCTGTGGACAAACAGACAGGAAGAGTGGCAGCCAGATGTGTTTATCAGAACATCTTCAGCAAATTAATATCACAGCATCACCATATGGACCTTAGGAGCCACTAAGACACTTTTTTGGCTTTGTATGGTGGCCCTTGAGGGTGTGACAGCCACTTCACTCAACCCTGCCACGTTAAGAGTTACAGCAAATATTTAAGAAACAAGTGGGTTCTAATATAAGTTGTTTTTGCATATTTTCCCCTAAGCTGACAAACAAAAATTGAAAAGCAGAATCCACGAATTCAGCAACAAACCAAAAACAAATCTTGTCATAAAGTTCAATCTGCATTCCAAACGATACCAGTCAGAAATTTGGCAAAACGTGAGGGATGATTTTGGAGAAATGAACTCAGAACTTGGTGTAGCAATTCCTTTAACACGCTCTGTCTCAAACAAAGATACGCAAAAAAAATAAAACTGTTGATGCATAAAAGACAACAAAGGAATGTTGCAAAAGGCAACGTCAGCATGGGCTGTAAAGTGTGAGGGCCTGTGTGTGTGTGTGAGCAAACAATGCACATTATAAGCTGTCCAAACTTTGCTCATCAAGAAAAAGTCATTATCATCCTATAAATAACCAGTGACAGGCGCTGCTGAGCTCTCACACACGCAGAGCTCCAGCTGAATGTGGTTACTTGGCTAATGCCTGCTATCAAAGACTGACACAAATCAATGCACACAAATATGCACATCCACACTCTGTGCATTGCTGGATGTACACACACATGCTCAGCTCTTTAGAGGTGCTTTGCTTTGTGTCTTGAAAGCTTAAAAAAAACACAGCCGAGGAGGTAGATTGCCTCGAGCGTCAGGCAGGTAGTCGGACACACACACATGTTAACATGGAGAGACTCTCTCTTTTTCTTTCCCTCTGAAGTAAAGCTGATTTGTAATAAACCCTTTGAAACACTTTGCAGCCCCCTTGGCTCCTGGTATGCATTCATGTGTATGTGTGTGTGTGTATGTACACTTCTATACTTACAGAGGGGAGGAACGGGTTGCATGGTGTCCAGGGGGCCTCACCACTGCAAAGCCATTCTGTGAGAGGACAGAAAAAACTACTTTAATACATTTTTGTTTGTGTAGCATCATATCCCTAAACATAAAAGCTTAGAAACATTTGCCTTCAAACTCACCAAACTTTGTAAACAATTAAGGAGCTGAATAAGTATAGATTATTTCATAGTTTTTATGCCATATTTAGCTGCATTAAAGCTTTAAAGTTTCTAACTCAACAAAGACCCACCTTCAGCTCTCTCTGTGCCACCTTCAGTGCCAGGTCTGTGACACAACCTGCAGCAATCTGGGAAGCGACAGCTGTGTGTTGTTCACTCCAGACTGTATCAATGTCTACCTGTCAGGAAAAGAAGGAATAACAGATTTTAAACAAACATGCTAGTAAAAATAATTTTATTTTTAATTATTAACAGTTCTGCCATGTTTTTTTCTTTATTTGCATGTATTGTTTCTGTAGTACCCAGCTTGTGTTTTAATGTTCCTCCACATTTTAAAACTTGTTGGCATGTTGCTGTACTGCTGGAGAACAATGAAATGAGAGGATTTTTTTGTTCTTTTTTTTTTTTTCTCAGACTTTGCCATCTTGTTCCAATCACCCCTCTTCACTGGAACAGCCAAAGGCCGGAAATCCAGGCACATCGGTCCTCTTATCAACAGCCACCCAGCCCCCTTCAGATTTTCCACATCTCCTCTGAATTTATTATAATTTTTCTTCTTCCACATCCTCATTCTGATGCAATGACTATCAAAGCTTGAATGTTTCTTTTTTTTGTTTTTTTTCCCTCCAAATCTTACCTTTGCACAGACTTTGAATTTCTGAGTTTTCGAGATTATTTTAGCCAAAAACAATAGCATCAGTAATTTGTAGCATCATTACCTAAATTGTGTAATGAGGCATAATCAGCCATGTGATGTTTGCTGTTCAGTAAATGCAATTAGATAAGTGGAAAAATTCCCACATGACTTGAGATTTAAAAATGGCTTTGTAATGTGTGTATATGTGTGTGTGTACACATATGCAGCACTTACCCCAACACCTCCACATGGTAACTCCACAAAAACGCGATGTCCTGCACAAGGAAGTTTATTTCATTCAACTGTCATAAACATATTATTTTAACTGCTATTTTAAATAAATTTCACAGGAGGGCCAGCACTGATCTTACCGACAAGCCTGCGGTTGTCCAGCTTGTTGCCAAACATTAACACATGGTTTTCAGAATGAACCGACTGCAACTCTTCACGGGTGGCCTTTCTGCTGCGGATCCACTGCAGCACACAAATGCAGATCATTTGTAAAATGAATATGTTTGGCAGCTCATCTCACAGTTTATCATGCTGGGGTCATCATACCTCACAGTGGCTCCTCAGCCCTCTCTCTTGCAGTCTGGACCAGATGCTTTGTATCCTTCCTGAATGCTCAGGGTGACGGCTGTTGTCTCCACAGCTACACTGGTGCTTCAGCATCTGAGCATCATAAACTAAACCTGGATAAAAACACAAACATACATTTATAATCTAACCAGATGGTGCAATCCACAATACCTGCAGGAAACTGGATCATTTTATATGTTCCTAATCCAAAGTCTTTGGTTCACCTGTTGTGAAACGTAGCTTGGCGTCTGTTGCAGGAGACAGGGAGGCCGTGGTTGGTAAGGACCGGGTCCGGATCACAGGTGGGTGAGACATGTGGGGCCAAAGTAAGGCAGGGACGCCCAGTGCATCTGTCTGGAGACCTGATCTAAGAATCACCTGCCTCTGTGTTTTTGTAGAACATTGTGTGAAGAGGAGAACAGACTGTGATCAAAATGTGGAAGTGTTTATTACACATGTGATTAAAAAACATTTCAAAAGCTAAATGTGCATTTCCAACTCATTATCTGGACAATTTAATTTTCCTTGTCTCAAACAAGCAACTGATAAAGAGCAGTGGACACTGCCATGCACGCTGCAAGAAGCACTCCAATGCCTTCCTGCTTGTATAAATAAAGCAACAGTGCCTCCTGATGGCACTCTGTATATTATAACTATATTTAAATTTTTTTTTTTACTTTGCTAAACAGCATAACCAGATGAGATATTCATTTATTTCTGTCAATGTGCTGCAATTATAAACAATTGTGTTTTTTATTCCTGATATCTGTTCTTTAAACTTTAGTGTTTAAATCTAAAGCAAATGTTTTGCTTGTGGTTGTGTTACCATGACTTGATATTAGCACCTGATTATGAGGATGTGAAGTCTCGATCAAGCTGTCCCTGGAGGAGGTGTTGGACTCTGTGCCGTAAAATGAGTCTGTGCTGGCGTTGCTTTGCCTCCTGCTGTGGCTGTCCTCACACAGTGAGCCAAGTTCGGAGCCGCACAAAGACCCTGATCCCGATATTGACCCGGTCTCATCCAGGTCCATGTCCATTTCCTCTGATGGGATCTGTGTCAGACGCGGCTTCTCAATGGTTTGGATATTCAGCTATTTTAAAGCAGAAGTTTTTCACTATTCAAGTCTTTAAGTTATAAATAATCTCTTTAAGCATTTGCGATCAATTAAGATAATTCATCACCAGTAAGAAATGTATGTTGTAACATCCTTGTGTTCACGCCCACCACCTCTCACCTTGCTCAGGTGTGAATTCCGCTTGGACATATCCAGGCCGCGCTTGAGGAATTGCGGGGGAAGATGATACGGGGTGTTAAGATGGTGGCTTGTGTGCAGGCGCAGGACTGAGTGGTTGTAGGGTAACGGCTCTGAATGTGTTCGCTCGACAGGTGGGTGGGAGGGTAAGGTGGCTAAACCTTCTCTCCTGGAGGGGGAGGAGAGGCGAGGATGCTGCTGCTGAGGAATGGAACTCAAACCTTGAACTGCACACAGAAACAGAGAGGAGACGGGTTAGAGTGACGATTAAAGCAAACTTAATTCAGAGGAATGAAGTCCCGGACAGTCTGAGGAGAAATTAAATGTAATTAATTAAAGAAGTGGATGGAAATGACAAATTAATGGTAGTTTGTAAATAAACATACAAAATAAAATATTAAAAATAGGATGAATTTATAATTGTGAAAGTGCATCATTGTCCTCTAGTCAGTAGAGAGCGCTCTTGAGTTATTTAAAACACAAGACACAAGACAGTCTTTGATTTAAAGTACAATACTATTAATACTAATATTTATTTTCCACATGACAATGAGTTACTAAGTATCTTAGAAAGCCTGGCCATTTATCAGACCTGTCAGCAGCTGCAAAAAAATAAATACTTGGAGGTTAAACGACAACAAAATGATGCACATACAACTAATTGGTAATGCCTCATACAGAATTAAGGTTAAACTATAAAAAACACTGCAACAATAATCATCCAACATAAAGAGCATGATATTATCTTGTGTTTTACAAAATATACTTGACAATAACAACCTTAGTAATAAGCAGGGAAACTGTTTAAATATTGCTAATAATTTATTTATTTATTTTCATTCCTCGTAATTAAACGGTTTATAAATGTATTAATCCACTAGCATGGTAGTTGTCTGTTTCATGCTGAAATCTATCTGCAGTTTTAGATGAAAAAAAACACCAAAGATTTTATAAGAAAGAAATAAAATTAGTCAGAGCAGGTCACAGTGTTAATCAAAATGTTGGCAAACTTCCAGCTGAATAATGAAGCACAACTTAATTATCACTCTCAAATAATGAAAGTTTGGGAACAACCCAAAGCATTGATACAACAATATGACTCAACTGCCTCCATGTTTTCAACTGATTGGTCACACGATGTGTTGTGTTCTGTTTGTGTGTTTACTGAGGTATTTCACCAACAATGCAACTCACAAGGAACAAACTTGGAGGGCAGCAGCAGGCGTGGAGGCAGGTAGACAGGTTGAAGAGCTGAGATGGTCAAGGGCTTTGCCACGCACAAGTCAGTCTGGGAGAGAAGAAAACAACAAGAGAGAAGTTATGATAAAAAAAATGAGGCAAAGTGAGAGTTAATGGTCTTATAAACAACCCTACACACTGTATGTAGGCTGCCACTAAAAACACCAGGAAGTGAAAGCCTGTGAATAACACATGTCTCTATAAATGTTTAAAGTGGCAGATAATATTTAAGATTATAATTTAACATATTTTCAATTCAAAAAATGTATTCATTTCATTAAAAACAAAATAACTATACAATAGAAACTAAGAAAATACACAAATCAAAAAATCAAAAGAAAAAAAAGGTAACAGAAGAAGAATAAATCTTATAATGTCTGCCCCTTTTATCCCCAAAATATATTCAAAGAAAACATAATTTACAAAACAATACAAAATAAAAATAAAAACATCAACTCAAACAAAAATACATATAGGTTCACATTTTTGCTCTTTCACATACGTTCAAAAACTAGCTTTTATCTGTCTCTTAAATATATGCATAGATTAAAGTACATATTTCTCTCATGCAAGTACGAAAATATGGCTTCACAAACGTTTCCATCCCCTTAAGATAATAACAACTGTCTCTCTTAACAAAGTTTGCCTGAATTGTTGCTCACCTGTGCAGGAAGTCCAGCTGTGATGTTGTGCCCTGCAGTAGTGTTGCTGGTCCTGGTAAAAAGTGGTAAACTACCGTTCTTCAACAGCAACCCCTTAGACTGAATAAGCAGAATTCTTTATTATTAAAACTATTTGGGCAAATTGGACAAAAAAGACTGTAACAAATCATACTTTTAGGTTGCTTGAATGATCTCTGATTCCACTCTCATTCATGCATTTATTTGTGAAGAGTGTCTTGTGGTATTGTTATGAGGACAGAAAGCTGTTATAACCAAAACAGAGTAAAGAGGTTCACCTCAGCAGTCAGAGAAAAGGAGCCGTTGTCTGAAATGAGGCTGTCATTTGGTGAGCTGCACCCTGATGCTGAGGCGCTGCTGCATGGGGAAGAGTCTGAATGAAATATTGGAGAAAAAGGAAAATATCCTGATTAAATTTTTCTAGAAAACACACGCCTTCTGTTTAGGAATGTTGTAATAAATGAACCACAACTGGTAATCTATGTATTCATACCCAGAGTTTCCGTCTTGTGCTTGACATCAGGAGGGGCACTGATCTTTCGCTGCAGCGGGTTAGGCCTCGTGGTGATGATTTTCCTTAACTTCCACTTCAGTGTGGGCTCAGAGACTGCACAAATACAAATACGCATGTGACGAAGAGCGTGCACAAGCAGTTTCCACAACAAAATCAAGCTAAAGTGAACCATGCAAATACTTCCATGGTGGTGAATGCTTACGATCCTATGTTTACGTTGGTCAGTTTCCAAAGAGTCCAAACAAAGTAATCAATCAGTGGCAGGCTCTGAGCAGATAAAAGCTGTATTTGTGTTGTCACCATGCCAACTCAAGCACTCCAGGGTGTCAGTGAGTGCGTGTTAAAAAAGGTTTTAGGGCAACGCAAATAAATAATGGTTGGTGTACTGAAATGTAGAAGAACCACTCCCACTCTAATTCACAGAGTAAGGAAGAAATGCGTCGGTCTCTCACGCAGTTCATTTTACACATACCTCAGTTAAAGTTACATAACTGCTTTGGTCTTTTTGTTGCCTATGTTTTATAACTATTCAGCACCTTCTGGCCCAGCAGGCCTGCTACTCAACCAGTGTCCTTTATTTAAATGCATCAAATGGAAAATCATCCGTGCCTCTGAAAGCTCTAACCTCAGGACGTTAACCTCGATCACACAGACAATCAGCTGTCTCACCTGTTCTTCGCAGGGCGAGGTCCTTACGCTGGTCACTGGGTGTAGCTTGAGGCTTTGAGGAAATGTCAGAAACCGGCAGCCTTGGTAACCAAAACACAACATCAGAATATATAACATCAGATACGACATGATTGATAGCTGTCCTTTCACGTTCTAAAAAATTAATTTTAAATTGTTTTAATGAAGGAAATCAATAAATCCTACGGAGCCCGCGAGGGGACATGGGGGATTTTTTTTTCTTTTTGCGTTCCCACGCAATAGTATTGCGTTACCTCGCAAAAGTAATTTATCACTGTTGAGCCTGCTAGTTTATCACCAAATTCACATGTTCACATAGCGAGTTAGCCAACTACTTTATTTCAGCTTCAGAATGAAT
>JARVGW010000682.1:3766564-3778593 GCA_031762495.1 Anablepsoides rubrolineatus | reverse complement strand
CGTGGGAACGCAAAAGTATTGCGTGGGAACGCAAAAGAAAAAAATCCCCCCATGTCCCCTCGCGGGCTCCGTAAAATCCATCATTCCAACACACAATTTAAATTAATAAAAAAAAGAAGATTTTTTTAAGTCTTTGTCCGTCTCACCTGTATCCTGGGGGAGTACTACAGTGGTTTGGGGTAATCCTGTCATGGGGAGGCTGGTTCTTCATAATTATATGTTCCCGAAGCTTCTGCCTTACAAGTGGACTGGCAACAGCACCTGAAGTGCAGTTAAAGAGGTCCATGTCATGAGCTTCATAATGAAATGTTTGCATAATGAATATAATCAATTCAGTTTTTATATTTATAATTTTACACAAAGAAATGTCTCTTTAAATGACAAAGTAGTACAGACTTCACCAAGGTGAGAACTGGGATATCTGTTTCTTCTCTTTGTATACTATTACTTTTTTTTTTTTTCAAATTTCCTGGCAGTACTGATGGAAATCCCCTTCATTTTCATTGAAACACACTGTACAGTGTGTGATGATTCAGATAAGGAGTCTGTCTGTAGCTTTGTGTTGTTTCACAGAACTTATGAAAACATGTGATCATATGAAGAAATGCAACAGATGAGACTCACTCTGTTCATTTTTACTCTTTTGGATCAGCTGCTGCAGCTCGTCTCTCTTCTCCTCCTCCATTTCTCTTTGTCTTTGTTCAGAGTTATACTGAGAGGAAACAATGAAAAATATTAATGCAGAGTTATTTATTTGTGGATTAGGTTAACAAAAAGAGACAAACATCCCATTTTTTACTGTTTGACAAGCAAAGTCTGTATGCCACCTAATAATGTAAATATAAATTTTGTAAAACACTCAATCAGAAAAGTTAAGAAGATGGATGAGTTTCAGTAACTTCACCTTCTTCTTTCTCATATGTGCTGAGTGTTATACCTTGGTACAGCTTGTGGCAAAACCAGCTGACTTTGTGTGGTTAATACAGAAGAGTCTTTCTGCACTATACTTAGAGTTACCGGTACAAGTAAATTTACGATGTTGCAAGCCTTAAACATCAGCAAGATGTTGCTTTGCTTTTGTTTTGTATGCATCTGTTCATGTGTCTGTCTGTTAGCAACATATCTCATGAATCACTGGACAAATTTTAATGAAACTTGCAGAAATTATTAATTTGATCTAGAATCGATTCCTTTTTGGAGTCAGCATGACTCAGAATGACTGCCACTGTCAACAAACCTTAAAAAACACACAAATAGCTAAAATGCTGTCAATTTTACAGATATTTACCTAAAATTGGGTGTGGTAGTAGCTGAGACTGAGCCCTAAAACATATTTTAAGATTGCACGAGATTTTTGTTTCAAATTTTACCATTAACTTTAGTTAACATCCTTGATACACTACCAAAGTAGTGTACTTCATGAATTAATAGATGAATTTTAATAAAACATTCAGGAAATAATTATTAGATGTACCACTAGAACTTATTAAGTTTTGAAGCCAACCAAATTGAAGATTAACTCACCTTGGAAACACAAAAATGGCTATAATTTCTGTCAGTTTCACAGATATTGAACTAAAATTTGGTGTGGCAGAAAGGCTGAAAGTCATCTCCATCACCCACTCTAAACTGGTCTAAGATAATCTTAGATAAACTCTGGCATGAAGGGCAATATGCATTCCTCCAAGGAATGCTAGGAGTTTAACATATTGTTTTTTTTTTTTTTTACTATTTTAGATATTTACACTTTGCCTCAAACTGAGATATTTTCTATTGTACTCCAAGCCTACATTCACACTGCTTCCTGCCTTCTCAGATGCAGAATTGCACTTCTGAAACAGGAACAAAGTACTAGTATCAATAAAAATAAAAACATTGGTATAACACTGTTAGTATCATATATTGATGTAATTTCTCAGTCATCCAGGACATGAAAAGTCTAGAAAGTATAAAAAATCAAAGCAACAGGACTTTTTGAAGCTAATGACGAGCAGAGTTACAAACTTTAAACTGCATGATGGTATCGATAATATCAATATCGGGATTTATTCCTCAGATAGAATACAACATGACCATTTATACTGCAGCTGCTTTGAAAAGCAGCTGATACATTTCTGATTTAGCATCACATATGAATTTGACCAAATCAAATTTGTCACATTCAGACTGTCAATGTTGGAGAAGGAGTAAATAATTTGGTTTAATTTGCTTCAGCAAATTAAACCATGAGCAGCAGCTCACACTGTGCAGTCAGGCAATAGATGAATAAATTGTATTAGTTAGGCTACATTCAAAAGGCAGGTCAAGTGAACCAAAACAAATTGTTTTGGTTCATTGGTCAACCCATATTAGGCTTTTTTATCCTCACCTGCAAATGCTGCTGGGAAAATTGAGAGAATTGTTCCGCGGTGAGGTGTCCCAGGAAAAATGAAGGCTGGTGTGCTAACATGGTTGAATCTGGGCCTTGATGCATTAACCTGTGTGTTACGCTTAGGTCCATGGGCTCGCTCCAGTGTTGTCAGTGATGAAATCTGACTGCTGAAGAACACATCCACTGCAGAAAGAAACTGGAAAAGAGAAAAAAATGACAGGTGAAGTGATGATATGTGAAAGGCTGGAATGTTGAGGAATGAAATTTTCTTTTTAATATTCCTTTACTTCATATAGTATTTCTTGCTACTACTTGCCTATTTTGTCTGCTATTTCTATTATTATTACTGTACCGTAATAATAATTGAGCCACATCTTATTACTAGTTGAAAACTGAAGATCTCCTGAGGAGGTAGGCATCCTCTGCCAGAAATTATGATAAGTTTAAATAAATATGATTAAGGGCAAACTCTGTTAATTTATATGCACCTACACTCTGCAGTTATTATTTAAGCCTTCTTGATCAAGTTAATCAGTTTGGCTTCCAGCAAAAAACACATGTTATTGAAGACAACTGAACCTTTAGTGTCCTACAACAGACTAACACCTTTCAACAGGTTCAAAGGAGGACAAAAGCTTCAATCCAGACCTATAAATATCAGTATCATTTCACTCATGCTTGGCACAATTTTAAACTCATTAATGACCAACAAGAGTCTGCTTAGGCATGTGTAAACACAAAGGTAACCTAACACTGTTTCTGTATGATGGTGCAACAGACCTGAAGTCAAGAAAGTTACCAATGAATATTTTAGCCTTGATATCAAAATGTAGGAAACCTAACGTATGGAATCAGACACCTTGCTCCTTCTAGGGTAGATCGACAGTGAAGAAAGGTGGAGGGTGTGGAAATTCACTGAAACGATTGTTTGACTGACTTCAACCCAAAATGACAGCATTACTCATCTAATTCCTGCAGTTCAGCCTTTTGTTGGAAGCAAAGCCCCATGAATTAGATAAATTGCTGTGAAATGTTCTGTAACACCGTAACAACATGGTGATGACAACAAATCATTAATCAACACAACACTGTCAAATTTTTCTACTTGTTTTAGAAATGATTCAATTAACAAATAGAACAGGTGTTGGAAATTAATGAAATACACTAAAATATCTGATTGCATTCTGAAATTAGGCATATCTATCTTCAACTTAAACACAAGGGCCTATTTTCTTGTTGTCAAAAAAAGGACGAAGTTGTTGGACCCTCATTTTTAACAAAATGAGCGACTCAGAAAGAAATAGAACAAAGTGTGTGAACACGTTGTAAGTTGACAGAATTCCTGTGAAGAAGAAAACACTCCCACACACTTTTTTTGTACCAAGGGTTACGTAAACGCTAAACAGAAAATGAAACACAGGTGGGGGTTTGACAGGAATAGAGCAATTTACAGGTTCAAATATTGGTTTTAATAACGTTGTCCATTATAATGTATAAATAGTACTATTTGTTGTCTGGGTTGGCCTTGATTTTTTATGTTTACTTTTCTGTTTCTGTGGAACAGATAAAAAAATGTATCTATCTGCGTAAGTCTTTATGCTGCAGCTAAAAACCTTAATGTTTGATTTCTCACGAATCTTACTACAAAGAAAGAGAAAAGGACACGAGGAAATAAAAATCTTTTGTGAGTTTGCAATGGTTCTTATCAGGTCTTAGTCATGGAGCAAAAGACAAACCTCTCAGAATATGTTGACCTGCTCTACTTTCAGTTGGCTCATGTCAGGAGACCGTTCTGTATAATTCATTGTTTTAAAAGTTGACAAAGTTTGTTTATTCAGTCTTCAAATGCTTCGTTTTTCATTCAGTCATAAAAAAATGAAAGAGGAAGAATGCTGCTACAGCAGCACAGAATGAGTAACCAGAAGAATGGTGGAGTGTTTGTAAAGGAAATCAGACAATCACTTGAAGAGTGAGATGGTGGGGGCTCAAATAATCTAACATTATCACACACGCACACACAAGTTTGTATTTCTATCCTTATTAGGACTGTGTATTGACTTCCATTTATTTCTGTAGCCTGATCATTACCCTAAACCTGACCACCTGTACATGACTAATCCTAATGCAAAATGGTGTTCCACCACATTAGGACCAGTTTTTGGTCTCCGAAAGCACTACTGAGCAAGCTATGTGTTTGTACCAGAAAAGGTCCTAAAAAGGTAATAAAAACACGTTACACACACACACACACACACACACACACACACGCACACACACACATACTCAGAAAACAAGTCATCTCCCCCAAGAGAAAGGAAATAAACAAGAAGTCAAAAAAGAAACACTTGTGGTATATTTTTACCCAGAAAACAGCAAGAGAATTTTTTTCAACCATTCAATTTCAGACATCTGTTTCTTTAAATAATATTAATATAAATACTCTCCAAGTGGGTACAGATTTTTATTTCTATTTCCTGCATTGACAAACCTGTTTTCAGAAGTTGTGCAATTTGTGTATTGTAAATAAAATAAACACTTCCACCAATAATTTGATCCAATTTAAATCATTCAAAAAATCTATTCTATGCAAACAGCACAGGAAACTGAACTGTACTGCTATTTCATAGAACAATTTATTAACTCAAGGAATGATTAAAAACTAATATTTTTTGGCTGTGATCTCCAGGACGCATTGAAAACAGAATTTCTTTCTGAGGTGGCAATAAGATAAACAACATTTCTAAAAACTGCTCTGACTGAGGGGTTTGTTTGCTCAGGCCCTTCTTTGATAAAAAGATCTCATTCTTAATGTGTTTTTATTTGGTTAAATAAAGGAAATTAATAAATGAACAAGATGTGGATGCACACATAAGTGCAAGATGTAATCTCAGAATGCAAATTTTAACCCCAGCTAGATTTAAGGTCCTCTACTGAGTTAGTAAACTGATACCAAATGTCCTATTTTAAGGCAGAGTTTCAGTGTGACTCGTTATCTATGACTTGACAGAAAACCAGCCTGATCACTTGATTATACCTTTAAAAGGCAAACTAAACTTCTTCTAAGTTCTCCCTGAGGGCTTTTTCAGCAGCTTATAATTACTTCCTATCATATTACAAGTGTTCTTGAAGAGAAAACAGGCTTTTAAAGTACACATTTAGTTTCAACATTACCCTTAAATAAGTATTTAATTTATCTAAATACCATAATTAGCCATTTTCTTCACATGGTCTGTTCATTAACTAAACTCTAAAAATACAACAATGGCATAATTTGAGTTTTAAAAAATCTGGTACATTTTATAAAGAAGAAGTGCAAGCTGATAAGATCTGCATGCTCGCTTCTCCGTCTTTCTTTTGAGCGTTGTGGCGCTAAAAATAGCAGGAGGCGAACTTCTGGTTTCTGTAATAACATATTTGTTTCACACCATCATCCTCTTTCTGTGGGTCCATTACAACGACACACTGCAACACTGACAAACACAACAAACACACATGCACAGACTTTACCAGCGTGCAGCGCACACCCCTGTGCAGACACACACTCACAAAGAAACAGTGACTTCCTGTTTCTAAAGTTAGTCTGCACCATAACATCCTCTTGGTTCATTTAGGCAAGCAGAAGCTGCTATTTTGGTTGAATGGCTTCGCTGCAACTCGAGAGATTCACAGATATTCTTTTTGCAGCATTTCTTCCCAGACTGGGCCTTCAAATTGGTTGTTTGGGCTGGAGTGAACGCCAACAAATTGGGTTGCAACTATTCGTAGGAGGCTGGTTTGTGCACGATTATATGAGCAGCAACAGAAAAAGAGATGTAGTTCAGAAATAAATATTATAAAAATACAATTCATTACACCTACATCCAACTTCTTATCATTAGACCTCTATTTATTCTGCCCACTTTCAGTCTCGCCGCCATTTTTCCCTCCGCCATTCCCGCTTTCTGTACGTTAACAGGAATCCACAGCTGCTGGGCACATTCTGTCCCTCTGCTTCCGAGCAGCTGGAGTTTCGATCTCCTGAAGCGTTCATCCTTTCTATGTGTGACTGTGTGTGTCCATCCTATGCACCCCGAGATATTAATAGCTTGCAGTTGTTTCTTTGGAGAGTACACAGCAGGTCTTTGTGTTTGCATAAGTAAGATCTGTTTGCGTGACAGTTGATGGTGCATTCGCAGCGTGCGTTAGCGCATCGGCGTGTGTTGGGGTGAGTGTATTAATAGTCGCCATTTGTTTCTTCTGAAGTGAGCACTGTGGCTCTCTTGTGCAAGTTTCGGTACATGCGAGTGGACCTGTGTATTTTTAGTGTCACCTGTCCATAAACACTTGTGTTTTTGTGCGTAATCAAGAGAGATCGCATGTGTTTGAGAACAGCCACTTTGTGAATTTCGCTTCCTCAACATTATTAATAGCAACACACCATTTGTTTTTATGAGAGTGTGTGTATAGTGTAATAATAGTGATACAAATTTCCAACAAATGGTTCTGTATGACATGAATTAAATGGCTGTCAATAACATCAGCAGTGCTGCAAATTAAAGTTATCAGTGTGAATAAATGAATAATTAACCACTTTTAGCCATTAAGTTTCAGCTATTGTAGAAGGTTTGGTCCAAAAGCTTTGAGCTTAAACCATTATTTTGTATCTTATTAGGTGGCCTGACATGCACCTAAATCTTGGTACAACCCAGATTGTAAAACTATAATTGCAGCTATTTGTATGTGATGTTGACATCATATTGTTTTTCTAATGCTCGTCTTCTTCAGCTGTTTTGTAAGGTAAAGAAAAACTAAGAATTGGTTTGTCTGACATTAGAGTAGGTGCTATTTGCAGGAAAAATACTGCATGATTTGTAAAATAAAAAAAAACTAAATACAAGCTTTAAGTACATAAAAAAAGTTGAGCTAAATAACAGCAACAACAATAAAATCACATTTCTGAGTCCATTTTAAATAGTCTTGATTAAAGTAAAGCCTCCTCTGACAATTGTCTGCAACAGGTAAGACAGTGTCTACACATACCGTTCTCAGTGACTGTGTTCCACATAACTGACATTGGGAAAACCTCCTGTCACAAACACTGTGATGCCGTATGACAGGGCTAACCTAAAACAACAGGCACTGGATCAGGACATGCCTATAATGAAGTTACCACTTTTGGCTAGCTATATATTACTTCTGATATAAAGTTCATTCTGGGCGACCAGTAAGCTGGACGTTTTTGGACACTGTTCCAGTTTTTGATAGTTTGTCTGCAGCTTGCAGCTGTTATACTTTGTGCATCGACAACTATGTGAGGCACAACTAAACACATGACCTAAATATCAGCAGCAGAGGATTTATAAGCTGCTTACGACAAATGACCACGTATCTGTGCATTGCAGCAAACATTTTATTGAATTTTCTTTATTTAATTTACAACTTGAACTTCTGCACAGAACCTATAAAAGTGTTTCAGAGGCCCAAAGCAGTCTGTGTGTCCCCAGCCTCTTCTCTGAAACTTGTAGTTTCAGCTGTGCACATCTGGCAGCTCTCACACTTTTAGAACGATGAACCCACATTTTGACTGTCACGTAATTACCCATCAACTCCTAACTCAAATGAGCTGAAGGCTTCAAGCCACTCCTTCATGACAAACCAGTTAAATGAGAACACAACTGAATAATTACAACGATGAAGGTTGAATAGACTGGGAAATAGGCTCTGTGTTGAGTTAACACAGTAAATGCTGGTGTCATCAAAGTAATAGATGTGTAGAACTACATTTGTTTTGACTCTGTATCATGGGTAATAAATAACTGCAAGAGCATAAAACAATAGAATGTCAATCTTTTTAGCAGGTTCAAACCCTGAGGCAAGATGATGTTTCAAACTCATGCCAATCTTATGAACACCCTTAGGCCACATTATGCAATGCTCACCTTATCTAAAAATAGAAAACCGGTTCAACCCACATATTAATTAATAGCTTTTAAAAACCTACACGTATCACATTACAGAGCATTTAAACCTGTGACAGGCTCAACTTGTACATTCTCCCATTCAAACAGCATCAGGGTAATATCGCCCTCATTTATGCAAATTAAGCCTCGGCCATGACCTGACGTGTTAAGAGGCACTGACTGACGTCTTTTGCATACTTTAGAAGAAATAATGACTGAGCATGAAGCATTTAAGCTCAGTAATCTGTGCACATCTTCTCTAATCACAAATATCCAGCTGCTCTTAGAAGCCTAAGCGATATTACTGGATGTTGTCTAAAGGAGTGCATTCACACCAAAAATATTGGCACGTGTACTTTTTTTTGTCTTTTAAAACCAACCTGGCATAGGGTTGATTTGACTGAGAAAACAGGTTCTCATGTGGACTTCCTACTATAGGTCAGCCATGTGTTAGCAGCCCATGGTGTGTTATCGCACACGAGGTAAGAAGACTGTGTACACACAGAAGGGCTTCTTTGTTTCAAATTCACCCTGAAGTCAGTCAGAATAAGGTTACTGTCTTGTGGCGCTATCCAGATTTTACGGCTGGTTTTGATAAAAGTAAGTTTTGTTGATTTCCCCAATAACCTTCTGCCTTTTTGCTCCCTTTTCCTCTGTTTCGCTCTCTTTCTCACACAAAAAAGCACAATCCAACCAGAAACAGCAAAGTGATAGTCCTGTTGCTTGTATTTTTGAGGACCAGACTTTATCAGCAGTCAGCTGAGTTGATCTTAAATCAGGAACAGGAAATGTGATCTTGGCTTCTGGCTGGTCCAGAACACTATTCCTATTGTCAGCGTGCTGCTGTGGCTCACACGGGGAAAACACTGGTGACTTTTAAAGGTTATCTGTCCTGGGGAACAGTTGATATTACTTCACACAACTGTGCAGCACAAAGACATATCCAAATTGTGAAAATGTAAAATGCCACTGTCTCACTCTTTTAATACAGTTAAACCACTGATGGAGATAAAAGTGTTATCTTAAGCCCCTGAATTTGTGATCTTTAATAATAATAAAAAAAAACTAAAACAAATTTGCTGTCCGAAAATATTATTGTCTTAAACTTGGTCTAAAATACACATAGAAGCCATAACATTATGACCACTGACAGGTAATATTAGTAACACCGCTGTTGGTACAATGCAGTGTACTGCTGGAAACACCTGCATCCTGGCATTCATAGACACCTATGACACATGCTACCTTAGCATTTTTGCACACATACAAACACACACAGACACAACCCACAAGACCAAAGGGTTCCTTATTTTATGTTCCAGACAGTACAGAGTAGCTTAGGAAACTCCCTGATATTTCCTTGCAAATGCTAAGCAGAACTGTTTTGGCAGCGACATTTCATAGATTTTATGAAGTAGGACTGATCTCAATCTACCAACCATACATCCATTCAGTTTATTTACCCATCACAGGGGGCTGTGCCCGTCACTGTGAGAGAGCATCTTGGCCAGGTCGCAAGTCCATCACAGGGACAATAAACAAGACAAACAACCATTCATTCTCTCACTCACACCTTGGGACAATTTAGAGTTACCAGTTAAACTAATGTGCATGTTTTTTATCTGTGGGTGGAGACGGGAGTACCTGGAGAAAACCCACACATGCACAGGGAGAACATGCAAACTCCAGTCAGAAAGGCCCCAGGCTGGGAGGTTCATCCTGCAACCTTCTGACTGAGAGGTGACAGCTCTAACCACAAAGTCTCTGTGGCCCCTCATATTGTTATTTAAAGATAACGACGTGATACATTTACGATTAAAGTCTAGTTGCATCTCATTAACATCACATTTTGTTTGTCCACTTCGATTCGTTTTTAATCTTTTAGTCATACAGCATGTCATACTAAATCAGGTTTGTAATAAAAAATTACATCTACTTCAATTTTTGGAAAATTACAAACTCACTGAAGAACATAATTGCATTAAAAGCAGAACATCACACCACTTGTTTCAATTTGCCAAGAAAACAATTAAAAGAATATAATTTTAACATCATCAAAGATTTGGCTTCAATGGTTAGAAACTTTGAAACCTGAAACTCAACCTTACAAGTGACTGCTAACAACCCTCGTGGCAAGAATGACAAAAATAGCACACATTTCTTCCAACTCCTTAGGTCAAGGTGTGTCTAGTAGCTACATACTAATGAAACAGATGCAACTTGTGTTGTTTAGCTGACTGCAAATTGTCTGTGCACCACAAACATGTAAAACAAAATGATCTCACCTTTGATGACAGCAGAAGTAGAAACAAAGAGAAACAGAGATGTGCAGGTGGTCTTTTGGTATAATTCTCATAAAGTAACTATATATATCTGCAGGAGTGAGGATATGACCTCAGCCCCTGCTGAGGAAGCTAACCTGGATACATGAGAAAATTATAATAAATGCTATAATAAAGCAGGTTATCCTCTACTAACTTACACCTAAAATGACATCCTCATGCCATAAATGCTCAATTGTTAGAGCAGATTGTTACCATCAATTAGCCATGATCTCTTGAACGTCAGAGTAATTACTTTAGTTACATGGTCAGTTTAAGTAAGGTAAGGTGTGTACCAAAGTGGGTCATAACTGAGCTATGATTAAAACTCTTTTGCACCTGCTGCTAATTATAGAAGCGCCATTATGTTCAAATTAATATTAATTTAGTTGTCTTACTGTTACGAAGACTGAGCATTAACATTAGAGAGCATGTTTTGGACAAAAAGAAAGTTTTAGTTCGTGGAGCCTGTAAACATCGTCCTACCTTGGTTTTTGTTTTGGAGGTGAGCTTAAAAAAAAAAAGAAAAGAAAAGAAAAAGCGACGTGTTTTCAAATTTCATGCGGCACCAACAGGACTGAAAAGCCGGGGTAAAAATCAGTCAGCAGTAGATGACGAGGGCGAAAACATCGTTTTGTAGTCTCTTCTCATCCTCAGTGTCATTTTCCCATTTTATAATCTGATTGTTACAAAGTTAGGACGCTCCTCTGTGGGATAACAAAAAAAGTCTCGTTCAGACGGTCTGCACGCGCCGCTGTTTTACGCGCACCCCCCCGATGAGTTCCTGTAATTAATTAACCTCTGAACCAGAAAACAACGAGCGTCCACCATGACCCTGAGCTTACTCTCTATTTATTTGCCTCTTCCTCACCGAATGAGTCTGTCTGACGGCGGTGAAGCTGTTAATAAACGCAGTTGAAAGTCACTTTCATCCGTGAGAGCTGCTGGTGCGAGGGCTCCATCTGCTGCTCAACGCTGCCGTGAAAGTAAGGCAAGCCCGTTTGTCATATAATAGGCACTACAGAACAGGTAAAGGTAAGGTAGTCACTGCAATGTCATGAAAACAAAAACAGACACACAACTGGGGGAGTCTGACTATATTTGCACAATGTATTTTTTCTTCATATTAATGGTTAATTAATCCTTTAATTGAAAAGAAATTGTCAGCAAAATTTGTTGCTAACTGTTTACTTATAGAGACATTAGTGAGAATAGGTCATCCTGGTCATGGGACCACCTGATTCAAAATCTCCCTTTTAGGCAGAAAGACTTGATGATGCTAAGGCCTATATTTTTTTTACATGCAGATTTTTTTGTCTTAAAAATGAAACTTGTGCTATTTTTAAACAATTTTACATTTTGTTTTCAGGAGCTAGAGCCTTTACAGTCTTTTGAGCT
>JARVGW010000682.1:3678330-3692323 GCA_031762495.1 Anablepsoides rubrolineatus | reverse complement strand
TTTACCTTTATAAAACATTGATTGTTTGGATAAAAAATATCAGTTAGATATATCATATAGGGGACAAACACAGTGATGTTTGAGAAGTGAAATGAAATTCCAAATTTATGCACCTGCCTAATTTTGTACAATTATTGCACACTTACTGTAAATCATATAAACTTCATTTCACGTCTCAAATATCACTGTTTGTCCCCTATATGATATATTTAACTGATATTTTTTATCCAAACAATCAATGTTTTATAAAAGTAAGTCAGGAAAATTAACAAGGCTGCCCAAACTTTCACTGGTGATACTGGTGATTAAGGGCCATGCAAAGCAGCACGCTGCAGCAGTGGGTAAACACAACTTACTTGCTTGATGTGCTATGAGAATTAGTCCACCTGAAGCACGGGCACACAGGGACACAGAGACAAAATGTAGGAAAGCATGAAAAACTAAGATTTGAAGTATCTCAGAGTAAAAACACTGGCAAGCAACTCACATAGAGAACTTAAAAAAAATATGAGATTAAAGCAAAGATTTGTACAGAATCAGCAGAAGGCACAGTTACTACTTTTACTGAGAGCAGCTGGCAGTTCCAGCACGCTGCTTGGACCTACCTCTGATCTTGGGGGTCAAGACTGCTGAAAGTGACGCTGCTGATTGGGTAGTGCCGCCTAAAGAAAAGTCTGCACAGAGGAGGAAAAAAAGCAATACAAAGATTTTTTTATGAATTAGCCTCTAGAATAGTTCAAATAAATTACATTTTTTTAATGTAAGTATGGCGATGTATGTATTCCACTAAATTGACCAAATGACACCTCTTCTCTCTAATGCTGGAGATGAAGTACCTTCTTTTACTGTCAGTCAGCGTTACCCCTTGAGAGGACACTTTAAAGTGGACCACTGTCGGCACCGGGCGTGGATTCAGGGCCATGGTACACTTGGTTGCCTTGGAAACAGCCTCCGGCCCTGTTAACGACTCTGTCTCCACCGAGTTCAGGTAGAACACGTTGCACGCTGGATTATTGCAGAGATCCAGGAGATATGCATGAAAATTTGCTTGCGATTTTAGATATTTTCAAAAAAAGCGTGATGTTTAAGCTGGTTAAAGAAAGGTAAAATCTAAAACCCCTCCAGCTGCTGCACTGCATGAATAATGTGTTACCTGCTCCTTGTTTCAGGAGTTCTGCTGCTGTGCTGGTATTTGTCACACTTTGCTTCTCCTGGAGCTCCCCAACCAGATCTAAAACATAAGGGTTTGGTTAAAATTAAGTGGGGATTTGTGGAAAGGTAGGTGACAAAGAAATCATTACCTAATCGTACCTAACTTTTTGAACAATCTCAGTTTTGGATTAACTATCCAATGGCTTATTAGTAGAAATGTGACGTTCACAAAGAATCTGTATCTTGTAAATGGCTCTTTAGAGATATTACTGATTAAAAACCTTTCCACAGAACTCCCCTTTTAAATATATAAACTATATTTTGGCTCTAGCAATACTGTCAGAATGATAAAGGACTGTAATGGTTACTCTACTGGTAAAGGTTCTAGTTTTTTCACATTTTAAAACAAAGCATCCTAAATTTACCTTTTTCTGGAATCTTTAGGGCACATGGCAAAGAGATGGGAGTGATTGAATGTTGGTACACTAAAGCAGATAAGCTTCCTGAGACAAAAAAAAAAGGAGAAACCTGAAAGTTTAAATGATGTTTCATGTGTAACAAAATTTGAGAAGTGTATTATCTTTGTGATGTCTACCACAATACTGACCAAAGTAGGATTCATTCTGACAGCCCTTGATCTTCACTCCCCGTGGCCCTGTCTCGATGAGGAAGTGTCTCACCAGCTGTTCCAGAGGGTCCCCTGGGAAAGAGGAGAGGAGGATGGAAAACGAGGCAGACTGTCATGCTGTCACACGTCTCTCTAATAAATGAAGGAATAACTCCGAGTGTCTGTCCAGATGTTAGATCCACTTCAAACCTGGCAAACGCACTGCTGCCGGGGAACAGAAAAAGTGCACTGACAAAAAAATCCAGGGCATGGTGCATAATGTAATGATATATCAGGAATGTACCGTGAAGTTTCTACTTCTCTAGCTTTATGATCACTCACCACTGAAGGCGATGCTGTTTTTGCAGCCTCAGCGAACTCATAAATGACTATAACTCACCCACTTTTGCAAAGACTGAGATAAAACTTGGTGTGGGAGTAAATAATCATTGGGTGACTTACTACAACTGATTAATTGTTGGAGTCGGCATGAGGTAGTAGCTGAGCATCATTCATTGTCAACACGCACTCAAAGAGCTGAAAACTTTACCATTAACTGTAGGCATGAAAACTATATGTTATCTCAAAACCACTGATTTAAATGTAATTCTCAGAAAGTATTGACTGGATGTACAGCTATAGCAGATTAGTTTTTGGTGTCAACTCAATTCAAGATGGCTACTACAGCTAATCAAAGTTTCCAACAACTTAGACAGTCCTCTTCACTGGCTGTTTTTAAAACAACCCCAACCTTTTGTTTACGTTAGCTCTGCCCTCCCGACATGGTAGAAGTTTCCAAAGTGAAATTATTTTCACAAACTACAACTTTCTTTTGCAATATTGCTAGAACATTGCCATCAAAAATAAAAATAAAATGAATTCAGGCATCTTTGTTCTCCATGGCTGCTGTAAAAACAGCAGAACTATTGTCCTGTGAAGAAGTGGGCGGAGCTTCACTTTGGGTTGAACGATGAGGAACTGGACTCTGGTTTAGGTTGCTAGGTAACTGTTATTGTGACATCACAATAACGTGGTTTGGGAACTAAACTGTGTCTAGATACCAAAAAATACAGGTAATTATTACAAAAATAATGGCTGGGTGCATTTTTTTGGTGTTTTGACTGCTTCTACAAGCAGTACAAACCCAAAAGTAAGTTTAAAAACATGCAAAAAGTAAATTTTTCATAATAGGTGCCCTTTAAATGGCAATAACGCTGTCCCTTTTAATCTTAAAATGATCTAAAGTTTCAATTTCTGACATGAAAGGCTGTGGGCAGTATGCATTTCTTCAAGATATGCTAGGCTTTTAATATGTTTTTGTCTTTATTGTAAAGATTATCATTATGTTTGCAGTTTAGACTTTGGATAAAAACCCTAACCCAACCCTCTAGACATACAATAAACTTTATGAACTAAGCTGAGAATGTCCCTTATGACTTCAGGATTTAGGGTCAGTGTGAATACCTTTGTTCCCAGTAATGTTGGCGTTAGGAGGAGGACTGACCACCTTGAGAGCCAAGCCATAAGCACCTTGGAATGAGTTACTGTCTCGAATGAGAAACGCTCCCGGCTCCTTGTCCTTTAACACAGCGATGGCTGTGATAGAAGAGACATATTAACATCAGTTATGTACAGAAGATAAGATTCTAACATCATCATTTAATTGTCGTCCAGGTGGTTTGGTAATGATAAAACCTCACCTTGGTCTCTGGAGATCCCTGGTTTGTACCAGTACTTGGAGCTGTCCTGCACAAACTTAGCATTAACCCTGATGTCTGGCTCTTCCGAACAGCTGTGTTGTGAAGCAGACCCCCTCGTTTGCTCCCCTACTGTTGGGGAAAACGTAACATGGTGCATTGGGGAGGGAGCTGATGAGACTCGAAGCAGAGCACTGTGTCCGTTCAGGGATGCTGCTGTGGAGGAAAATCGTTTCTTCTCAGGGAGCGGAGGCTGGATGGAGGGGATGGTTACAGCAGTGTACCCAGTGTATGGGACATGGGGAACGTTAAGTAAAGAGTAGTAGTATGATGCTAGGGGAAAAGTGGGTGTGTGATATCCATCTGGTACAGGTGACGGAGGTTTGAGGTCAGCTGAGGCATCCCTGTCTGGGCTTAGTCTTTGCCCTGTCTTGTTTGCAGCTGATGTGGAGTGTTGAGGAGACGACTGCTGCTCTGAGGAGCAAACGGGGGAATTTGGGGATCGATTCATGTTGGACTGGGCATCGATGGGGAGGGCTGACCCATTGAGCTGCACTTGGACTGGAGTGATGATGACAGTGGCGTAGTTTGACGCATTTGGTTGGGTGTATTTACCCGTACTTGCTGTGACTTTAGCTGTTTCAGTCCTATCATCTGGACTCTGAGAAGACTCTCTTGATGAGGAGTTTACAGATATGGTTGAAATCCGTGTCTCTGTTTGTACAGGTTTGATGGATTTGATGTTATTTGTGTTGGACTCCAGATCTGCAGCAGTTTCTTGGTTTTGAAGGGGGCTGTCAGCATTTACACTGATAGAAAAGTAAAAGGGAAAATAAAATACTCTCTAAATATCTAGATAAATGCATTTACACTTATAAGATTGTTTTAAAAGAGGCTTCACTTGCCTATCTTCAGTGTGTGTTGGGCTGCTGCTACCAATAAGTGTGTAGTCATGGTCAGAGTCCACTCCTAGGGTGCTTGATTGACCACAAGAGCCAGATTTACCCTCAGAACCTTGAGAAACACCATCTTCTAAATCTAGCTTGGCTTTTTCCACTGTGACAAGAGAGATTAGAAGGAATGAAAGGGTGAAAAGGGTCATAAAGAACCAATAAAGAAGAGGATTGATACTCACCTCTGTGGAGCTCAGAGTGTGACTGGTCTCCAGATCCTACAGGGGGATTAGGGTGCCTACTTCTTCCAGGAGATGGGCTACTAGCAGGCAGAGGCGAGGCAGATCCAGAGTGGTACCCCGAGACGTAACCTCGACTTTCACGGCTTTCAGATGGGGACGATGGATATGGTGAGCAGGGACAGGAGTGGCGGGGCTGTAAAGGAGTGTGGTACCCACTGCTTGCACTATCTCTTACATCCATCAGTGACTGGGGGGCAGGGTAGGACTGGTGAGGTACGATGACATGTCTAGGTTGCTCTGGATTTGGAACCTGCTCTAAAGTCGAGTGACAGAGGTGAAACGCTGGCATAGATGGCTTGCACTGCCAGAATTCTGCTTCTCTCATCAGTTCCCAAGGCTTTTCAGTTTCCCATATTGGAAGTGTCTCTCTTGTCTGTTGTAGCATGATTCCTTGAGACCAGTGTGGGTTTTCTGAGTGATCTGGGTGTGGCTGGGGGAACCGTCGGACTGAGGCCGATTGTTGTTCTCGCCTGCTGGAACAGTCCTGGCAGGAGCAATAGGAGGTTGATGTAGGAGAGCTGAAGAAAATGTCTCTGTAAGGGCTTCCAGGCTGTGGTGGGCGGGAGGGGTGCCCTGCATGGCTGGGATAGTGGAAGAGGTGACACTCTTCTCCGGCGCAGACTCTGTTTGAGGCGGGCAGTGTGTGACTATGACTATGGGCATGTTCAGGGCTTGGATAAGGGCAGCATGGTCCATGGAGGCAGGGCATAGATGGAGGATTGATTGGACGTTCCCATGGTAATTCAGGTAAAGGATGGGTGCTGTGGTGATGGAAGATCTCCATGTGAGTTAAATGAGGAGGAGGGGACAGGGATTTGGATGGTAAAGCTGGTAGAGTTTGGCTTTTTGGATGTTTTTTAATGCTGTTGCAACGTCCTGGACAGTGACCGTTGGGAAGACAAAGCTCTCTGTCCCTTTCCCATCCCGCATCACTGCACTTTGTAGCTGATCGACTGCAACAGGAGCGCTCACGCCACAGAACTCCAGGACTTGAAGTGTCTCCATCATCTAAAATGGCTGTTTCTCTGTCTCTTTCTTTCTCTCTTGGCTTTTGTTTTGCTCTATCCTCCACTTCTCCCCTCTTCTGTGGACTGTCAGAACAGTTCGAGGGTGGTGAAGTGTCAACCAGGGGATCCGAGGAGGCTGTGGAGTCCCTTGAATTAGAGTTGAAGGAGAAAGGCTGAGGTTTGGAGGCAGACTGGGGGTTCACAGTGGGGCTTGTATTGAGGCATACGTTGGGTGACGCTGCTGAGGCAGTGGCACTGAGTCCACGTCGCTTCCTCACTTGTGCATACAAGCTGCCATCAATTGGGCCTCTCGTGTGACAGATATCTGATGGAAATGTAAAGTTTAATATTAACACCTGCTGCCTATGCTACCAATAATATTTTTGCCTATGTCTGTCTGTGTGTTTCTGTCAGTGTGTCTGTTATCAAAGTATCTCATTTATAAAGTTTTAATGAAACTAGCAGAACATAATCTTTAGACATACACCTAATAATTATAATGATTAGCTTTTGGAGTCTGTGATGGCTGCCACAGCCAAATAAATTCAAAAACTCAAAACTGGCAATAACGCTGTAAATTTTATGTATGCTGAACTAAAGTTTGATTTATCTGAGAGTGAACCACAACACAACTGCTCAAAATGTTGCTATTAACTATACTGCAGTCAACTCTGTGTGTCAGTTAGCAAAATCTCTCATTAATCAATGGAAAGATTTTAATAAAACCTTTCAGGAATAATCATTGATGACCAAAAAGGTAACTTTTAGGCCAACCCAATTGAGTATGGCTGCCACAACCACTGATCCAAAAAAAATGTCTATATGACTCAATCAGTTATATAAACATTGAACTAAAATTCAGTTTGTACCTGAAGGTCAGTATGTTATTGTGCCTATTTAATCAAAAATGACTACAACTTTGTAATTTCTCATCATAAGATTATCCTAGTTTAAAACTCTGTCATAAAATAAATTCTAAACTTCATTTCATTTACGAAATTCTAAACTTTTATTTGACATCTTTGTCTGTGTTTCTTACTTTCCACACTGTCTTGGTGATGAAGGTTAAAGTTTTCATAAGAATCCCATCTGATCACAGGGTCTGAGGTGTCATAGTCGACCTTGATGGATGCGTCATCTTTGCTACATTCTCGACCTTGGGAAGCAGACATGTGGAAATAAAAAACCTAAAGAGATGAAATACCCAAACCGATGCAGCGGCAGACAGAAAGATGATAATTCTAACCTTTTGTTTTTTCTGGTCCATTAGCGAAGATGAACTCCACCGTTGCATCTGGAGGGAATCTGTCATCTACAAAGAGACAAGCATAAAGGCAAGGACTAAAATATCCAGAGCATAATCACAAAGGGTGAGAAAAACATCCACTAAAGCTGTAATAAAAAGATACAAAGTATATATATTTATAGGCTTTTACCCCTTTTATGTATGGGAAATGGTCAAAAAGAAAGAAAAACAGAACACTTGAAAAAGATATTTGGAAAAAGCTGTCTTTTAACATGGATGCATCAGTGTGGGTAATATTAATCATGAATCATACTGTATGCATAGGTTAACATGTAACACTTTGAGTAACTGCAGTGAGACTGTTGATCTGTGGGCCATGAGCAAACATTTCTGCATCATCTAACCTGACGCTGTAATTTTCTTTTAGTCTTAAAACACACAGTGTTCTGAGGAAACAGTGCATCTCAGCTATAGAAGCAAACAAAAGCAGAGGACGTCCTATTTGCTCATTTATTTAGTGCTCTCAAAATAAAGTGAAGTAAAACTGAAATATTCTCAGTTTGTTGTGATAAAATACTAAAATGCTGCATTTTATTGATTACCCTTCACTTCTGTAATGGCGCTGAAGCAGCCATTTCCCTGACCACTGTGCGTTATTTATACCTGCACAGGCCAAGTCCAGCTCTGTCTTGCCAAACCACAGCTGGGCTCCGTGAACAGTGCAGGTGTGGAACTGGACTCTGAACACCACCTCCCGCTCTGCTGCTCTGCTCCGCCGGTGGTAGCACTTCACCTGCAGACAGGCAGGTGAGCAATCACAGTGCAGTACTTCAGGTGGAGTCTCTTATCATTACAGCTGAACAAACTGTATGTAGGTTTTTGTTTGTCTGAAATTATCTGAAAAGGGGGATTTTATGTATTTTCCAAGCACATACAATAAAATAAATCTGACTAAACACCTTGAAATTCTTACTCCTTAGATTCCTACTGTTTGCGACACTTCTTCTTCAGCATGTTTTATGACAATGCTTCAGGGAAGGGGTGCTCTGTGGGGTGGGAGCTTGGCTGCAGACTGAGCTCCAGGGAGGAGCTAGGTACTATAGGCAGAGCTTTGTACCAGCAAGTGTTTAGGCAGCTCCACATGGCTCTCAACTTTCTCAAACATGCATGAATGAGTAAGACTAGAATGACATTCTGATGACATTATAACATGATATAAAGCTCAAAAAAGTCAGTTTTGAATAATACCCTCCTTTTATGGTATTGGTTGTTCAAAAACAATCAGACATTTTTTCAGAAGCAAATTTTCAATCATGGCAGAAAGAAAACACTTGAGTACACAATTTTGATCAGAGGTGAACATCACCTTTATTTTCTGAGGGTCACTTCGATTTAATTAAAGGAAACCAAAAGTCAACTAAACTATGGGCACCTCCCAAATCAAAAATACACAGAATATGATTTACTTTGTCTTACTTGAAGGGCACCTACAGCTAATTTTGTTGCTGATTTGTTGATGTTTAGATACAAGATGAATAATAAATTTATTAAAACATTCAGTCAAACATATTTGTTTAAATCTTTTTGGACATTTCTGTCTGTATTGACCTGATAGTTAAATAGCTGGGTGAAAATAAAGCAATACTGCCTTATCATTTCAAACATACTTCTTGTAAAATCTTATTTTCTCAGTTAAAAACTAGCCTGGCCCTTGCCTTCCTACGCAGTTCCGCTCAATTCTAGTTAGCCTTCACTGCTCCATCTGGGATTTCTCCCATAGACAAGGATTTCTTCAGGAGAATTTCTTTCGAGCCAGAGAACCGAATGTCGATTTTCTGCGCAGTGTCTGCTTGTTAGTTTAGCAATGGCAGTGGAGGAAGTGAATGAAGCCAGTCAGTGTTGATAAGGCTTCCAAATTAAATAAAAAATTTCTGACAAAGCCTGCAGCATCATTTACAGCCGTCTCGTTCGACTCGGTACTTTTCTCTTCTCAGCATGGTTCTTTACAGCACACGCGATTAACGGGTAGCTTCTCAGCTTAGCGCAGAGAGTCCAGACCCTCGTACAAAGCAAAGTGAAAGATGAGGGGCTGGTTTTTACCAGGCTAGTTAAAAACTACAACTTACAGCTGTTTGTAAAATTGCATCCTTATGTGTGACTTAGATGTAAAAATTCCTTTCTAAATAATGTGTGATTTGATCTAAACGAATGACTAGTTTGCATCAGTTACACAGTTCTTAATTCTTGTCTCACCATGATGTCCCCTTTCAACAGAAGTGCCGGATCCAGAGTCACACACAGTTTTCTCGCTCGCGAGCCCTGAGGATCACTGGACAAATACACAAAAAAATGTAAAAACTATCCCACCTCCCCTGAACACACATAAAACCAGGTGTTCCAGTTGGATAAAACACTGGAAAACAATGTTCACGTTAATGTAATCACAGACTTTGTTACATTTAAACACAGACAGTCTGTTAAAGAGACAGAACAAAGTAAAAGAACACACACGCGCACACACACAGATGATACTTACTAAACCCCTGATGTGTAGACTAGTTGTAAAGACTGGTAGATTTTCAGGAAAGGAAAAAAACCTAAGAAAAGTTTAGACAATTAATGCTTTCTTTGTATGTCTTACTAACACTGTAAAACACATTTGGTTTAATTTACTCAGAGTTATTATTGCACACTCAAAAAATACCAACTTGTTAAATGAGCTTAAAAATGGGGGAAAAAACATAATTTTATGTTTTTATTTCAATTGAATGCTCTGGTGTTATTCTTATTCTCACAATTTTTAGAACTGTTTATTATTATTATTATTATTATTATTTGGCTAAGTCTGATTTATTTTGGGTGGGACAAACACATTTTCTGTGTAAATCTGACCTCCTCCTGTCTGGAAGTTTGGCAGAGAGGGAATGACGATCTGATGGAGGAACAGAGGACTGCTGTTCATTTTGATGGAACCAGACAACAAACCGCCAAAGTAGTAGATGTACCTGTGGAGAAGAAGATGAGACAAAATGAGCAATGAGATGGAAGAAAAAAAACAAAAAAAACACGACAGATGAAGATGAAAGAGTTAAATGACCTGTTCTGAGACGGCTGCAGAGAAGAAGAGACTTTGTCCTCACAGAACTTCCTCATGGCCACTGTAGTGAGCGCCTGGTCTGCCCTGTGGAACCAACATGATTAATACAGTTATTGTATGGTGAGCAGCATTGTGATATTTCCTCTGTAACAAAAGCTTTTATTCATTCATGTGAACCATTTCCCAACACATGCTGGAATATTTCCTGTCTTGTATGTTTATAAAAATGCACATTACCCAGCTGATATCTTGCTGTAATGCATGTATGCTGCCACGATCACCCCAGTTTTCCCTTTGTTTCCCTGTCAGAGCAAAAACCAGAAGACTTTTTAAATGCGTCACAGCAAAACGAGCAGATGCGCGACCGTGCATGTGTGCTCATGGTGCACCGACTTTGCAGTGGAGAACCACAACGTTGCTGGGGTCAGAGGTCAGCCAGGTCTCCATGGCCTTACAGACTGCACAAATCCTGTCCAGAGGAGGAGCGTGAAGATTGGGCCAGCCGTAGTCCTGCACCTGGACCACAGAGTTAGTTTGGTAGCTAAACCTTTACACCACCAGGCAAAACATTAAGAACAATTTTTATTTACAATGTTAACCAAAAAGTGCTGAAACACTTAAAAAGGTAAAGATGGGGAAAGAACAACATTTATGTAGGTACAGTGAGCAATGTGTTTATTCTGTAAAACAGTTACATGACTCCTTAAAAAGGTCCTTTAGTATGTGTTTAGAGGTAGGTTAGTGTTAGCTATAGAACAGTAATGGTTAGTTTTAGGGAAAATGTCCGGGTTAGGTATAAATACATTTACAAAAATGAATGGAAGTCAATACAGTGCCCTCCGTTTGATGCAAGTACAAGGATGTGTGTGTGTGTGTGTGTGTTGTACCTTTGGGTTAAGTCTGTTAATGTCGTGTCTCTTCTCTGATAAATTCAGAAGCTGCAACAAAAAAACAACAACAGAGCACAGTACAGCCGATATTAAATTTACACTATTCAGCAAAATGACTTTTAAAGAGACAAGTCAAAGAAACATTTACAGTAATAATCTGTGAACACAACTCAGTATTTTTATTTCTAAACGAACCAGAAACTTGTCTTGGTGTTTTGATTTGAGCATGGCCGCAACTTCCTGCAGGTTCTGGCGGTACCGCTGCTCCTCCAGCTCCGGCAGGAAGAAGACAGAAATGATCCTCTCTGTGATGTAGGTGAGGTCAAAGTCATAATGGCACTCCATCACATGCTCCATCACTTGTTCCACGCTTTTACTCCTGGAGATTGTGAAAAATAAACAAACAAAAAAAAATATTCATAAGCAAAGAAAATAACTCAATCTGACTCTTTGGTTCACTTTAAAAATATATATTTTCTGCTCATTTGCACGTGTTTGATTCAGGGATTTCAGTACCTTGGCAAGGAGCCTCTCTTTCTCTGTGATGTTGATTTAATGGAGCTGCGCTGCGAAACACAAATCAGCAGTTCAGTGCTACAAAGACATTTTAGATCGGATGATGTGACTTTTCATTCAAACAAAAACATTCAAACCTACCAGGTCAGACTCCAGAGTGCAGGTGGAAGACACCTGAGGAGCAAAAAAGCGTACAGTTTGTAGCTGTAGCATAAAGCCCTCACTCCCCACACACACATAGTGAACCAGCTCGTTTTTATCTGTGTGTTTGATTTAATGCGTTTGGGCTGACTCCAGCAGCACAGATGAAGGGAGGGGAGGTTGTGTGATGAGGGGGAAGGAGAAGCTGATGGAGAGAATAGTAAAATTCATTTTTTATTCCCCTGTTGTCATCTGCAGCAGCTGGTGTCAAGAAGCATATGGATTTTTTTTTTCACTTCCACATGAAAACACATGCCAACAAACATCAATAAACACACAAAGTAAATCAGAAATACACTGGTCCATGAAAAGAAAAACGTGGAGAAAAGTTATTTAAGTGTGAGTTTTATCATTATTATTTACTACATTACTCTTTTATTATGCTGTAGTTAAATAAGCAAAGTTATGAGATATGAGGAGTTGAATAAAGATGATTGATTCGACTGTTCTGGGCTCTTCAGCAGATGGAGAGGATACAGGCAGACATAGTTCACTGAAGAATGACTCTACATGTGTTGTGCAGTCCTTCTATTCTGCTGATGACTCAACAAAAAAAACAACATTCCTAAATAACAAACAAACCCGTAAAAGATATGGAACAAAGCTGAGGTCATCCAGAAAGAGTTCAGCTATAACTGAACAAACTAGAAAAACAGAAACTCTCTGTGACAGTACAGCCAACATTGCTGAACTACATCACTGAAAGTATATGCTGAAGAGGCAGAAACTGAAGAAGCAGAACTAGAAACTAGAAAAAGCAGGATAGTCTCTAAAAGAAGCAAAACATAAGCTAAAATCTGAAGGAAGTAGGACACAAGCTAAAAGCTAAAAATGCAAAATGCTAACCTAAAAGCTTACAGCAGCAAATGGACAGAGATTACCAACAAGCAAATTAAAAACACAAAAGCCTAGAAGTCAAAAGCAACAAAAAACTAGCTATAAGTTAAAAAAAAGTAAAATGCTGGCTAAAAGTATCAACATGCAAATTAAAAACAGAAGCTAAATATGGCAAAAACCTAGCTAGAAGCTAAAAACAACAAGAAGTTAGCTCCAAGCTAAAAGTAGCATAAAAAGAGTAAATAGAAGCAGATTTCAAAGAGAACATTTTCTAAGAAATTAGAAATCTTGTTTTTCTATGTAGAGAATATTAACTAATGTTAAATATTTTGAAAAAATGAAAAGTTATAAAATGTTTATTATATTTAGACAGTAAATCATTTTTTTGTTTATGTCATAAGAGATGTGATAGCTACCTGATCTGCTGTTTTGATCAAAGTCCAAATACAATATTAGAAGATCCAGAACTGAGAGCTGTATAAGCCAACATAATAACTTTTTCATTTTTCACATCACAGACAGTATCTATAAGTAGAGACGAGACAAATACATTTTACAGGTGGCTCAAAGACATCACAAACACACACACATACTATGTCTCTCTATCCTTGTGGGGACTTTCCATTGACTTCCATTCATTTTTTGGAAATTTTATATCCTAACCCTGACCATTTACCCTAAAATTAACCTCACCTGACCCTAAAACTAACCTAAACTCAATTCACACCTTGGTCCTAAACCTAACCCCCGGCCCCCAAAAATCAGCCTCCGAAGTTGTGGGGACCGGGCTTTGGGCCCCACAAGGAGCATCCGGTCCTCACGAGGCTGTATTTTCCTTAAAACTGGGCCCCACAATGTAGGGAAAAAAAGGCCACGCACACACACGTCTTGCTTTCATCACAGGGACTTCAACATCCAATAATTATATTATCATTTCTGAATAAATGTATTCAGTGACACAGAAATAAAATAGCAGAGACTCCCCCACCGAAATACTTGCTTTGCCATTTAATCACAATAAAACAAATACCATAAACAAACTAAACTTATATAATAATAATTCAACTGTTTAACTTCTTCAGGCTCTTCCTGGTTATACCCCTGGAGGTGGTAATTTTTATGTCAGACGTCAGAACGTAACCAACTTTTGTTAATGTTACAGGCAGCAAGAACGCATTGATAAGACACACCAACTCACATTCTCTGTATTAAACCTTATGCTGCAATGATCACAAAGTCTAAAAATACAATGTTTCTAACATCAGTTACAAAATTTCCTTCACTAGTTTTACTGTTTAACTGTGACTCCTCTTTATCTAACATGTGGCAAAACTATTGTTCATTTCTAAATTTAAATCTGGAGATCTTCTCAATACCCATTACATGGTGTTTTACGACCCACAATGGGATCCTGATCCAGACTTTAGAAACTACTTTAAGAGTGAAGAAAACCAGAACAGACCCATGTTATGAAACCTGCAACAAAGTATGAAGTAAAACAGATCAGACCATAGGGGAGAAAATAATAGGTTTTAGTAACAGTTAATT
>JARVGW010000682.1:3533230-3547712 GCA_031762495.1 Anablepsoides rubrolineatus | reverse complement strand
TGCCAGATAGAAGATATAAGCTGATAGAGAAGGGCTGGCCTCTCCTCACAATGAGTTGATCCACTCCATTCAGATCGGTGCGATGGTCGCAGTTGTTAAACTCACACTCCAGGTTCCAGTGATCGATGTCCAAAGCTTCAGTGAAGAAAACACAAACACAAGAACACAAATAACTTCAAAACTGCAGATATTATATATAAAACATTATATTACTGTTTTATGTCTTAGATGCAAGTTAACTGAATTTATTCATGTATAATACTAGAAATTTAACCCTAAAATCATCCATAAAGTGGGGGATAGTATTACACTCAGGTTATTGATAATTAGATTTTTATACTTTGTAAGATCAAAAAATGATGATTGTATTATACATGAATAAATACAGTATTTTATTGTGATTCTAAGTGTTTGTTACTATTTATTTGTGGTTAGGTTACTTTTTGTTTTCTTATGACACTGAAAGAAAACTACTGAGATAATTTTTTCTTGTGTAATTTGTTTGACACACTTCACTTTTTTTCAGCTGCTTTATGCTAATTTCAGCTTTTTTTTGTTTGTTTTTAGCTACTTTGTTGCTCATTTGAGCTTTTTTAATTCACCATTTTCAAATCTTTCATCATTAAATGTTCGCACTGCACGCAAGTTCTCTATTTACATTTTTTCTTTTCTTTTTCAAGCTGAATTTACTAGACTCTGGTCAAGCAGAATCTTGTTCCTTCAACATAAATGAAGCTCATATCCTGTAAAACTCGGTCACTCCCTGCACATTCAACCTCTTGGGCAGCTATGACAAATAAAGTCACACCCTCTGAATTCTTGTTTAAAGGAAACACAAGGGTCCTCTGATGTAACACTCCCACTGATGAAGTTTCCCTGTAAGTGAGCATCTCTCCAAACACTGTCATTGTGTAACATCAGCCCATGAAACCATCTTGAGGAGGTGATGTCAAGTCTGGGCTGTAAGTGAACAAAGATGCAGCTATGAAGATTTCCTGCTGTTTTACATGAACTCTGTGAGATTCTTTCTCAGAACTGGTCTTGGATCCAATGTTGTACCGATTATAGTCCAAAAAGTAATTGAAGTTGTTTAGGCTTTTCTAAATTCACATACAGTATGAGCTGCCAAAAACTACGAGAACAACCCTGGAGAGCAATTATTGTTTAAAGAAGTATTTGAAGAGCCATCTGGAGGAGAACGCTTTACTGTAAAGGCAGGAGACTGAGTTAATACCCGTGAAAGAACATTAGAACAGTTACTAAATCAATACCATGTGCAAATCTGAAACCCAGAACCATAAGAAAGAAGACTGAAAGAGAGAGAGAAATTGCAAAACTGTATGTCTTCTTTTCTATATTGATTTCTGGCTATTGTTTGGAGAAGGTGATTGACCTTAAAAAAGTCTCAGCATCGTTACAGCTGAATGAATTTAAGTGAAGCAGTTGTGGCATGCCTGCACACATGGTGCAGAGTCCAACATCCTTCACCTCCAGCTAATTCTTCAGTGTTACTTAGCATGGATTTGTAACGCTTGTGCAGAGATTCTTGACTATTTTCTCTCTTTCATAAATACTGTGTAAAGCCATGCTTTCCAACTACGCCCCGTTCAACACAAAGACACGTTCTCATCATCAACACTAAGGCTAGTATGACCCTTGAAAGGAAGAACTAACTATGACATAGAGGTAAACATCTCTTTAATACTGGAAATAGCTTTACGCAAACAAGCTGAGGTGAAAGGAACTTTCAGTCCTCCAGGTGACACCCACGCTCACCTCAGGTCATCTCAGACACTTTAAGACCAAATGAATGCTTCTATGCATGTGCAACAAATGGAAAATCTTTGTCATCTGTGTTTGGTTGTTCAGCAACATTTAGTTCACTTGAATTTAGATGCTTAAATGGATGGTTAGAATCCTTGAAATTGAATAAAATAAATACAGACAGGAGAAAAACATTTTACTTTTTGCTATTTGACATCCAAATTCAAAAACAACATTTAATAGTATGGTCATAAGTATGTTAATTGCTCATTGTTTGGACATTAATAAATACGCTGACAGAGTTATAAAGTAAAGTATTAGTGGGTTCTGGTGTGGATCTGCTTTTAAAAATAGTATCAATAATTGGATGCTTCAGCTGCTCTCAGCTGCTGAGTTAAATCTCAAGGTCTCTGAGCAACTGGTTTAAATGCTGTGGAGAGAAACTTAATCTTTACATGTTCAGATCTCAGCATGGGAAGCTGTCACTCCAGCTGTGTGTGGCTGGAGTGGACGGTGCTAAAACTGGGTTTACTTAAGAAACTATGCATTGCAGCTTGTTGATGACAGCAAGAGCTCTGAAAGTTTAACCCTGCAGGAGCTGCACTCAGTAGTGGTTCTCAACCCACCCCCCCCCCACCCACCCACACACCCACACCCCTCCACCCCTCGGCTGGCCCCTGTGCCCCACAGTTTGAGAACTATTGACATATGGTAACAATAAATATGACATTAACTGTTTGACTTTGTTCTGTCGTTGCTCTAATTAATCTTTTTAATGTACATAGTACTTTTGTCAAGGCAGTTATTTTAATTGTATGAGCTCGAACTTAAGATCAAAATGGGAAAATTTGCAGTTTGTAAATATCTTTAGTTAGATAGGAAGAATAAAAAATGCATTACTAATTTCAAGTTTTCTTGTCATATTTGCATGACCCCTGCAGCTTAGTGCAATAATGAATAACGGCTATTCTTGTTTTGCATTTTAAATTAACACAATGTAAAAAAAGTATAATAATAATAATAATAATAATAATAATAATAATAATAAATCTACGTTTTCAGCTGCCATAGTGTATGTAAACCCATTTTACTCATCTGTGTGGATCTTTTTTTTTTTTTTGTGGCTTTACATTCAGGTGTGAAAATATTCTGAGTAAACTTCACACACAAGTGCACAATTCTTCCTACTGGTTCTCATCCTGTTTTTTTTTTCCTCATTATACATTCAGTTTATCTAAATGCCATTTACCTAAACAAACAACTTTAAATTGCAAATCTTCACAACCATTAAAAACACTTTTATAGCATTTGTACCTCCATAATAGCAACTAAACAAAAACAAAGCAAAAGAATGAAGAAATTATCTAAATTTACAACGAGGTGACCACATTAGTCCGTATTGGGCACCAGTAAAACAGTTCATTATAGTTTCTCTCCAGGTGTTATATGAGCTTACCTTGCGCCATGACTCCTGAAGTTTACCTGCACTGATCTGAATGAAAGTTCTGCTCAGAGTGAAACCGGTTTCTCTCTCGGTCTTTTTTGAGCTCTTCTGTCTGCCAGGCAGTCATTTTATAGATGGTCTGAGTGACGCGCGACCCTCAAGTCGAAAAGAGGAGGGGGTTAAATGTTGTTGGAGCGAGGAGGAGCGCGCAGCTGATGCATCCGCTGCGCCGCGCACAGGCGGCACAACAAAGAGATTCGCTCCTCCGTTGCTGTAAAACTACTTTCACAACTTTTTTTCCTCCCTATGAAGCAATAGTGTACTGTACTCTGAGTTTATTTAATGGAATGATTTGGCTTGGCAGAGATTTTAAATTAAACACACAATTTTACACACAGCTCCTCCTGGACATAGGCGTACCCAGACCCATTTACCAGGGGCTTCTGCCCCACTATATCTGCTGTGACTCATCCAAACTTCACACTGACCCTTTTTAATTTAACTGTCAGGAGAACATAAAGCCAAACATCTAAGTGCTTAAATATAAACATTATATTATATAGCCAAGAAACTTTCAAAATAACAATGTTTTCGGTCATGTTCTTTTTTAATTTAGTACATCTTATTTGAATAAATATTTTTATTTACGAATGGACTTAATGAGTATGGCAGTGGCAGTAATGAGCAAAGTGATTAAAGTTGATAAACATAGCATACAATAAGCCCCAGTGTGGATGTATGCTTACCAACAACTGGGAAATACTCACCTAATAAAAGTCAATAGATCGCTCAAACATTTTTGTAGATAAGATTACCAGAATTTACATGTGTGACATATTGTGAGGTGAGGAAATAGTCTCCAGTAAATAAAATATTATTTGTGTGTAAACATCTTTTAAATAACATTTCAATCTTTAGACATAAAAAAGTTTCATAAGTTGGCATAAGTTGTGTGACAGAACCTTAACAGAGAGACTGCTAAACTAAACTTCTGAAAACACTTCTACCCATATCTTAGTGATTCTTCCTGGTAACCTCTTCAGGTTCTTCCTGGTTACACACCTGAAGGTGGCAACATTTACATCAGACATCAGAATGTAACCTATTTTTGTTTAGGCGACAGAACCCAGGGTAACACACACACCAACCCATTCTCTGTTTTAAACCTCCTGACTGCAATGATCAGAAAGTATAAAATACAACACTGCATCTAACATTCAGTTAATCAGTTACAAGATTTCCTTCAGCCTCTTAGCAAAAAGGTTGCTGGATCAAATCTTAGTCTAGAAGCCTTCTGGGTGGTGTTTACATCTTCTCCCCATGCATGAGTGGGTTTTCTTCATCCTGTTTTCTCTCACAAACCAAAGAGACACTGTACATCTCAAACATGCTCATTTTGTTTACATGGTTTGTTTTAAACAAAAACATGTTCAAGTCTACTTGACTAATATTTTGAAGTGTTCGTTGACTTTTATTTATACATATTTTTTTTTACTTTACTTTTATTTATAAGTGTTAGTTAGCTTTTAGTTAAAGGTGAGTATTTCACTGTTGAGCCTCTAAACAGTTTGGGGGTGTTAGGTGCAGAGTCACGAGGAGCAACAGTCATAAATCTTAATGATGTTGTGCCTGTATTTGCCATAAGACACCTGAACAGGTGAAACAAATCCCTATTGAAAGTAATATGGCAAATGTTGCAGCTTTAAAAACTCTACAGTGCCTGTTTTCTTGTTCTACTTTACAGATAAAATGATCAGCACCACAGAAATAACCTGGACCCACATTTTGTTACAATAATAACTGGAACTGCACCATACAGAAACATTGAAGTGCATTGTGATAAACCCACATTCAGTCTTTTCTTTTATTCTCCAATTATTGCAACATTCCTCTATTATTTACACCAGATGTGGGTATTTGGGGCCGTGGGGTCAATTATTATGTCATGATTGGGATTTACTGCAATCTTTTCATTCATCCAATATCTTTTACCAGCTCCTTCCTTTCAGGGTCCCAGGGGGGTCACTGGTGTCCATATTGGTGTCACTGTGCGAGTCCATAAGTCCATCACAGGGACACATAGAGACAAACGAGACCAACAACCATTCACTCTCCCACTCACACCTTCAGACAGCTTAGAGTTACCAGTTAACCTAACATGCATGTTTTAATCTGTGGGAGGAAACCAGAGTTTCTGGAGAAAACCCACACATGAACAAAGAGAACATGCAAACTCAAACCAGAAATGTCCCTGACCAGGCCTAACATCAATATAGATTACCTTTGGAAGAAAAGCTATAAATAATTAGAAATGATTATCAATATAGGGAGAGGGTGAAGTGGCAGAGTCATTAGGATAGTTAGACAAGATGGCGTTTCAAGATTCTGTTTAAAATAACTAAGTTAAGCCGGGACAGAGAGGAGAGAACAAAATGTTGGTTTTTAGATCATTGAAGACACAGAAGACTTTGCTGATGGCCAGCTTGAGGGAGATTTATTGAAGTCACATGATTCTCAAACGGTCGACCTTTACACAGAAGCTTCAAGAACGAGAGAACCCCCGAAAATAGGGTTCCTGCCTTTTATGCTCTCTCTTTGTTACATAAGACTAACCCACGCCAAGATTCCTGCCACTTCAAGGGAAGTCTGGGTCTCTGTGCTTAGGCTGCTGCCCCTGCGACCCGACCCTGGATAAGAGGCAGAAAACGGATGGACGGACAGATTATCAATATGGGAAAAAAACACATATGTTACCCATGACACTTTTATTGCTGCATTTGTTGCAGATATAGCTGTAAGGTGAATTAAATACAACCTTTAAAAAAGCAGCAAAGAAAATCAAAAGTGAGGTCAAAAGACCACTTTAATTTGAACATTTCTCTATTATCTCACTTCACCTTGTGTTAAAATGACATTTTGATTTTTTAAAAAAAGGAAATTTCAATCTGGCTGTCAGTGACATTTGTGTTTATTATAAAAGAAAATGTGAGGCAAACATCGAAACATACAAATCTCACTGCAAATGTTTTTTTTCAATATAAAAAGCCATACAACTTAGTTTCTGTCGCTGACAAAGTTTATACAAAGATAATCATTTTAAGAAAATTCTAAAAAAACAAAACACTTGCTTTAATTTAGATAGACACATGTTAAGTAGATCAGTTTTGTACACAGGACATTAGTATTACAGACATATTTTATTCTAACTACAGTAAACTTTACTGCAATATTGTGTCATGATTTCACACAGACACTGTTTCTGTCATTGTTTGAGCTGTTAAAGCAGATTTCACAGCCTGTTAGTGTATTTAATGTAGTATTTTATAAGTATATCAAAATAATCCCTGTTTATGTTCATAATCTAGAGCAGTTCTAAACACATCTGACCTGTAAAACAAAACAAAAAAGGCTTTATTTACAATCTGGTGAATGGATCATAACAACAGCTTGGAATAGTGATGTTTTATTTGATTTTTCAGAATATTCTGCTCTTCATTAGCTTTTCACGTAGGCTTCTCTTTCATTTCAAGGTTCTAAAAAATGATAAAAGAACACAACAGAGGAAAAGATTCTTAGTAAAAAAAAATGTTGAATAGCTTTTAAAATTTAAAACTGTTGGTAACAAAAGTGCCATCTTACATTATATTGTGCCATTTCTCACAGGTCAAACCTCTGTGGACTTTACATCTGTGTCCTGAGATAAAAAAAAAATATATAAAACTGTTTATTCCAAACTGCAACTAACTTACTAACAAGCTGACACAGATTTTTAACATTTTCAACTCCTACAGTCACTCAAAAGGCCTTCTACTGCACCTTGCTGCATTGCATGTCCTTGTCCCGATGTTGTTTGTTTTGGAGCTTCGGTGCAACCTGTGGTTGGTGTTTCTCTGCAGATCCTGGCAGAAAGTCTGCTTGGTGGATGACGGCGGCGACTTCAGTAGAATGAGCGGCCCCCGCCTCTTTGACGGTGATTATGGAGGCGCAGACGGAGGAGCTGTCGTCTGTCTCTCCCACGGCAGAGTGGTAGCTGTGGCCGGAGCTGCTGAACCCGCTCACACTCTCTCCTGAAGACTCGGAGCTGTCCACTGGAGCGAGGAGAGGAATTATTTGAGCAGATTAAAAATCACAACAGAGTGTGCAAGGCCCTAAATGCACAGCTGCGCAAACACAGTGTCAGGAATACATTTTGAGAGTGAAATAAGTTTGTCATGCTTCAGAGGCGTTTACCTGGGCCTCTGACCTTTTGACCCCTAGTTTTGTAGAGGAAGTGTCATCAGGTTTGAAATGAAACACCCTGAGATCACAGAAACCCTCCAGCAGCAGTAGGAGGTTTCACCTCTGCAGAGATTCATACTTTCTAAAAGTAACAAAGAAATAAATTGCTTTGCTCACACAATAAGTTCTGGTTTCCACACTCCTGATCTGTGTCATCCTCCTCCAGAGCTCCGTGGGGCGACACGTACCCAGGAAGACCTGCTGACACCACCCTCCTCTTTGGCCCGCATGCAAACCCGACAGGTGACAGGGAGCCTCGTCCAGAGGAAGAGGAGGATGAAGAGCTGCTGCCTGAACCAACAGATTTTGGTCGCCCTGCTTTAAGATCACCAAGTGATCCGGATGGTCTCACAGAGGAGAGCAGCTTGGTTTCTGCAGAGAGGAAGTGATAATTAGGTTCTGTCAGAGGAAGCACAAATAAAATCAACTTTGAAGGCTGATTTAAACAAGGCACCTCTTCCCATCAGTGCATAGTTTATGGCTCTGTCGTTGATAGCTGCCTCGCTGGGCTGGATGTCCATGAACGGCTTGTTTCCAATTCCCAAGAAGACTCTCTCCTGCATGCGAACCTCTTCAAAAACACAAACAAGTGAAACATCATTGAACAATTTGAACCTGACATGACATCACACATTTGCCGAACAGATTAGTTCGACTTCAAACCCCTGCTTTTTAAAATATCTGGAATGTTTCTCTGGAACAGATTGCCATCTTTATTTTATTGTATTTTATTTAAATCAGCTGTTTGTGTTGGATTTTGTTTTTTTTAATTATCCACATGATGATTCTGACACCTATTACAACATCTGCAAGCAGTATTCGTTAAAAGAATTTATGTTGTTTATCTTGCAAACCAACATTTATACAAAGATCGTGCGTGATCCATTAGCTCTCAGAGTTTGTGTTGGGGATGACTCTCAACTACCACACCAAATAGTAGCTCAGTATTGTTAAAATTAACAGAGATAAGTCACTTAGTTGAGGCAGATTAGTTTACCTGTAGACACACATCTAATGATTACTTTATGAAGTTTTCATTATAACCTGTGAGGTGGTTTATGAGACAACACACAGAGGCAATTACACGATCCTCTGCCTTTTATGGTAGTGAGTGATAATAACAGCCCATTTTAAATAAACTCCTACATAAAAAAATGTCCTCTTTAAACAACATAAATCCCATTATCTGTCTCCCACCTCGGTTGTGTATAGCCTGCTCCCACAGGATCCGCTCCAGGTCCTTGGTCCAGGCCTCCTTCGCCTCCCGGCTGCCTGCCTGCAGGGTGTATGTGTCCTGGCTTTTCCTCTTTCTGAACCAGATCTCGAAACACAAGCCAGTGTCTCCGCTGTTTTGGGTCATCCCGATATCACACGTCTGTTAAGAGACAAAAAAAACAACAATGTGATCTCCTGAGATTGATGCCTCAAATGTAGCATGCAGTTTAAGAGTTAATCAAAACACAGAACGTCAATGTGAAGTGAGCCAAATATTTGAATGAAAAACAAAATTAAAATCTATGTTGAAACAGAGAAAGGAGAAAAAAGACTGAACGTAATTTCAGTTCGACTTGGTCAATCAGTTCAGTCTCTTTTTAAGTTATTTTGCTCACAAACGTAATGTGTTCATGGACGTTCATTAACAAAATATCTCATGAACCACTAATGAAACTATCCGACTCATTACCTTTAATAGTTAAACTAATTCAAGGTGGTTTCCACACCTTTTTAACTTTAGGCAACACAAAAACAGCCAAGACTTGTTCAGTTGTAGAAATTGTGTCACTTATTTTGAGTGAGTAAATCAAACTACTTTGTTTTTGTTTTAGACATATGGTAAAGACCTGACTAAAGTACTGACTCACAGTGGAAAGTTTCTGTTGTGTGTGGGAGCCAGCGCTGCACCGTGCACGTACCTTGAAGGATTGCTTATAGACGTATGTGTCATATCCCACATCGGTTTTCCTGGTCTTGCTAAAGAGGATGAGTTCTTGAAAGAGAAAAATGTGGCGAAAACACTTTTTCTTCCTGAGTGTCACCAGGAACTCATCCTGACGTATGAGCGGGCCCTGCTCTTTCAGATTGACCTGCGGTAACACAAAGGGAACAGGGGGTCACTTCCACAGCTGGCTTCAAGAAAAAGATTCTTGTGAAAGAGGAAGTGTTCTTTTCCACTGAAATGTCTTTTTAACTAATTTTGCAAAAGAAGAAAGCGTATAATTGTGAACAAAGGAAGGTTGAACTTATCTTTAACAGTAACCACCTGTTAGCTATCAGATATAAAAAAATAACTTTAACTCCATTACTTTTATTTTGGCTTATTAAATAATGGATTCTCAGTTTGGCCTTTTCATAGCAACTCCCTTTGAATTCCATAGAAATGTGTGGAAATATGTGGATTTACTGGGCACCTGATTTATCTCACACTAATGAAAGCTTAACTTTTAAGAAAATATTCCTCATTTCATGTTATTCAACACATAATATCCCTTTATCCTGCCTGTATTCACAGCTGTATTGCAGAATGATCTGCACAGGTTTTCTAATTGAGTGCAGGTAATCAATAAGTGAAACTCGAGAAGTAGTCTTGCTTACATCACAGCTGCGGATGGCGTCCATGGCCAGCAGGTTGTTGCCATGGCGAAGCTGGAAGCGGACGACCTCCAGTGCCGCCTTCATCTCCGAAACCTCCCTGACCTGCTCCGGTCCGCACTCCCTCATCACGTCCTGCAGCAGCAAGCTGTACTTACTGATGCGCTGCACGGGCTTCAGCAAGTAGGACCACAAGTCCATTTTATCCCCCAGCTTCAGCTGCTTTTGCTGGAACAACAGCAGAGAAAACAGGTGAGCTGATGCCAGAGTTGTAAAGTAACTAAGTACAAATACTTTGTTACTGCACTTAAGTAGAATTTTTGGTATGTATTTTACTTGAGCAATTATTTTTCAGCTTATTTTTTACTTTTACTTCTTACATTTTCACACAATTATCTGTACTTTCTACCTCTTACAGTTTTATAAAAGGCAAGAAGTAGAAAGTCATTAATTTTATTTCACTTTTGCTTGTTTTCATTCCAGCTTGTTATTGTAAAATATAAATAATTTCCATATACATTGTGTCTCCTAGATAGAGTATAAATATATAAAATTCTGATACCATATTAGTTTGTACACAGACAAATTATGTCACACTCCAGCAGGACATAATCATTAAAATAAAAGGACTGTACTTAAGAAGTATTGGTATGAATTATATCAGATAGATTTTCATTTTGGTGAAAAGGTTTGGGCAGCCTTGATAAATGTTTATAAACTGAAACAGCTAGACTAGTGCATCCTAAATGTAACATTAATTAATTATTTTTAATACAATAAAGTCATTTCTGTATTTTTGGGGGAGGTCACCTCCTAATAAATGTCATTATGTAAAATCTAACTGCTCATTTTAAATCAATACTTTTACTTTTAATACTTAAGTACAAAAAATATCAGATACTTTAAGACTTTTACTAAAGTAATATTCCTAAAGGAGATTTTAACTTTTACCAAAGTAATTTTTTGGTAAGATACTTGTACTTTTACTCGGGTATCACTTTGTGGTACAACACTGGTTGATGCTGGGGAGTGGAGGGAGGTGCTGGATGGACTTTGTGTTGGAATGACACAAGCAAAAATGTGACTATAGGAACAGTCTATAAGAACACACTGTTGGTTATCAGTCATTTTACTATATAAATATTTTCCCTACAATAGGACATCTACAAACTGTTAATGAGAAGACTGATGAGGGACTAAAAGACCAAAGCTAGAGGTGAAAATCACCTTAAAAAAAGTCTTTCCATGATTGATGAGAAGACGGTCTGACTGTGGTTTGTTCTTGCTGTAAAGGGCGTACAAAGCAAAGCTCTCTCTCTGGAAATAAAGAGAACAAATAAACACCATTAATCATCATTGGTTAAAACCACCAAACAAGATCTAAATATCATCCTGTAAAATGTCAACTATGCAGAAAAGGTAAACAAAATTACTGGTTTAGATAAAGCAGCCCTTAAGTTGCTGGTGGGGAAAAAAGTGTTGGAAGCTACAGATGTTGGAGAAACATCTGGAAACGTTCTTTATAATTGATTACCAGTAAACTTCTTTATCATGGTTTTAGGTCAAAACAGATCAACTACCTAAAATTACACAAAATTAGATTTCAGATAAACTATAATAGCTCTAGTTTGTACTTGCTTTGTATTTCTACAGAATGTTCGGTGCAGGTTTCATTTTAAAATGCTTTCCCCAGAAACATTAAAGGTGCTCACGTAACGCAGAAAGCTGCGGCCCACTCTGAACGGCTCGGCGACGCAGCTCTTCAGCTCATCCAGAAAGTGGTGACGGTGAAAGTCGTGGAGCTTCTCTAAGTTCCCAAAGATGCTCCCCCTCTGCCCCCTGAGGTCCTGGGGGACGTCCGCTCTCTCCAGCTCGGGGAAGTAGTGCTCTCGGACGTAACCCAGAGCTTTGACGTACTCCCTCTCTGTGGACAGCAGCTCCTCCAGGATCTTCTGTACTCTCCTGCTCCGAGAAGATGAAAACATATTATATATATATATATATATATATATATTATTTCAAACTAAACACAGGTGAGCACAGAATCATGTGTTGTGTTTTGTTTATGAGTTGAACAAACGTTGTATGCAGTTTTTGTATATTTAAGAGTGCCAATGCATAAGCATTTAAACACTGGTATTACATTTTTTTTGTCCTCTATCTTTGAAATAAAACATGCACACTGTCCACCAAAATATGAGTCTCAATATGGAATAGTTTGCTATGACTTTTTGAAACAGAACAGAGAAAATTCTTAAAAAAAAAAAAAAGCTTTGCAGCTCAGGCATTCTTTGTGACAAAAACAATTATTCAAAGTTCAATCAGGTCACAAAACGTTGGGTTTTACTAAACTAAACTGACATTTTGATTTGTTTTATATTTTTTTCCACCAACACAGTTTAAGTCAAGTTTTTTTTAATTAAAAACTGAAAGTGAAAGGTCTTTTTTTAACTCATAACTAGGAGTGTCCTGGTACCAGTTTTCCTCAAACCAAGTACTAGTACTTCAAAATGCACACTTACCAATACTGAGTACTTTCTGAGTTAGAACCTAAACAATGACTTTAAAAACACATTACTTTTACTTAGGACAAGATGGCTCTCCTTCCTTACAGGCCTACAGACCCTCGACTGGATTGGATTGGAAATCGAACCTGATATTGGTACCCAAACTGATACAACACTACTTATCATATCTCCATAAAATACTGTAGAAACATAGAAATCCACACGTTTGACCATCAGAGTCTTCTGCCACTCACTGTTCAAGCATTTTTAAGATTTGACTTCTTGTTTTTGCTAGGCAACCTAATTTTTAGTCCGTTTCTGCTTGCCTCTCACCAACCTGAACCACCAACCAGTCAGGAAGTGAGAGTCACAAGATTATATATTCCTATATATGATCACAGTTAACCAATGGCAGCAACTTTAACATTTCATTTGACAGTTTCAGTAGTACAGTAGTTGCAATGGTGCCTTTCTTTTGATAATTTCCAGTTCTAAATACAGTTTTCTGTTTTCCAGCAGATTACTTACAGAATGTTGCTGTCATTGCTTTCTGTTGGTGTGAGTATCTCTGAACTTTTCAACACTTCACGTCTCGTAGAGGACACCGAACATCCTTCCCTTTTTGGCTCAGAGTTCCGGTTCTCTGGCCTTAAATTCACATGATGGTAATTGTGCCGATTTTGTTTGGACTGCAGATTTTGATCCAGTGAGTGTTTCTTGCTGTGACAGTGTTTGTGACTTATGTTCACAGATGAAAGGCCAGAGAGGTCTATAACACACGTTCCCTCACTTAGAGACCGGCCCAACCTTTGGTGCAATGAAAAAATCTTGGCGTCTTCTGTGGAGTTGAAACTCCTCAGATCTGCTTCGCTGTTGTGCTCTCTTGACCTCCATTTGCTTTCTGGAGGGACGTCACCAAGTTGTGGTAAAACGGGAGTCTTTGGTGCATTTTCAGCTTGTGTTTGCATATTGGAGTCTTGGTTTGTGCTTTCTTTGATTTCAGTTTTATCATGTTTGCAGCATGAAACACTTCCCTTTGGACTTTCTGCAGATTTGTTGACCTCCTTCTGAGAGAGCATCAGCGGACTCTCCTCCTCCCCCGGCTCACTCCGTTCCCCCTCACTGTTTTTTTCTCCATGTTTCCCTGGAGGGGTTGCAGCTGTGGTTTGCTGGATCTGCTTCTTATCTACGCCTTTCTTCTTCGTCTTCTTCTGCACCTCCTCAAGACGCTGCTTGACTTCTTGGCTCTGGACCCAGGCTGCATTCCACACTCCCTTCACCTGGGAGGACCCCGCTCCCATGGCGCAGGCTTTCGCTTTCAGAGCCTGGAAGCGTCGGGCTGAAAATTCACCATCGAACCTCTCCTGATACGTTTGGAGTGTGGTTAGTGTCTCAGATGAGAGACAGCCTTCCTCAGCCTGCACCATGAAGTAACTGCATTCTTTAGACAAAGCTGTCACCTGGACAGAGCAAGAGAAAGATCAAAGCAAACTTTAAATTAAGATCCAACACAGGGAAAAATATCAAGCTTTATTAAAACAAACCTTTTCGCAAAAATTGTTCATTTGCACCAGTGAATCCAGTTCCTTGTTCTTCTGCTCTGTTCGCAACATGAAGTCGTCTACATTAGATCTGAAAGTGCCAACAAGAGTCCGAAAGATTTCTGTTGCAGGACTGGAGCTGCTGTTGCCAACAAGCTTCTCTGCCTCCGTCACAAGGCTCAGGGCATGCTGGTGTTTTTCCTAAGACAAAAAGAAGGTGTCACCTACATTATATACTTCTCCTATTTTACATTAACTGTATTCATACAAAAACAAAAGGAAAAATAGGCCATTTTTAAAAATACCTTGGACTTGGTGAGAAACAGATGAAAGCTCTGCAACACCTTTTCTGTGCACAC
>JARVGW010000682.1:3453115-3465729 GCA_031762495.1 Anablepsoides rubrolineatus | reverse complement strand
ACTATCACTGGTGCGAAGCCAGAAAACATTCATTAACAGGAAAGTAACAAAAGAAATGAACTTGCTTTTTGCAACTGTTTGTTACTGGAATCACAAGCACACAGAATTATGCAACAGTGTGGCTCATCTGTGATTTTGTTAATCTGTTATGTTATTTAACTGATTGAAAATACTAACTAAGAACTTTAAAAGTCAGACTTTACTTTGCATCTAACACACCATTAGTCATGATTAAATGTAGATTACCATTAACACTTGCAGATATAGCATTCATAATGAAAATGAACCAGTAATATGATTATCCTCTGCAGACATGTTATAACATGCGGCACAGTCAAAGTTTACATACTGATTGTCAAATGGATTTATATTGAACATTTGAATCCATATCAACCAAGCTTTGTCCTCAGATGAAGCAATATTAAACAACAGAACTCACAGTTGTGGATGTTACTTTCACACAACCTGAATATTTACACTTCTCCATAAGAATCAGGCTTTTAGATAGAATTGTGGAATGTTGGTTAAATTGTGAATTTAAATATTATCTAATTGGGTTATATATTAATGCTGTTGATCTGTGTTTATCTACTTTAACTGAATTCATGGCTTGTGGATGTGAATGCTTGTCTTTGTAACTTGTTTATTTAGCTTGAAGAATAGAGTTACTTTTACAGCCCGCTATTAGACAGGTGGGTTGGGGTAAAGGAACTGGAGGTCCTGGGGAGAACAGGAGGCAGGGAATGTATTCTCGCTGGACATTTCTCTTCCATGGTCATAGTTTCCTCTTTGTCAACCTTTACCAAATAAACTTGTTTAAATGCAAAAACAACATCTACTTTTTCAGGTGTTGCGCTTAAAAATAGCACAGCTGCCTGGAAAAATGCAGCGACGGTTGGTGTATGATTTCCACTTGGTGGTATTGTTTGTAACATGAGTCAGCTCCTCATGCTAACTGACAGGAAAACATAAAAAAACACATGTCCACCCCTACTTTAGGCCTGGCCTTACTAACATAAATAGTTTGCAAAATAAATCTTTCTGTTGCATTTCACCTCCTTCTACAGTCAAATCTCAAAAAATTGAAATTTAATGAAAATGCTTTTTAATGTGAAGAGTTTTTTTTTTTTGAGAGATTTTGCCTTTAGAGAACTTGTATGGGCTTGACAGATGGAGATGTCAGGGAAACGAGAATGTTGCAAGGGTGATGTGCTAAAAACTACAACATTTTTACAAATTTTTCTTTGCTTGGTGAGATTTTCGTCCTCTCCTTGTGTCATTAAACTGTCATCGTCTGCTGGTTAATTATGGAGAGGAAGTGGTTGACGTTTTGGAAGAATGAGATACTGTGGATAGAATAAATGATATTTATTCTCTGGGTCTTAATTTCTTAGCAGACAGTCTTACACTTAATTTCACAGTATTTTGTCCCATTCACACCTAGTATTAAAGTGCTGTAACTAGGACATCCAATCTGTGGGTTATTGAATTAACTATTAAAATAGGTTCCTGAGTGAGCCCCCATTGTAATCCATTTTTTATACTGAAGCCAGAAGGGCACTCAGAAAATAACCAGTACTTGTTCACTGTAGCTCATGCCTTATCTAGTGAAAAAAAGAAAAAATCTGGATACGCACCAAAATCAATCAGCCTCCTTCTTCCCTGTGTTTCACCTCTTCACCGAGTTGCATGGAATTTGAGGTAACTGGCCGACCCGTTAACAAACACTGCGTTTCAGGGCAGAGGAAACGATGCTGCTGTATTGGCTCCATTTCATCTTCCAGTGCTGAGCTGAGAATACTGCTTTTGCCTGTAGCTTTTGGTTGGGCACGCTTGAGTTAGTAGGAGGCGGCTGAAAGGGTAGAAAGAGACAAACAGGCCAAATGTGGAGGGGAATGAAACATGAGTCTGTAGGGACCTGGATTTAGCTCCTGTGGGCAACAGCAATGATTTTGTCTTTTTTTGCTGCAGTGATCACAAAGACAGCTTTTTTTTCCAGTATTTTAGAGCACAGAAAGTCTGTTTTCTTTGACTAGATTATGAGATTTTAACCTAATAGTGCCAGAACACATATCACTCATCAGCAGAGTGTGAAGTGCTGCTGTACTACATCCAGTTTTTATTTTTCCCTTTGAACGTACTGCACATGCTGTTTGTGTGGTACTTTATATATTTGCATGAGCTGTGTGGACCGTGGATTAAAACGAACAAATCTTGTTTCTGTCTGAAAATAATTTTCTTTTACTCTCAGTCCCTTCATCAGAAAGGTAAAAGAAAAGAAGGTTTTCATGTAACTGCACAGAGCAGAGGTGCAATTAGAATTATATATGACCTATTTACAGCACTTGGGTGGTTTTTGTTCCGAGCAGTAAATTCTCTTTCCCCTCATTCATCCTTTTTCTATTTTCTGCTTTTTTAATCCTATTTTTTTTAATTTTCTCCTGCATCTGTTTTCACAAGTACCTTCCCACCCTTTCTGACAACAAGGCTGTTCCTACTGAGGTCTGCATTAAGATGCAAACCCCTGCTCTCCTCTTCTTTTCCCCCTACTCCCATTGGCCTTAATCCTTTCCTCCTTTCTGCAATGAATGATAGCCTCCTGTCTTTGGCAGTCACAAGACCGGCACTGAACACAACAATAGGAAAATAGCTGCAGTCAAGAGAAGTGTCTTGGTGAGAAGAGGTCAAATAGTCAGCTGCTCAGGAGCACAGACCTGGGAAGTTGGCACAGAGAAAAGGTCCCCGTCAGGCCTCCACGATGCAGAAACTGGAAGATCAGTGCAAACCTTGTTAGGTACAGAGCAGGAAGGAGAAGTGACAAGAAGTGTACTACTAGAAGTCTTTAAAACTCCTTACTGTAGTTAAATTCAGGAGTCCCGAGCAAATTTAACTGTTTATTAGGTTTGATTGATTCAGATTAAATAGGTGAGTTTGTATAAAATAAATGTTCTGGGCTTTTTACCTGTTACACAAAAAATAGCTCAATTATTAAAAGATCAAGCTAGTTTTCTTTATCGATAGAATTTTTTTTTTCTCCTCTTCTACAGCTACAAACTGGTTTTACTGTGTCAAGATGGTAAACATCCATGGCATCAAAATAGTACTGTATTTACATTTTTGTTTGATTGTTTCAGGTCCCAAATACACCATTTAGATTTTTAGTGTAACTTTCTGTATCTGTTGAAAAAAAAAAAGATAGATCCATGTCAAGTTAAGAACAATTATAGTTTAATTCAGAATATCATTTCAGATTTGTGAGTATAATCTGTTACGGTCTCTGTGTTTCTATAACCTGGATGTTAAGGGGAAAAGTATTCTGCATGGCAGCTCGCTTAAATTTTATTTTTTTTAATTTGGTAATATCCAGTCTAATTAGACAATAAAGAAAATGTGTTGCTACAAATTAAAAAGAAATGAATCCAGAAAGGTTTGTTTAGGTGAAGGCTTCAGTAGAATTGAGACTTGAAAGGTTGTGTGTGATGCAAGTTGACGAGTGGGACAGGGAGTCAAGGTCCCACAGTGTGTAGTGAAACTACTGCAGCTCTAAATCAAGCTCAGCTTCATTGTGGGGGGAGAAGAAGAAGAAGAAGGTCTTTTATAATAGAATGTCATTACATCTCCACTGCTGGCCGTCGCAGGTTCCTCATAACTGCGTTTTTATTAGACATGGGGACACTTTTCATCTGAACAGATAGTCATTAAGGTGCGGGAGCCCCCACTGGAGAACTGAGGTGAGGGTGCGTGGGGGGGGGATAAATTATAGGACACAAGAACAACAAAGAGGAGTCTCACCTTTCTGTTCAGAGTCTTAGTCATTATCTCACAACAGTCACTTTTATTGTGTTGAAAATAATAGATCTGCCTGATGTTATTTAACTTCATATTTGATCACAGGGTTTTCTATTTATTTATTTATTTATTCTGCTTTTAAATACACACACATTATTTTTTACAAGTTTAACTAATAATATTTTGTAGAAAAGCCGAGAATGCAGTAGACATTTTTCAACGTATTCATTCAATCTTTTGTCACATACTTTGTGTGAGATGTAAATAAAATTAGCAACGAACACACACAATTTAATCTTGCACTTTTTACTTCACACTTAAAGTGATAGTTCAAATCTTTTTGAAGTGGGCATACCTATGAACAACTAATATCTTGTTGCAGATGGCTTATTGAAAGGCTTCAGTTTCATAATGCTATAATTTCTGACAAGATTGAAGAGTTAGGCCAAGCAGGGTCGAGACCAAATTGAATTGTTGCCAAATGCTCAGCTTTTATAAGAGTTCGGAAAAGGGTTGGGCAAAATTGTATTGTGTGCAATTAATCATCAGAAAATCTACCAACAATTGTTATTTGCCACTTTGCAGTTATTGCAATTAGTTCCCCGTGATGACATATTTTTATGTTTGAAGCACGTGTAGCACTACACCTGTTAGGGCACCAGGTCATGTTATTGACCAATATTTATTCACCCTTTTTAATCAGACTCATATTTACCGAAGTGTGACTTCATAAGATGTGCATGAATTTGTTATCAGGTCAAAATTACTCAAGATGAGGAGCCAGCTTTGTCTTTTATGGTAATTTATTACAAAAATATATCAAGAATCAATTTCATTGAATCATGAATTAAAAACTGTAAAAATAACACAAAGCAATAAGGTTTCTAAAACAGTTAAAGATAAAAATTATTGTAGACTTGATGTTATATGTCTAGTTAAGAAAAGCTTTGGATGTTTAAACCTTTTATAGAATAAAAATATATTTTCCCATATATTTTTATTAATTAATTGACAAGGGGTTTTGTCTAAAGATATTCTGCTACTCCACAGTTTGGAAAACGTGGATTTCAATTCACAGCTCACTGTTTCAACCTGTTAAAATGAAGAAGTTAGTTTGACTGATGATTTGTAAAAACATGCAAGTGCAACTGTCATCTATTGATCATCATATTAATCATTATTGGCTAATAATCTTGATTAATTGTGATAAATGTTTGGGCCAATATCATCTAACGCTAGTTCAAACACACTGAAACTTTCCATGGGAATCAACAGGAATTTGTGGAAATTAAAAGATTTAAGTTACTGCACAAACTCTGTTGTGCACCATTTAGACTTGTGTACCCTCAGTATAGTTTCAGCCAGTTTTTGTACACGTGTAGTTGAACTGCTAGACATTTATCATTCTGAAAAGAAATGAGTAAATCAATCCATGATGCTTTTCTGCTGCATTCTTTTTGTTGATAGAAAACATTTTTATAAAGTCAAGGTAAATAACTTTACTTTTTCTGAAAGTTTTCACAGATGTATCTTATGTAAGGAAACCAAACTTAGTTCTTTCCTCCAGCAGCAGCAGAACACAATGTGTAGTGGAACCACAGGGAGCCCTCAAAAGTTCCAAGAGGGTATATAAGTAGTTTTCCTCAGGTCTCAGAACAGTCTGATTTTAATTATGGCCTGAAATGTATCATTGAAAGAAGTCTAGAGAGAGTATGTTTCTGTGAAATGAATACATTTCCTTTATTGAGAGCAGAACTAATATTGTTAGAGCTCGATTGTATGCTCTTTAAAACTTAAGGGCTTATTTCTTTCAAATCATTTGTATCACTTATCTTGCATTCTCCACAGGGGAAATAACACAGTTTGGGACAAATTGTTGGCATCAAAAAAAAAACAAACCAGGCTACAAAACAAAATTGCTTGACATAATGGTGATTGAACTGTCTCTGTTTGTTTGTGTTGCGTAAGATACGGTTGCCACGTTGCTGTCGTAAAGGGACTCTGATTAGACTGCAGTGCTCGAGAGCGATTGGTTGTATCATTTCTGATTCAAACCCACTGTGTTTGTCTCCTTATGAGAGCAGCAGAAGGTCAAAATAATACAGCTCTGTTGTTTCTCTAACATTTGTGAATAGGCAGTATTATGTGTAGCCACTCGTTTCTGTGCAGGCTGTAGTTGAGTTTGTGTAGTTTGTACGCAGTTTGAACACAAAGTTTAAACCAAATAAAATCATTACTGATTCCAGTCTCACACTCACTGCTCCGTTTTTCGTTTTACTTTTTATTCCCCATACATTTATCCTATGCTTGTTTATTTCATTGTTTTTATTTTCGCTGCATTTCTTAAGCCATTTTGACAATGTGCCATATTTTGAAGGAGTAATAAGGCCCATTCTGGCTTTCAATAAAAGCTGTTTTGGAGTCAGTTACGGAGTCTTCTACAGCTGAGTTCCTCAGATGACTCATAAATCATAACCCTGAGTGAGGAGGAAAACAAAAAGAAAGGAGGAGAGCGAGGTTCACAGTGAGACTGGTGGGTTTAAATATTAGGTTCAGTGATGCAGATGAACAAAGATGAGCGTTCCAGACACTTCAATATATACTTTATGTGGTGTTATAAAATATCAAACATTTTTTCAGGCATTGAATATATTCCTAAAATTATTCTCCGTTTCATATTAATGCATTCTGTCTGTGAAAAGAATCCCTCCATATCTTAAAATACTCCTCCTCCTCACTCACAGCTTTGTGTTTCTCTGAGAGGACTGCGTTCAGGTTGTTTAGGTCTGATACCAGGGTGCGTCTTTGTGACCTGACCTGAAGCTGACAGTGGACACCTGGTATTATAAGATGTTTGCACACTTATTGTTAGTGACCAGATGCTGTTTCCACTCTATTATAAACACGCTCCAGTCAGACTCAGCAAACACAGGGTCACTAGTAGGTTCATTATAATACTTTGAGATAAATTGTTAATATTTCTAATAAATATCCCTGGCACCTTGTGCACTCTAACTTAAAGTGAAGTAACTTTACAACAATGATTTTTATCATTGTAAAACAAAAAAATCATCTTTTCCACAACCACAAAGTGTCCTCCTATACAGCTATTGAAGAAGCAACTCAGTGCATCAAATAAGGTTAAATAACTTGTTGCCAGGTGAAATCTTTCTATCACTGCATTATCTAAAGTTTTTAAGATTTGTTTTCACATTTTGAACTTCTAGAGAGCAACTTTTTATTGTTCTAAAATGCTTCACCCAAAACCCTTAAAGCCCATGTACCCAAACTCACTCCTAACGTTCTTATTGGTCAATCCATCTTCTGATTATAATTAGATTTTATTTTCTATCCTACAACATTTTTTCTTGTTATTCTGACATTTCATGATGGCCTTGGTGAAGCCCACAAGTTCAAAACACTGTGCTATTTAATTTTTCCTCAATACTACAAGTATTTGAGTCATTTGCTGCTTTAATTGGTTTATTTAAAAACTTTTTATCATTCACCATATATATCAGAACCTATATATATTCACTATGATATTTTGCCAGAAACCCATAGACTGCAAAGGAAGACTTAGGAAAACCTATGCTGTGTATACAGTAAACCTGTTAATCTGACCTCATTTCCTTAATGTAAAGTTTTGCTTTGTTACATTAAAATGCATTTTTTTTGGTTTATATTTTTACTGGAGGAGAAATAGTTCAGCTTGATTCCAAACGATCAAAAGTTAAAATTTAGTTCCTAAGTGGCAGGAAGGACTCAGACCTCTGGAGCTGTCTTAAAAATGAACACAAACAACAAACAGAAAGTCTAGAATAGTTTAATTCATACATTTTTAAATCTTCCTTCAGTAGCAGGTCCAAAGTATTTATTTTTATCTGACTGTACATCACTAGTTATTCTGATCAGTCTCTAAAACAAACTAACATATTGATTATTAAATATTAGCTGATATAAAATAAATCAAATATAAATAGTAGTATGCTTTCCTGACAGAATACTTGTCATTCAGTCTGTCAGCTCTATGATGTTAGCATTCAGAGCAGCAGATACACTTATGTGTGAATATGTAAATTACCTGCAGCAGATACACAAACACAGATTCTCTTGAGTGCCTTGTAACGATCTATGAACTGCAGTTTAAAGAAATATCTTACTTCTTATTTTTCAATTAAATGAAACTTACGATTTGAGCTCTCTCAATCTCAGTCACCCAATATGTACTCACGTCCTCCTAACCTTAGCTCATGGATCATGCAGTTTATGTAATCATAGCAGATTAACAAGGTTATCTAAGCCAACAAAGAAACATGAGTTGTTTCTGAGTGAATGACCCAGTGTGGCCTTAACTGATAGAAAGACACTGAAGCGAAGTGTCTTTTCTTCCTGCTAAATAGCAATAGCTTCAAATCAGCTTCTGTCTCACTCTGGTCAGGCCGGGTCACTTGTCTGTGAGGTTTTAAAGGGAAAAAATGAGCTCTCTTTAAATTGCAGTACTAATTATATTACACAAGGATTTTATTGCAAGAATGAAAATTAAAATAAAGGTCCTGATAATTATCTTTGTGATAGATTTGTAGCAGTAAGGTATCCATGCTAATTAGCATGGTATATCAAACTAAAAGGGTCACGCTCTTATCGGCTCTTATCATAAATTTTAGACTTTACGGCTCTCTGGGCTGCAGTGACCATCATCAGCTCGTTCCAAGTGTTAAACGATTAATAAATCAACATATAGTAATTAATTGCTTGCTCGCATGATGGAACTTGATTTAGACACTGGCACTGCAAGAGATCCTGCTGCACAGTGAACTAGTAATTCTCATAATCTTAAACTCATTTAGATGGGAATTGCGTTGAAGTGCAAGAGACGGCAGTTCAAACTCAGACTCATACATTGCTTTTTTTCCCTCCAATCTTGGCTTACTTTGAGTTTTAACTATTCTGTGAGTAAGCTGCAGTCTTAACTGTTTAAGTTACAGTATTAGCCACATTAAGTAAAAGTCAAACGTTTTATTTATTTTTTGGTTTTCTGTGTTTATGTTTAAGTGCCTGTGGCATTTTGTAATGAATGTATCTTTGGAAAGATAACATTATTCACAAATTACAAAAAAAAAATAAAAAAAATCACGCTGCAGAGTTGAACAGTTGTGATATTTGTGTGTAAAATAACAGGAAGTGACAACAAAGGGGAATGACAGCATGTAAACAGAGCATTGCTACAGGCTGACGACACAGACAAAAGAGAAAAAATTTGGTGTTTCTGTTGATTATTTAGAGTCACCATCGAAGAGCAATAAAGAAGAGTCAAAGTTCAAATAATCATGTTTCATTAGGGACTTCCTTTTCTTAAAGTCATCCCCATTGATGTCACTTCATGTTACACTTTGGCTGAGCCAAGTTCAAACAAAAATATGCCAGTTGTGTGACAAAATGGGTCAAATCATGTGTATTATGTCGAGTATCCTACATAAAAGTGTTTTATTTTACTTTTTTATTTGAAGTATATGCACTTCACAGGCACTTTAAGGTCTAGGTTTTATAATAATCATTCTGCTGTTATTAACAGATAACTATTAGGCAACTATATTGTGAATTTTCTGCATTTCTTAGTGTAGGAAAGTTTAAAACTACTTGTGTTGTAAATGTATATTTGATCAGACAGAGTGTTTTTTTTATTCAACTTTGTGTTAGTCTTTAACATTTTTTGTTCCATTTGTAGCGTTTAATTAGCTGCAAAGTGTTTTAAGTGTGAGACATATAACCTACAGTCATTCAGCGTGTGTTTAAAGATGATCCTGTGGTGTTTGAGAAAGCCTGAGTTGATGTACTGCACACAACTCTGCTATAAAAAGGTTAGAGTTTTTACTCACCGACAAAGAGAATATTACTACTGAGTACATCATTAACATTTCCGTTAACAGTTCCGGTGCTGCTGTGATACATGCATTGAGTCTTGTGTTGCCCACTGACTGCTGTAGTCTTTAACCAGCACCCCATTCATCAATGTAATGGTGGAGACCATGAACGAATCCCACTGATAAAAAGACATTTAATCTTCCTGCAAGATGTTTTCAGGATAATTAAGGTCACGTCTGGGTGTGATGTCATATGATTCATGGGACTTCCCTGATCTGTTTATCTGTTCCTGCCGTATGTGTTGAGTTTGCAAACATACCAGCCACATATGGCTGGACAGAACCCAGTCCATTATGTTAATTTATTGCATTACTGGGCAGATGAATGAAAAAACATATGAACACAATTATTTTCTTTTATAGTTAATTAGAAAATGACAAATGGCTTCTGAGGCGCATGTTTGCAGACTTTGAGCTGTAGATAAAGATGTTATTATGCAGAACAATTATGCATCCATTCAGTATTGCCATTTCGCTGAATGCATTTTTGTAATGGAATGAACAAATGATTATACAGAACAGTGCATGTTACTTATGAACTTCTTGGTGCATGACTGATGGTAGGTTTCTAGTCTCTTGTGTGAATAATAAATGTATTGACGGTGGTAGGGTTGGTCTGTATTGATCTTTTTCATTCTGACATATTATCTTTAGATAATACAGTGGAATAGGGTATTACTAGGGCAGGGCAGAAAGGGGAAACCCAAAAGAAAAGTACTAATATTGAACCGGACCAGTATGATGCTAATGACAAAAGGGCAGGATGATAGGGACTGTAAGCTAATAGTAGCTTTTTGTTAGCTTGTTGTTGTTGGTAGCTCACCACTGTTGTTGTGTAGGTAAACTTGTTTGAAAAAATATTACGGTTGCCACAAATAATTCATGTAATTCTCATTTGTGTGACGTAACCCTCCTGGTTAGTGAACCAATCAATGGATAGGAGTAGCTGACGTCAAATTGGGCCAAGCAGCCCAGCCCGATTGGAACCACAGCTCTTGGGGTAGAGGTAGACCTGGGCCACAATGGTTAATGCAAACAGGCTGAAGCTGGGTATGAAGCCAGGATAGCCTGGGCCAAGCTGGGCTGAACCAGGCCTTGCAGTGCCAAAAGGCCTTTTGAGTAAATTGACACCAAATAGCTCTGAAAGATACAGCGGTCCTTTAAGGTAAAAATAAATGTCAGTTAAACCTGCTCATAGTGATAATACTAACATGGTTCATTTCAGTTCATGGTACGTTTCATTACGTCAATTGTTTTGTAGCATATTTAACTTTTATTTTTACAAATATAAAAAGTATTTTTATCAGACTTCTACCTAATCACCTGAGCCACTTGAATGCATCTTTTGATGGGATAAAATCTCATGGAAATCATCCAATAGTCATTGAGGTCTTTTCTTTCAGTCACCTATAACAAAAAGCCAAGCATCCAATTAGCTATAATACAGAGGAGACAAGGTGGAGTTTTAGTTATTTACACAGTGTAGTCATCCAATGTGGGGCTGATTAGATGTGAGTGTTAGTGACACACAGTAACAGAGCACCGGGACACTTGTGATGTGATTTCAGTGAGAGCCCCAGGAGAGCTACACAGAATGACAAAGGTTAGCCTCAGTGCTTCTGTGGAAGTGAAGAAGCTCTCCTGGGAGCAAGTAAAAGCTGACATCTAGGAGTAAAAGCAACATTACAACAAAAAAGGGCTTCTTGGTAATTTCTTAATAGTGACATTAAACAAGAGAACGTTTTTCTCCAAAAAAAAAACAATACAAAATCACCTTTAAGTGCTCAGGGAAGCAGTGGTACTTAAGAATACTAGCTGTAACAGGATCTTTTATTCTGCCTTAAGGCTGTTTTAGACAGACAGACTTGTTTTCATTCCTCCCTTGGGTACAAGTTTTTGACGTGAAGAGAATTCTTCTAAAGTGATTTTTGGGAAATATTGACCAGCAATCTGCTTCATGCTGGTTTACTACAAGCAGACTACGCTTGTATACTTTAAATCATGATTTAGTTTTTTAAAGCATCTCAACATGTTTCTTACAAAAACCAATAGCATGGTGTATTGAAAGTCTTGCTTGATAAGAAACTTCCTTTTTGCGCTATTGGTCCAGAATGATTGACGTGTCTGGACAGCAGGCTGGGCCAGTAGCATGGGGGCTTCTGATAAGGAAGCATACTGTTGTTATACATGCAGAATGTTATTTGGACCTGTTTTACTAAGATAAGAATGTCCTTCCTTGAAAAAAGATGTCATCTGGATGGCAGCTTGTTCTGCTCCCGAAATGTACATAATGTTCAGCATTAATGGAGTTTTCACACACAATGTTATTCATGCGATGTGAACTAATGCACTGCCACTCAATCTGAGATGCTCGCCTTTAAACTGTGTGCAGATAACCAGCAGGAGGGTCCCAGTTCTCTTTCGTACAGAGGATGTTGTGTGAAGGATTTCCCAAGAGTTTCTAACTGTATTATTAAACAAAATGACTGTTTTGTGCTTTTCCACTAACTTAAATATAAAATGTTAAATCTATTTAAAACCTTCTTTAAATTCTTCAGTAATGTTATGTATATGACCAAATTTCATTTTTTTTAAATTCATATTAAGAAATGTATTTTAAAAATAATTCATATGTGCATCTTTATTGCATTATAATTAAGTTTCCCTTGATTGTCTGTACTTAAGTGATCTCATATATCTAAGGTCCAGGTTACACTAATCTGGATATTGTTTTTAGCTATTTGAAAACATGTTTCTATCCAAATCAGGGACATAAATTCCATCAAAACACTAAAAATACTCTTATTTTATTGTCTTTAGTGCAGTAATAGGTGATATATATAAACTATATATATATATATATATATATATATATATATATATATATATATATATACAAAA
>JARVGW010000682.1:3438869-3451420 GCA_031762495.1 Anablepsoides rubrolineatus | reverse complement strand
TAATAGGTGATATATATAAACTATATATATATATATATATATATATATATATATATATATATATATATATACTAAATTTTCTCTCAAACCGGTTCTAGCATTTTTTTCTGAAATAGTTTGTAGGTTTGTGTCAATTTTTACTTTTTTCAATACACTGAAGGTTATTGGTGACAGATGAAGAATTAGAAAAAAAGCAGCTTTGTTGTTGCTATTGCTTAGTGAAGGTTTTTAAGTTTAGTACAAGTGTACATGAATACATGAAAAATAATTATTTAACTTGTACACTTTTGAAAACATTTGTATAAATCTAGGGGTTTTATTCAACATAAATGGCAAACTTGCAAAATATCTTTAATAGTATGGACAGCTTTAAATAATCTGATTCTAAATCATTTTCTAATTTACATTAAGACACATACAAACTTCTTGGGAAACAAGATTACGAAATGCATCATTTCAAGGATTTTTATTCAAACACTAAATACAGAAAACAATCTTTTCAGTAAGTAAAAAAAAAAAATCCTCGCCAGCAGACACAATTTAATTTATAGAAATATTACTAACCCCAGGTTTTTGGGCACTGAGACATTTTGCAAACCTTTAAATGGTAATGTTAACAGTTAGGTTTGTTCTATTTAACATCAATAAACCTGGTGAATCAGACAGCAAGACCCAATGATTCAAACTAATTAACATCTTACAGATCATGTTGTGTGGCGAAGGTTATAAGTATAATTCAATCGAGCTTGTTAGTCTGTTGAGCCACATTCTATTTTGTGCTCTGACTTTTTTTCATCAGAATCTTTTAGTACATCCTGCTTTTGTGTGGAGTTTTTTTTTTAAATCTCCTTCTTAGGTGACTGAGCAAATAAAGGCTCAGAGTTCCTCACGCTTTAAATAGGCCAACTGCTGACCTGATTTCCCATCAGTGGAAATGGGACCTCAGCTTCAGTGACGAGGAGAGAGAAAGACGTACAGATAATGCTCAAAGATGATGAAAACAAGCAATAAATGAAAGTAATTAATAATTAACTCTGCAGTCTGTGTGTGAGTGTATGCTCACACCGAGAGGTCCAAAACAGCCAGGCTGATTTAATACTGCTCTGGTAATTGATGTGAGAAAGGAAAAAAAAGGAGAGATCAAGTTAATGAGGCTTCTTCAGGTTAGAAATATGAGAGCATGATGGGCACTCATCATCGCAGAACAGATTTAGTTTTTTCTGTTTATGTGAGTAGGAAGGAAAAAAAATGAAGATGTACTTTTACGGCTGCCCATTTGTGTCTGCCTTTCGAGCTTTGGACTCCCCCTATTTAGCTCAGTGGACGCTATCAAATGTAGATTATTTTGAAGAAGAAAGCTTTGGGTTTTTCTTCAAATCCATGTTTTATTCTGAGCAAGCTAATGCCAGGGTGCTGTGAGGTCAGCTCCTGTCTCTTTTAATGTTATTGCATTATTCTCCCCCTGTTTCTCTGCTCCTCTCTCTGCACTATTCCATTCTCCATTCCCTTCCCCCCCCCCCTTTTTTTTTCTCTGCCCCCTCACTCCTCTGACTCCCTCCCCTTCCTGAAACCATCTCTGTCCTTGTTTTTGCCCTATATAATAAACTGGACCATGTCCTGACAACACTAGGAACTGTTACATTTTGTCCCAAGCTCCTGGTCCTCTCATCCACTAGAAATAAGGCACAGAGGAGTTTTAAAATTTGATTGAAATAAACTCCTACTTACCACACAGACTTGATTATAGATAACAAGAGCATTAGAGTGCCTAACCCAGCATCTTCGTAATGTTTCAGATTATTTCTCAAGCAGCTGAACGTGGTATTAAGAGATTTTGCCTAGAAGTGATACTCGGTACTGGTTTGCATAGCTTGCATACGCACTCTGGGGGGGCATTTTTTTTAATATGCATGAAAATAGAAGCATTGTGAGGTTTCTAAAGTACAATTAAGTCCATTTTTTTCCTCCTTTCTTTAGTGGGTTTATTATAGCAGATAAGTTTGGTCCAGTTTTACGTAAAAGAGTGAAACCAAGAGGCTGTCTTGCAGAGAAATTGCAACACACTGAAATCAAACTGCACATAACAACAGAAGAGAGGGCTCCCAACTCCTCAGTGTGACGTTTGCAACAGGATTAGTAAATCGCTGTGACAGTCTGACATTTGAACCCCGGGGTAGAGCTAGCTGCTGAAGTTAGGCTGCTGATACTTGATAATGATTGGATTCTGACAGTGCCTGTTTGTATTATTATAAATGCTGGTAGTGCAGCAACAGTATCCCTGCAAGAGCTTGTGTCATGCTTTTTTTTTTATGACGAGGGCAGATTTGAGGATTGGTGGTTAATCCTTCAGGGGTCGCCCATGCTGGGAGATAATAGCTCACTTAGTTGCAGCGAACTGACAGAGACCGATCTGTGCAAGTCACTGCTCAGTGATGTTCAGCTGAATATTAGACAATGATGCGCTTTAAATGAGCACATCCTACCAATTTTTTTCTCATTATCTTAAAAGGAAAGAGAATACTTGACGAAGTAGTTTGGTGTTTTTTTTAAGTAGGGTTCTGAGCTGATCGATGAGCTAACAGCTAATCTGAGCAGCGACAAGATCAAAGCTCTATCAATTTACATTATTTCATAGGAGTGTAAGAAAATACAAATACACTGAAATATCACAATATTTCATTTCTTGATACTGTATTGATTTTTAATTAAGGGTTAATGGATGGATGTTGTAAGAAGAAATGTGAAGTAGGCTACAAATGTCGTTCTGTCGGTCATGTGATTGGATAAAAATAAACAGAATTTATTCAGATTTTATGCATGTAGTACATGGTATACTCTTTATACTGATTTATATATATTATTGTGATCATATCATGACCCTTTTGTTGTGATAGGTATCATATCACCAAATTCTTGCCAATGCAAAACCATATTATTTTATTGACCGCTGCAGAAGTCGCAAAGATTATATTTTTGCCTATGTATGTTTGTATTCACATCTGTTAGCAAGATAACCAATTAATCTAATGGATGGATTGGAATGAAACCATGTGAGAAAAGCAAGCATTAGGTGTACATTCACAACCATTCAAGATGGTTGTGTTTACAGTGAAATGGGTTTCAACACGAATGCGTTCTGATCTGGGTTTGGCAGATTAAAGTGGGATTGCTTTATTTTGTGAGTCCTTTGCTGGATGATGTTCAACTTATTATTTATCATTATTATGCAATGTTTTTTTCATGATAATTTACCAGAGAGTTAAAATTTTATTCGCCTAAAATGCCGACCAAAAAAAAAGAAAAGGATGCCAAAAATCAATGGCAAACATAATTTTAGTCAGATGCTTTTAGTGTGTGTCATAAATATATATTTGTTACAAAAAACAAACCCCTGTTTGTAAAAGCATGACCTCATTTACTCCTCTTTTTTTTTTTTTTTTGCTTGTTTAGCTGTAAAGTAGTGTGTCAGCTATTGCCCTTTACTGGCCAAAAGGGTACTCAAGATGATCTAAATCTCCTTATTTAAGTTCAGGGTCACTAGGTCACATTAAGTCATTCGGCTCATTAGAGTTTAGAACAGCAAGACTTGATCTGTGACCCTGTGAGCCAGCTTCATTCACCTCATTAGGCTGACCTCAGATATACTAGAGATGAGATTTAAATAAAGATGCTGAGGTTCAAATGTTTTTTAATTAAAATGTGTAAAAGTTAGGTAGAGTTATGTTGTGAGTAGATAGAATGTGCCAAACTATTAAAAAAAAAGTCAATGAGTCTATAACTTATAATCAAAACTGTTCTTTTTTTACACAAAATGTCCTTGCATTATCTAAAAGTGGTTGCCCTGACCTCTCAACGGCCCTGCTCACTTTCCATAAATGTTGTAATAAAATGATTACCATCTGTACGTGTTCGCACACCGTTCACTGTGGCTGGGAAAGACGCCAAAGCCAATATATCATCACTCAGTTGATTTGGAAATTATTTATTTAACAAATAACAGAAATATGTGATTCAAAGAATAAGGTTACTTTGTGCAATGATCGTTTAAGTTTGTTTAATGCAATAAGCAAGACACAAAAGTTATCACAGAACTGTTTTAGCTCTCTGTCAAAATGTGTGTGCTTTATATACTATATAACGTTTTAACATGCAGATACTAACTTTACCAGACAGTGGCTCTACCTGGGTCAAGATAAAAATAACTGATAAAAAATTACTTGACGAAAAATATTCCTATTCATTCATTTTTAAAAAAGGAACAGCGTAAACACAGTAAAGGCTTATTAGAATATCTCATAACCTACTGAACTACATAAGAACAGATCAAAAAGTATTTTTACATTACACAATCATTCCCCCATCCTTGTACCCCTATGCCATGCCCCTTACATCTTTGGTACTTTTAATCTAACATTTACTATACAATTTGTGCTTGTAACAAAACTTGCACTAGCAGCTCACATAATATTACAACCCACTTGAAGCTAATAGAAACAACAGCATTTTTTATCAACTCTCAAAAGGTGAACATGTCACAGGTGCCCAAAACAAGCAGGCAAAGACCCCAGTCCCCACCAGATGATTGGTTTTGAGTTAGCTTGGCTGTCAGAGAGAGAATACTCCCCCTGGCTGCACAAGACTATAGGTTGTTTATGTATTGAAATGTACTTTTTTATTATTATTCAAATGGTAAATTTATTGCTGCTAGAAAAAGCAAAACAATAACTCAAATTTTTAGTCCTGTTGGTTCACGTCTGGTCTGTAAACCTCACCACCCTTAGGGGAAAGGCTGAAATGTAAAGCAAAATAAGGTCTTGTTTGTTGTGATTAACCCATCATTTTCAAACGTCTTGGACGAAACAAGCAAGTATTTCCATAAGTCAGTTACAGATACATTAGTACAATTTCATGTCTCGTTTGACCCTCGAGGGTTAAGGTCTCTTTTTCAAAACTGAGAAGCATCAGCAGAGCAAATTTTCATGTAATTATAATTTGCTGCACCTCGGGCCCAGTTTTGTGCTCTTCATGCTAATTTTGTTTGCTCTTTGTTGACATAGTTTACACTTCCTCAACAAACCTGGCAAAAATAATTATGTGCTTGAGGTTAGAGCAGCTTAAAAATAGGGTTTAGTTTTTGTGTGCATGATATGAATTAAAATGTACAATAACAACATTAGTATTATGGAGTTCATGTTATACTGTATTTATGATCAGTAGGAATGCCAGGCTCAGTGATACAAATGGTTTTAGGAAAAAAAATGTTTCTTACTCTCTAAATCTTTTTGTTCTGTCATGTTTGACGTTCAAACTCCTTTTAATGACATGCTACATACAATGTTTCCTACCAGGTGTAATAATAAGTAGTGCTCATCCATCCTTCATACAGATTTTTCATATCAGCATCTGATGGTGTTAGTGACAAAAGATTTGCTTGATTTTAAATACAGTAGTTACTGACAACATTTCTTACTTTCTTTATGTATCTGTGCCTCAAAATTAAAATAGCTTGAAATTATTAGTAGTATATTTTATAAAATATTCTATCTGATAATATTGCTATTTTATTAGCATAATTTGGCAGCACATATAGTTATTTACATAGATTTTTGTTTTTACTTGTTTTATTGCAGTAAAACGGTGTTTTTCTTGCTCACTGTCAGATACTCATACCAAATTATGCCTGTTATCCATTTACATGTTTATTACTGTTGGTGGAAGCAGATGCAACAACAACTGCAAACTTGACTTATTTGTGTATCCAGACTTTCAGTCCGTCTGCTAACGTGACCCCACTGCAACCTTTCCCCTCCCTTGTCTTACTTCTGGTCTCCTGACATTTCTACAGCAGCTCAGCAGCACCTTCCCAGCTGACTTCTCTCTAATGCTCTTTATCAATGTGGGACAGAGATTCAGTGCTGCTAACATCCATCTATTCCTCTACAGATAGATGTTAGTAAAAAAACAGCTCGTTTCTAGCACACGGGTCTGGCGCCGAATTGGCTCAGGCCAACCATTAAGTGTACTTACATGTGTTCACACAGACATGGCTACAGCTCTCATACACTACTGAAGTGTATTCACAAGCACAGCCTCAGACAATGGATCATTTTCTGGCACACAAAGACACTTGTCCTCTGCCTGCCAAGCTTCCTTTGGCAGTTTGTTTTTGCCCTTCTCATTTACTTTGACAAAAAGGAAATTCACCAATCTGATGTGTAATTATTTTATTTCATGATTTAAAGCTGCTACGTTCAACTTTACGCCCATAAATGTATCCACTGAATACCTTGAACTGAACACTTCAAGTAGTGACTAAATACTTCTCAGTACTCAGAAACAATGATAAACTGTGCAGAACACAACTTAAATACATGTGATTTAACCTAACTAATTGTAGTTTTTACTTTGTTATAAAATTAGTTTTTCTGAGCATGTAGGAGTAAATGGAAAAAGAAAAACAGTTCAACACTCAGGTGTTTGAGTAATTATTATTTTGAGCACAGAACGGGTGGTATGATCCTATTGTCGTAAATTATATACTGCGGGGTTTCACACGGTTCAGATCTGCATCGCTTTCTTTGCTTCTCTAGATGTTTGTTTCACAAATCATACTTTAAGTGTTTCTGACATATCAGATGTGCATTCAGATTTATAATTTTAGAGAAAGTAAGAAGGCTGGCCTAAATGTTGACAGGAAACTCTGAGTATCGGCCTACGGCTGTATGAGTGACGCATTGCAGAGCTCACACAGAACTAACAGGAACATAACTTGTTTTTGAAGAAATCATGTATTTTTTCTGCTGTAAAATAGATATAGTTGCTGTTTTTGTGCATTTAGTAAATTATGTGGTCATCCGTCACACTTTCTTCCTTTTGTATTTATCATATCTTGTAACGTTTTAGAGGCAAATGATGAAATCGTAGTATAGATCTGTGTGTTCAAATTGAAGACATGAGAACATTGTCCCCCTGGAGTGAGTTTCTTCTGATAATAACAAAAAGCATCATCATTTATTTTCTATGAAGCTTTAGTGCTTGGACAAGTAGGCTTAGTATAACTAGAACATCTTGTGAGAAAATCTTCATTAAAAAAGACAGTACATATCATATATCTCAACTGCAGCTGCATTTGCACTTTTAGTAGTTTCTAACTCATCAATATTTGATTAGGTCTGTCTCTTCGTTTGCTTAGGAAGGCTAAAATTCACCTTCCCAGCACGGAAATTAAAATTCAACAGACAGAAAAAAAGATTTAACCACCTGGATAAGAAAGCAAATTGTTTACTTGTTGTTGGTTTAATCTGTATTATTATTATTATTATTATTTTACCACACTACCCCAATACATGTATGTTATTGTTGGTGTTCAAAAAGAACTGATTTATTTTTTGATTGAATCACCACCTCTAGAGATTAAGATGTCATTGTGAAGATATCCTTGGAAATTAAAAAATAAACTACAAAGATAATGTAGTTATTGCGTTGCATTATTTGTTAATAGTTTTTTTTACTTTTTAACCCTAATTCACAAAAAATGAATGGTCCAGCAGTTCCTAAAGGAATGTGTATCATCCACTATACATCGTATACATTGAAACCCATGTCCATTTAGGAATACCTATCAGCTATCATTTTTAAAGTCTTTTTCAGTGTATACACAGAGAAAAACAAGTAAAGACATCTTTCTGTTTTATGCTCTTAATTCCAGCGTTAATAAGATTTTCTTTGTGAACCAACATTTTTATTGCTCATATGGATTGGAGACATAAGTTTTTATAATTGCCTTTTCTTGGATGATGCTCTCAGTCACCTAGAAACAAATCACTAGATGCACACGAACAAGGCTCATGGCAGTTTGGAGAGCAAGGTTTAAAAACTTAATATAAACTCCCACATTTCTGCTCATTTGGTTCAATCTACGTCACCTTTATCTGTCATATTGCTTCATTTTCATGTTCCGCCTCTCCACCAGATTCCCCCTGTGTTTGGCCTTGGCCTGCCTCTCTCCCCTGCTGAGTTTACTGGAGCTGGCCTTCACTAAGGGACATCAATATTTCAGGCTTTCTCAGCACAGGCCCTTACGGGGGTACACAGATCGTTTAGAGTCTGGGGAGCTGCTGGTGTAAAAAAAATAAATAAAAACAGATTAGCAAAGAGAGGAGGGTGGAAAATGACTGTGTAAGGATGAGAAAGGTGAAGAGATATGTGAGGCATTCAGCGACTCTGCCCTTTAATTGGAGCATTACACCTCAGCAGCTGCAGCGGATCAGGCTCATCAGCACCAGGGTTCTTAAGGCTGCACTGAGGAACAGGTCGTCGCTGATGCATCGCTTGCTCTTGGGTAAAGCACCTCAGCCCCTCAGTGTTCTTCCGACCTGAGAAATACTAACCTGTGATTACCTCCTTGTGTACAGAAAGGATTACCTTCCGAGTCTCCTGTGAAACCACTCACCTGATTCCCTCCTGCACTGCTGCCTGTCTGCCTCCAACGCTCTTGAAACCTCACCTGTATGAACTTACCTGGATTTGCCTCCTGTTGCTTTCTGGACCCTCTCCTCCAAGCTCAGCCTCTTCCGTGGACCTGTAAGAAAAACATACTTGAGTTTATCATTCTGTTTAATCATCTATCGGACTATAAATACTCACCATCTCTCCTCCTCCTTTCCAGCCCTGGATGCCCCGCTGCACCTGTAAATAAAATACACTTACCTTTTGTATCCTGGTCTCTGTCTCCTGTTTGTTGCTCAGCTGCTCACCTTTGACTACCCTAGAAACCTGTCAATATGAAGTAAAAATGATGGTGTGTTTTTTTAAATGGAAAAGTAGAATGGAGCAGAGGTTGGTGATTGGGGTTAAAGATAATGGGAGCTGTTGAAAACTGCTTTGTGTCTTTAAAGATGTTGCAATGTTCCAAAATATACTTAGGTTTTGGAAACATGTTGAGAGAGATGGAAATAATTGTGACCATGATAACGATTGGTGCATTTTTGACTCCGAAAACACTGTTTGTTTAGGAGGACATTAACTACTTGATTACCATTGAAAAGGTGACAATAACAAAAGGGACAGATGAGAAAAAAGTGAGAGGGAGGCTGAAAAACCAACAAATGTATAAAATAATGGGATGGATGGCTGAATTTAACAACAGATGCAGATGAATACCCCATCTGACTGTTGACGGCAGAAAACCTCCTGCCCTCTCTTCCTCCTCACGCTGTCGTCCTTTTGTCTCTGTGGGAAAAAGCCCCTCTAACCAACTGTTGCTACGACTACAGCTGCTGCCACAATGGTGGTCATTAGGGGTCATTACCATGGCAAGGAGGGTTTTAGGGGCCAGTCAGGAAAGAGATGCTTCGGCAATTACTGGTGTAAGTTAAGTAGATTATCAGATGTTCTCCATAATCATAAAAACCTGAATCAGTTGTAGATCTGAGTGTGTGCATGTGTGTAACCATACTTATTTTTGAATTGGGATGCTTCAAACTTAATCATCTCAAGCCATTTTATTTACTTACCTCACGTCAAAAATGACCTTTCTTGCTAAAATGCACGTCTGAACTATAGGCTTAAGACCAGATAAGCTCCCTTAATTAATTGTTTTTGTTTAAGATGAATTACTAGTTTCTTGACACTCATCAAGGTAAAGTCGTGGTACTGTGGTGTCATTATGTAATAGAACTGGAATTATTAGTTTGTAACTTAAAGGTATATTCTAGTTTTTTATGTTGTATAAATTGGTCAGAGCACTGCCAGTTTAGACATGCAGGAAAGACTTTCACCTACTTAAAGTGAGTGCCACAAAAATAACCTTTTTGCCATTTCATGTGGTTTATTGAACACTTGTGTGGACTTATTTTTTTACACTACTGTTTTTATATCAGGCTGCGATTTACTTTTGTCACTCTTTCTCAGCTGTAGAGCTGTGTGCTGCTCTGCGTGACCGTTTCCACTTTGGCCATGCCGCTGAGACTGCAGTTCTGCTGGTCTAATCAGAAAATACAAAACAGGAAAACCAGAGCAAAATACTGATGGGCTGTCTTTATGTTCCCACAAACAGTCACGGCTCTAATTACAGTAATAGGAATTTCAAATTAGAAACAAGTGAAATTTGAGTTTGCAATGTAAGCAGGATTTTCTTTAATCAAAACACGGTAATGACTTTAAAATTGAAATAGTACATTTCTGTATGCATAGCTGTAGGCTAGTTTTATTTGGTCTGAAATGGAGGCAAGTGATCGGTTCCAAGACGAGGTTAGGATCTTAAGACATTTTGTTTTGACACCCATCTTGAACATCTGCACTAAATTTTAGAGCAGTTCACAAATAACGCCGTCAGTAAACAGGTAAACAGAAGAGAGAGTGACATGTGTTAAATTTACCATGTATATAAGTCTCATACTTTGTTTAAATTCTTTTTTTTATATAACACTGTTTTGACAGCATGGACATCTGCTCACAGTGATGGACTAGTTAAAGAAGTAAAGTGTGCCAGAACAAGATTAGTTACAGGAGGCAAAAAGTAGAGCAGGAAGTAGAGCAAAAAAGTAGCTCTCTCAGGGCAAAGCTAAAAGAAAGCTGTATACCCCCCCCACCCCACCCCACCCCACCCCCCACTACAGCAATGACTGGTGAGAAATTCAACATGATATGAATAAATGATTACTTTGATCAGAACAAATAAGGGAACGTTGAGTAAATTTTGATCAGTTCATATAAAAAAAAGTTGTTGCTGCTTTGAAGAAATGTTTTTCTGACCTAACTCCTCATGGTCTTATTGGTATCTTTTATGTGTGTGTGTAGACCTGTGTAATACAGAAGGTGATATAATTTGAAAGGTATCACATTGTGTTAGCGCATCATCTCAAAGATTTACCCTAAACGTGACCCAGTCTCCCTCGCTGAAGCTGTTTTCTGAGCTGATGAAGAAAAGAGGGCGGTGTCCGAAGTCGAGTAGAGACGCCGTGCTCGGCTCTCATTGCACTGCAAGAATCTGACTGGATCGAAATGGGCCCTGCTGTGAAATGGAACAGGGTGAAAAGAGCACCATTTGCTGTGTTTCAGACTTTGCATCGGGCTCTCAGCGGGATAGTCTTTATTGACTTTATTCATTTTGTAGCCTAATACATGTGTACAAAAGGAAAAAAAGAGCTGGATTTGGAGATGTGGATATTGTTTGTTGATTTTGTAAAGCAGCTTTAGACAGCGGAAAGACAACTTGACATATGAAAGAGAGAACGCCTCGTGGTTAATGAGAGGCCATATAGGGTGACAAAATAAAACTGCAGTAGATTATAAGAGAAGACGACGGGATGACAGTGACCAGGACGAGCTTCAGAGAGGCTGCATAGCTTGTCATGAAGTGCTTAGATCTGGCTCAGAGTGGCTGCCTCAGACAGCTGAAAGTGTGTCACAAGAAAGCTAAGCTAATGCACCATGTTAATGTGTGCTCCAGCACGTCCCTGCTGCATTCAGCAAGCACTCACTGTTACTGTCAGCACAAGTCATGTCCTGGAAAACAAAGTTGTTGGAGCCACAATGAAGAGTTCAGCTTGAGCAATCTATGTCTGCAGGAAAACTGTTGTGAGGATCTGCTGTTTTCACGAGTCGCTTCTCAGTCATTAAACCAGTTTCTTTATCAGATAACAGAAAATGAAGATGCTGGCAAACATTTAAACTTATGAGCATAAAACTAAAGTCTTTGTATTTTTTGGTACTGATAAATTAGTAATCCCATATGCAGGGCTGTTAAACTAACATTACTAACCCACAAGATTTTCTTTCTGTTTTGATTTATAAACCTAGTGTACTTCACATCTGCTGTGGGATTTGGACTAAACATACATTTACAATTACATTTTTCAAAACCCCATATAGTATATTGAATGTCAAATTATTGATATCAGGAATTGTGAGTATTTAGCTTTGTAGGTTGGCGGTGTTGCATCTTTATTTTGTTTTTTCTTGGATGCCAAAGTTTTAAACAAAGATGTGCAATCTGTTGGTGCTTGGAATATGTGTTGGGGATGAGTCTCATCTATTCCCACATCATATTTTAGCTCTTTATCTGTGAAGTCAACAGAATTGTAACTGTTGTTGATTAGTTGCTACGGCCATCTTGAATCAGGTGGACTTTTGGAGGTGTACATCCAAGGATTACTTTTTGAGAGTATGACTTAAATTTATTCTGGGATTCATGAGATATTTTGCTAACATACAGACACAGGCAATTACATAATCACCCACATTTTATAATGGCACTTTCCAAAGTGTGAAAAGTTTAAACTAATTGTTAAAAAATCAAATTAATTTAGGTACAAAATGTTGTATTTTCTGAAAATGGAGGCCTAGTGTAATAAAAATCATACTTTGTTTTACGAGATGGCAGACAAAAGTTAAGCAAATTTTTGTCACTCAGCAGGATGCGTGAGAAATGCAACTTGAAATATAAACTAGTCTTTTTCATGGTAGTTAGATCCATAGATATTATATAAGGACTAGATACCGTAATCACTGCTAATGCCTATTGGCGCTGACGAGACGTGGGGCCGCCA
>JARVGW010000682.1:3386848-3436445 GCA_031762495.1 Anablepsoides rubrolineatus | reverse complement strand
GGGCTGAGGACAGAGAAAACACAGGGGAACAGAAAAACACTAGAAAACCCAAGAACACAGAGACACGGATCATGACAGTTCTGGATGTATGGAAAAGGCTGAGCCACCAGGAAATTTAGCTGACAAGCCACAGAAAGACCGCTCGCCTTGACCTTGTCTACAGTGAACGGGGATAAATCCTGAAGGCAGTTAGACTGAGTGCGGCTGTCAAACAGAGAGAGAGAAAAAAAAAAGTATGAAGCCGTGGGAGGCAGAATTTGCCGTCCTTTGTATGGGCTAATAAATCTCTGTTGGGAGGGCTTCTGTTTGTCATGGCCAAAAAACAGATCAAAATAAAAACGTCAGCGTGTTTGATGATGAACAGCCTGAATGTAACAGGGATGAAGCGTGTTGCTTCGGTGATGCATGTTTTTATGTCGTGCAGACGCTGGCGCGATGCTGCCTGCGAGCGGCGAGCACTGATGGAACATGGCCGCGGCGCTCGGCGTGATGAGCGTCCTCACTCCTCGGGGCTCCCCCTGAGGTGCTACCACTTCAAGTCGTGATTTTTCACATTGGATTAGTTTCACGCCAAGCACAAATTTCATCTGAGATACAATCTATAGGAGCAAAGTGCCTCTCGTGTTGCTGCAGAGATGTTGAAATGCAGACACAGACTGCGTTAGTGTCCTTTTCACAGAGACTCGGTTGTATTTTAGAAGAAAACAACCAACAGCTTAAAAACAAGCTTCTAATTTTGCTGTGACGATGATAGCTCCGGCCTGTTTTAGTTTCAACTCAAAGAAACAAACGGTTTTATTTTTTACAGCATATATAATTTTTTTGCGTCTTACAACAGCGAACTGTGACCTGTTCTTTAAGGCACGATGAAACTCTATTTCTTTTTCAGTCCTGCAGACCCCCCAAAAAAAGGCTTTGATGAAAATTTAAACACATGCTGACCGGTTCAAACAGACGGAATTGATGTTATGTAAAATAAAACCGCACTGCAGGGTAAAACTGTACAAAGAAATGCACCACAGAACATGGAGCCCAGTTTATAATACAAATTCTCTTTTCCTGTCCTGTTGGTCTGGATGTCTTACCGTATGTTGTTAAAAACACTTTGAAGAATATTCAGCGACATGCAGCAGTAAAACACGTCTGTTATATTTGACTTTAATTAAATCTGCTTGTAATTTCTTGGCTAATGCAGATTGTGGCAGTAATTTAGATCTCATGCTTATTCTTCATTGGCCCAGCAGGATGTATTAAGTGCCCCTCTGTTCACTTTTTAATGCCTCGTATGATCTGAGCCGCAGATTGATTTATTTAATCACCCAGATGCTTCAAATAGTACTGATGACTGCTTTTAATCACACTCTATTACATCTTATACATCATTTGTAAAGTTCGAAGTGATTAGATACTAAAATTTCTGTATTGTGTCTGAGATGAAATCTTTAAAAGTGGTGTTCTGTGGAAAGAATATGAACAAGCAATATCTAACTTGTCACAGATAAATCATGGATGAATAAACTGGTTCATTTTTACCTGCAGGGCAACGGCCAAAGTGGGTAGCTGTTGTTTAAAAGCAACTTCAGTCAAGTTTTTCTATGGAATTTTGCAATTCTTAAACCTTTTCATTGCTACATATTTTGCATTATATAGTTATTTTGGCCAAAATATTATGATATTCCTGCTGCTAGTTGTGCTTACAGATAACATTAAAATTAAATTTAAACAACAATACAAAGCAAAACTGAAAGTGAATAAAATCTTATAAAATAGAATTCATCATCAATAAAGCTTAACGATGGGGTCGTGACCAGGGACAGGTACCTTTTGACATTTGAATCGATTTGGTACCAATATCCGGTATTTAACTGTACTAATTTTAGGTACTTTGTGTGTGTTGTTTTTTTAATAATAAACTTTTTTATTTTTTTCATATTTCTCAATATATATAATTTAACAAATATCAAGACAACATCCAACTCTTTGTATTGTAACATCAATTGTTTAACTAATTTCTTTAAAGTGAAAACTCTTGAAAACAACAAGACTGTTTTATTTTATTACACAAATTAAAATTCAGCTCCATGTATATTGATGCCATTTTCCCGCTAGAAGAATTGTGTGATGGGGTCCATAGAAGTCAAATGAGTTTAAATCCAATAAGCAAAAGAGGATGGAGTTAAATAAATAAAAGTTATTCCAGCTATGTTTTGAGCATCCAAAACATGTCCAACGCTTCAAGTTGGCTGCATTCAGACTGTCGGGAAGTGCCTCTGTTGTTTTCCTCTGCAGGTCTCTGTTTAATGGCGGATGAAGAAAGTGGTGGAACTTTATTTACTTTGAGCAAGCGAACGTCGTGCTTACAAGATAATTAATCCACCAGATAATTCAGAGGCAGTCTGTTGGGTGAGTTTCACTCCAGGAGCTGCGAGGCTCGCTTTCAAGCTACGCTGAACTCTACTGAACCAGTGGCTGCTGACATCATTACGCTCTTGTGATGCTGCGTTCAGGACATGCATGGAAAACCCCCCACTCTTACGCCAATACAGTCGCAAAGATGCGTTTAGGTACCGAAACATGTTACCGTTTGATGTTACGTAAATAGGTACTAGTACCAACAGAATTCAGTCGGTACTTGTAAAAGTATTGAATTTGGTAGCCATCCCTAGTCGTGACCCCTATAGTGAGGTCGCGGGGGTACTGCAGGGGGTCATGAAAAATAAAATAATGTATTTCTGTCAGAAATGCACACATTTAGGAAGCTTTACTCATAGCTTGACTCTCCATGCATTCTGCATACAAAGAGAAGGACTGAGAAATGTTGAAGACCCTGGTTTAGAATCTACGGCAGTAAAGGTTTTTTTTTTGTTCATAATGTTTCCTTAAAACCATATCTAAAATATCTGTACTATAGTTTTTTATGAATGTTCATATCAGCAATAACTGAACATTACACTGTGTTTGTTGAGAAGTATTCAAGCACAACAACAGGTCAACACCAAATTATTTATTTATTTATTTACCGTTATTTAACCAGACAAGTCCCATTGAGATCTCAGATCTCTTTTTCAAGGGAGGTCTGGGCCTGAAGACAACCTATTGTACATGTTTTTAGGGGGGGGGGGAAACGGAGTACCTGGAGAAAACCCACACAAGCATGAGGAGAACATGCAAACTCCACACAGAAAGACCACAAATCCAAACCAGGGATCGAACCCTGAACCTTATTGCTGTGAGGCAACCACCTCCACTTCTTCTCCCATGATGGAAATAGGATTTGATCTAACACTATTAATATCTCTGTCTGTTTGATTGAGTGCATGTATTGACTCCATCGTGGTCTATATCAGATAAAACAAAAATAACTGAGTCAAATGTGTGTTTTTTTATTATTTATGAACAAAACACTTCTCATAATTATGTAATAATCCTAAGTTGTGCATTTTTACTGTAGACACACAGAGCTTTCATATTTATCATTACGTTTTTCTCTTCAGAAAACCTCTTTACACCCTTGCGACCACTGGGAGATTTCATAGCGATGCTGATTATTGCACGTTTGAGTAGTTTTTTAGAGCTTGAAAATGTCAGGCAGACATGTTCATATCTGCGATCTCATTGCTTTTGTTCAAACCTGAATCAATTTCCCCTTTTTTTAAGAGAGTCACTGAGTTTTCTATCTAGCAAATTAGATTTTACATGCAACTAGCTTTTTTTGTTTGTTTGTTTGTTTCTCATATTGTAAAACTAAAGCAGATGACACGGTCCAGTCCCTTATAGAAAGATGAATATCTCCCTGCTGGATCCAACGGGCTGTATTCCTGCAGAGGATTTAATCTCTTACGTGAGCTCTTTGCTTTGTTCATTTGCATTTGGGCAATGACTTAACAAACTTTCAGCACAACTCTTGAGGCTAAACGCTGCTGTGAGCAGAGGATTAAAAGTGTGGCCAACACAACAGAGTAGGTGTTTTAAACTTAGCATGCAGAACTTTATTAGTTCCTTGATGCTACACAGTGAGTCACAAATATGTCAATGTCTTTTCTTTGCTTTATTTATCAAATTTCTTGTGGAAAGTAGCCAAACAATGCATTCTGACCCTTCGTGAGTTCTTTACTTTTGCATGCTAAGTACCTAAATGCTATCATTTCTGCAAACATCCTGGAACAACTGGATTATGTCAACACAGCATCCTACAGTTCTACATATCAGGCTATTGCTGTCATCATGCACACATCCCACCATCTCTGTGAGTGTGTGTTTGTGCGTGTGCAAACTGTGTCCAACTTGTGTAGGCATTGCATTAACATGGTTTAATCCTGTGTGTGGCTTACTCGATACAAATCCCTGCTAAAGCTTTTAAAGCTTCTGCCTTTTCATTTCAGGCTCTTTCTCTGCGTCTCTCTGTACATCCACTCATCCATCTGTCCATCAGACAGTTAAGAAAACTGCTGTGTTATTTTCCAAATCAGTTCTCTGGGTCACTTTGTCTTTGACCTAAAACTTAAACCAATGATGCTAAATATGCAGTAATTTCTTATATTTAAAACCTTTTTTTTTAGAATTATTATCATGGCGAACAGGTTGCACTTACTATGTGGAGTTAGACTCAGTTTTAGTTTTATTTCCTGTTTATGAGCTCTCTGTTCAGCTGATCTGCTTATGTGTGCATGTTAGCTAATAAATTAAGCAAACTTCCCGATGTTTTTCATTAAACAATTCATGAACTTCAGCAGAAAACCTCATATAGTTGTTTTTTTCCCAATATAAATGTGTAAATTATTTAGTTGGGCTTCATTTCTGGTTGATTTTTAGACATTAGTTCATGGTTTTGGTCAGAGACTTGGGTGCTATACTTTTTATATTGTTGTAATTTTGGCCTTTTAATGAAGAATATTTACATAAAAGCACTGAAATGACCAACTATATTGTATATTTAAACACTGGTATTCAACTCAAAATGGCCAGTTGCTTCTGTTCTTTGTGAGTTTCATTTGTAATATTCATGATAAATCTATAATTATAATCATATCTATATCTATTTCTATACTGTTTTCCAAAAGATATGTGATGAAATATTCTAAGACTTCTTATTGTATGTTTTTCAAGAACAGAAAAATATACAAAATAGGAGTGAAAACTTTCAAAAACTCAATTTGTCTTCGTTTATTTGTTTGTTGGACTTTAAAGCCCTCGAAATTAAAGGGGGGAATCGTATCTGGCTTTTGAATTTTAATTGTCAAACTGCGCCGAGGGATGTCAAGCTGTCATGTCTGTTTGGCCTCTATTTGGAGGCAGCTGCTGATTAATATTACATGATGCAAGTAAACTGTTTAAATTTAATTTGCAATCAGGGTTGCTGTGCAGTCTTAAAAGAACAGAAATTTAAGGAAGTTGCTTTTTACAAAGTCTAAATAAGTTTAACAAATGTTTTTGCAGAGTTTTTACATTTCAACTTCTTAAAAAATATTCAAACATAACAATCTTTTTGATTTACATCATAAACCAAGCTAAGTTTCACAATGTGCTATAAAACATACTTTCTGCCATATGTTGCACTTCATGTAAAGGGTTTTGTTCATGAGTGAGGGAAGAATAGGGCATGATTGACAGATAAATTGGTTCAGCTTCACAGTACTGCATATTCTGTCTGTGCTGGTTCTCTCTGTTTTATCTCTGCTCTCTGTCGGTCAACATCCTACCCCCACCTATAGGTACTAACTAGAGAAGTATTTCTAAGAGCAACTTCAAAATTTTCATTTTAGAGTCTTTGCCTGACAGATTTATTTTTCATCAGCACCAGGTGTTGAACTGTATGGATTGATTTAATTTACCAAACCAACACAGCTCCTATCGTACACACAAATCACTTTATCTGTGAAGGGATTTAAAGAAAAATTGAAAAGTATTTATTAGTGGAGCTATTTTCTGCTCAGCTAATTTAAGTGACTTAGCATAAGAGAAAATTAAAATAGCTTCTGTTCCTTTTTCATTATTAAAAATACCTCATTTGGGTAAAGAGTGTTGCTCAGACAAAATGGGTAAATGTTCCTATTATAACCTCCTCATTTATCAATGTGGACTTTTTTTTATTAAACTCACTCTCATCTACTGGCTCTTCTTAATATCAGCATGATGTCTTAATTCAAGTTACACACATAGATGCTGCCTTTATATCTATACAACCTTGTTTTAAAAAGGTTTGAACAATTTAATTTTCATAGCATTTTAGTGCAGAGTCTGATGTAGTCTCTGAAATTACTAATAAGTTACCTGTTCTCTTAAAAAAAAAATCTCTGCTTAAAGCTACGTTTTGTGAAAAAGTGGGTCCTTCATCAGTGAATTTTTACACCTTTTCTTTCCAGATGATAATTTTAGTTTTGCAGATTACAATGTTCATCCATTCTAATTATGCATGGAAAGAACTTCAAAAGCCATTATGAGGTTCTCTTGTGAAGGTTGATTTTTCACTTAATTTATTCTTAAGAAAATTTCTTACCCATCACACTCAGGGACTTTTATGAATTTGGCTGCTTTGCTTGCTTTTTTTTATTCATACCACAGAAATGCAGGTCGCAAAAAAATATATATTTTTGCATTGAAACTTAAAGAGTTTCTGTATCCATCATCATACAGATCATAAACCATCATTCTCAAACATACTGTTGATGACATCTACCAGGCAACTGCAGTCAACCTTCTTTTTAACGGATGCTTGTGTTCTTGAAGTTGTCTTGGTGCCGACTCCTCCTCGCCCTTACTTATGCATAATTCAATAAGGAGTTGAGTTTTAGCTCCATGTGATGCTATGAAGCTGTTCAGGAAAAAACCTACAGCTTAAAATCTGAGAGCTGATGACAGCGGGAGCCACAACCTGTCAGTTTACCGCTTTCTGTTGTGAATCTTTTCCTGATATCTCGCTCTTGCAAGAACGTCTTTGGTTCTATTCTAGACTCTTCCTTGCTCGTTCTTGCCTCTCTTAGTCAGCGTGATAAATGCCCTTCTTGCCTCTCGGTGTCGGGTGACTGCTCTGTGTTTCTCTGCCCAATCTGCGAGGCCATCTGGTCATCCGTCCTGAGCCTCGTGTCTGTCTGCAGCCTTTGCGCTCGCTGAATCCTTGTGACAAGATTAACAGAGTAAACCTCAGACAGATATGAGCTGCTCATTTTGATTGGGATTACCGGGAGATGACTCAGTGCTAGCCATCGGAACTTTTTCACGTTTTGTTTGTTTGTCTTTTGCACCTCAACACAAACAGCCGCAATGATTCAACTTCAAAACAGCATCAAGTGAGAAGTCATTTTGAAGCAAAATGACAAAAGGAATTTAAAATTCCTTTTTTTTAGCAGTGACGCCTAGGCCTTCAATGGACCTGCCCTGCCGGACGCTGAGACGCAAGGGAGGGGGGAGTTCGCAGCGGCAATTAAATATATAAATAAATAATTTACAGACAATCCGTACAAATTGATACGCAGCCGCGGCTACAAAAACTACACAGAAACGCTGAATAATATACTGCTGCGCCACAGATGTCTCTGCACCACAGACAGGTGTCTCACAAACCCAGAATAAAAGTCATCACTGAAGTGACACATTTAACAAGTTTTCTCAACTGCAGCCACAGCCATTAACATTACATTAACAAAAACTACAAAACGAACAAAACTTTATACTATCTGTTTAAAAACTCCATCCTCCTTTTTTTCCTCAAGAATAATCCAGCTCCTCTGTCAGGTTAGGTTAGAGTGTTTCCATTTCAACAATAAGTTTAATAATTTTTGTATTTTTAAATGCTTCTTCTGACATAAAGTCTGGGGCTAAAGCTTCGATTTCCCAAGTGTAAAGATACCGATGGCTAACTCAGCCAAAATAGCTCAGCCATACTTAGCTGTTTTTCTTTCGCTACATTTGTCTACATATTGTTCTGTGGACACGCTTGTCTCACCTGTGCAAGCTTTAAAAATCTCTTAAAATGATCTCCTGCTCGGAAATGATCCAGCACATAAATCGTGACCCAGCTGTGTCAGCGTGGAGCTCTGGTTTCCAACAGAACAACATACGGTATTATCATATTTGTCCTCATTGTGTCTCCTGCACTCCTACCTATCTGAGACTATCTGGAAAAAAAATCTTTGTCTTCCATAAAAAAAGCGAGAAAAAGAGGGTCTGAGTATAACTAATTGCAGAAATCTTTTTTTTAAATGTCATGCACTATTAATCCTCTGTAAGGCATAAAGGATTGAGATTAGGCCCCCACAGCTGCCATGCAATGCTAACTTTAGCATTATCAGCGTGTCACTTCTGCAGAGCTTTTTAAATAAAGGAGCTTATCAAAAAGTACACAGCTATAACATCACATTACTCTGCAGCAGATTGAATTGCATGAATGCTGGATTTGAGGAGACTCTTCAGCAAATATAATCAACGAGCACCGTTTGCAAAAGGAAAAACGTGTATTTGAGTTTCTGTTCCGAGGCTGTTCTCGCAATAAGGCTAATGCACACGAGCAGTGAATAGAGCATGGGAGGAGATGGGATTAAGGCCACATCGACTGGGTTGCAGCTAAAGCTTTGGCATCATCAGCACGTCACTTGAGGATGTCAGCATGTCAGACAACGTGAAAAGCTTTAATAAAACACTCCTGATTACATTATCCTACTGAGAACTCCTCTCCTCCTCATTATGCTACGCAGCGTGCGCACGTTGGAACAGATGTTGACAGACGTGCAAAATGAAATTGACTAAATTGCTCCGTAGTTGTCTTTTCTTTATAACTTACCCTCACTTCCTTTTAACTGTTTTAAACAACATTATAATTTTTTTGTTGCTCTCAGTTTCTAGTTGATTTTTTATTTATTTATTACACGATACTTTTCTCCCGCATGTTGGTTTCTCCTCCAGTCTGAGCTCTACATTAGCATGTAACCAGTCTCGCCCCTGCAGCAGGCACTGGGGACCCATTAGCATGGCAAGCTTGAGTCTTTCTGGAACTGTAACGCGTGGCTGTGTCTGGTTTAGGGTTTAAAACCACCTGCTATTTGCTCCAAATCAGGGGATAGCTAGTTGGATGTAGGGGAAACGGTAATAACATGGTGAATGATGGGGAGGGTGGTAACTGTATGTGTGTGTGTGAAAGAGAGCGAGACTATGTGAAAGTGTGGCTTTTTTTTGGTTTGCTTGTTTACTGTTTTCTCTCTGAGCCACAGTTGACCATGACCTCCAGTGGTCTGTTGCATGGGAGCAGAGTAACACATCTGGTAACTTGATGTGTGTATACACGTGTGTGTTTGTTGATTGTGTGCAAGTTGAGCATCCCATCTGGCTGAAGAAGGGAGAGAAAAAAATAAGTAAAGCCTGGAGCAAGCAGGAAGGAGGAGGCTGCTGTTACTCATCTTTGTGAAGATACCCACATCTGTTTAAAACTGAGAAAGATAAAGAAAAAGAAAAAAGAAACACTCAAAATTTTAGTGAATAAAATAAAATTGCATTGCAACTAGGCTAATTCTTGTGGGTTTTATGTAGTGACATGGCAGTTAGAATGGGTTGTATCTTCCATAGCTGAGTGCATCATGTCAGCCTGAGGCGTGTGTCCAACCCAGAGCAGAAGAAGAGCAAAAACAGCACAAACACTGAGGCATAGATCTTAGGCTGAGAGCTTTAGCTCCTCACAAATCAGTGCTTTGTCTCCTTTTATTTATTGTTTTAATCATCTAAAAAAAGGTTTCAATATTTAGTTTTCAAATGGTTTTCTTTTTCAAATGGTTAAATTATTCTCCTACAGACCACATTTTGTTTTAAAGGAACAATGTAGATGTTGCTTAAAATGACATTTATTAGTCATTGTTGATGACCATTTATCTCTCATAGTTTTTTAGGGGAAGTATCAGTGCAGCCATGCGGTTTAATGTATAACATCGTTTAAAAATGTCCTGATGCATCTCAGTAATCCAGGTAGAAAAAATCAAAAATAAATAAAAAAGTAGGTCCTCTGGACGGGTTCTTCTTTAGTGAAACGTTTCGTCTCTCCTCCAAGAGACTTCTTCAGTCTGAGAAGTTTCAGGTGAACTCAGCCTTATAAGCACTGCCTCCACATGGTGGACAAACAGGTTAGTCACATGCAAAAGAGGACATCGTCTAACAATAGGCTTGTCCCTCGTTTAGGGATGAAGATGTTCTCATCCTAGATAGAAAAGAACATTGGTTTGAGAGAGGAGTAAAGGAAGCCATTTTTGTGAAGAAAATCCGTCCACCATTAAACAGAGGTGGAGGCCTTCGTGTCCATTTATCCTCCTCCTACAATGCTGTTATTGCAAGTGGGACTCAGCCCCCTGTCAGCAAAAGTTGTGAATCAGGGCCCCAATGAAAGTCAGGTGAGGGAGCACATGACCCTCTATGAACAATAGAGCTAATCAAGCCTATTGTTAGACAATGTCCTCTTTTACATGTGACCAACATGTTTGTCCACCATGTGAAGGCAGTGCTTATAACCTGAAACTCCTCAGACTGAAGAAGTCTCTTGGAGGAGAGACGAAACCTTTTACTAAAGAAGAACCCGTCCAGATGACCTACTTATTTTTTTTCTTTTTGATCATTTAAAAATGCCGACAGTAGATAAGAAAATGGTAGGTTTAGATCCATGTCCTTATTATGTCTGTAAACAGGTATGATGAGGATTAATGAAAGTTAAAAGTTCTGAACCAAGTGTTCCCAAAGCTAGGGTTGTGACTCCAGTATGAGTCACAAGACACAACGATCTAGGTATCAAACAAAATTCTAAAAAAAAATTCTGCTACCCTATTTATACTGTAAGTGTTGCAAAACAAAGTCATAAATGGGGAAAGAAGCAACATATCATGAATTTCAGCTACAAGTATTCAGATATTTTTACCAGTGTTGCGCGCTTTGATTCGTCTCGTCTGTTTAACTTCCTAAACTGACTTGACAACTCTGAATTTGGCTGTTTGTTGAATTTGCGTGCTTTAGCAAAAATGTTTCATATTTTCTGATCTTACATAACTCTAATTCCAAATATGAGTATAGACAAAAAGGAGAGATGAAGATGAGTCAGCGCTATTTTCAGAAGCACTTTGAGTTATTTAGGGATGACATCTCTGGGTTATCTTTTCCCTGTTATTATTTTTTTATTTGATGTTTTTCTTTTGCAAAACTGTACCTCCTTCTGGATTTAAAAAAAAATCCTGTTTTTATTAAAAGTGATGCAAATGACAAACCTACAAAACTTAACAACAGTATATTAGTTGGATTTGGAATGGAAACCGTTTCTCACAGCTGATGAGGCAACTTTGTAATCCTCCTGCTGAGTCTCAGTCTCAGTTCAAGACTTTGGCCTGGTGGGTCATTTTGACCCAGGGGCAGCAGGAGGGTTGAGCGCTAATTCAGCCGGCAATCGTTTGTGGTTGTAAACCTCTGCTGCTTTTATTTTGTAGGTCAAAAGCTGAAAAGGTCACTGAATGATATAAATTTGGATGTTTTTTTTTTTGTACAATGTGTAAAAATTTCTGTAGTTTTAATCAAAATGTGCAAGTTTTAGCCACGACAGGATGGGATGCTTTCCCCAGCTAGGCTTTTGAGTGTTCTTTAAAAACGTTACGCTGGTTTCTTCTTAAAAATGAAACCTTGATGTGTGCTCCATCTCAGACAGACAAAGTGGTTGAGCCTGTTTTCAAAGCCTTTTCTGTGTAGCTGTTCAAAAATATGGCTACTTTCTCTAAGCTGGTAATCTTTATGTTTAATTCAACAGCAGCAGTTAATCAGAACTTTAGACCTTTCCAGCATGGGTGCCAGGATGAGGCCGTTTTCTTCATCTGCGGCCACCCCCACCCCCACCCCCAGCAGAGGCAGGCACTCCATGTACTTGGCACAGGAAGTGGTGGTATCACATTGTGTGTCACAGCCACACAGTTATATTAAATGTGCGAGGTAGACCTGCAGTCTGGGAAATATGAGTCAGTCGTTGGTTTTGAAAACTCGGCAGAAATCATCACATTTTTTGAAGAGCAGCTTCAGAGATTTCACTTCTCTGCTTCTTCCATTTAGATAAAAATAGGAAGGAAGAACGGTGATGTCAGAACACCCTGCATCTTATTTTAGGAGGTTGATTATTGTCTTTTGCGTTTACAAAAGCACAAATACCAATTACTTGATGCATTGATCATCTGAGAGAATTTAACACGTTGAAGACTTCTCCATCCTTGTTTAATTTTATCTTCTCCATTGCTGCGGTTTTGTTTCGTGCTCAGTTCCTGAAAGCAGTTTGTTTTCCAGCATGAGGCTGCTGAAGAAACAGCCAAGTCCATTTGGGCTAACGGGTCAGCAGAAGCCAGTGTTTGTGACAATTATGAACTCTTTCAGCAAAGAAAAGGTCAAACATTTATATATTTACAAACTGTCCTTCTCTATGAGTGATCCCTCACATGATTCAGACGTGGTTCAAACAAAGATTTTTCAGTTGGAACATGTTTCAAAAGTGGAGATAATGTGCATTTGCAAAACAGAATGATCTGAAAAGAGAATAGACAATCAATATATGTTGCATAATAACATTGAGTTTTACGTGCAGAGTCTAACCCATTAGTATGTAATGGCTACAGACACAGGGGCAGAGATAGATTTTTTGCAAGTGGTGCAGTGGTGGCCAAGAAGTTTTTTTAGGTGGGCACATATTTACTCTTGATTTAAAAATTAAAGTAGGCTGCCGCAGCTAGTTTCAAACAGCTCTAACATCTGTTTTAAGGAAGATTGAGCTGTAATTCTGTGTAATCATAGCCAAGAATGATCAAAATAAATATATAAATAAACATACTTATGCTAGTCCCAATTTAAGCTAACCATGAATGGAAATTTTACAAAGCCCTTTAATTTAGCAGGTTTTAGAGAAACAAAGCTGAAAGTTGGTGTAATAGTGGCCAAAAACAACCTTTAACAAATTCTAAATGCTAATAAAAAAATCAAGATGGCCACCAATGTTAGCCTTAAATTATTAGAATTCAGCCTTTTTAAGACTGCCACCAGGCAGCATTTAAAGCATCAGGTGCCACCCGGAAACTCTGTACAGACAGTCTCTTTTTGCATTTGACTCCATTGAGGGATACATACGAGCACATGAGAAGGGATTATTTATTATGTGCTTACTGCTGAAAATACCACCTTATTAAAACACAAACAGCTTCACTTTTCTGTACTACTATCAGATGAAAGTGTACAAAAGCTCCAACATGAATTAATGCAGGCAAAACAAAACAAAAACATGCATTCATTAGACTCTTGCAAAGTGTGCAAGGCTGCGTGTGTAGGATGTTCAACTGCAAAACATTTCCCCTTTTCTGCAAACTGATCAGATTTCTTTTTTACATATCATTAAACGCACAACCAAAACAGAATGTTTAACTGTAAATAATGTAAAAGAACCCTTTCAGATTAACTTTGCCCTGCAGAATAAATTAGCAAACATAATGATTTTCTATTTTTAAAATACAGCAAAAAGGATCCAGGTATGATTTTAATCCGCAGTCAGGTGGTGGACTCAGGTTCCCGCTTCCTCTTAAAGCCGCTGTGGTAAAGTCGTAAGCTTCTCAATTAGCTTGAGATTGGTTTGAGTGAGTCAGGCTCATGTAATAATGTCAAAGTGGTTAAGCCCCCGGGCATCTTTAAAGAGCTTTCAGCTGCCGCACAGCGAAGAGGGAGGAAGAGGAGGAGGGGGGATTTGAAGGAAGCAGAGATCGACACGGAGCGATGAGACCTTTTTATTCTGCACAACTAGTTAATAAAGGGAGTTGGAGGAAAGCTAACTGATTAGGTTTAACTAAAACACAGGGGAAATTAAGAATGTGCCATAAATGAAAGAATGGAAGAAAGTCTGTGATCTTACAAAAAGAGACATCTCAAAGATGAGTAGATGAGATGAGTAAGCTTTATTTTCATGGATTTGCTAAAGCTTGAGTTCTTCCAAAGCCTCTGGCAGTGGTACAGTAATGTTTTCACTTTGCAAATGGAGCTTCCTGTTGGTTTTCCGAGTTACGCTAAAGCGGAGTAACAAACTGTGTGTTGTTAAGAGTGACATACGGAATTCTACGTGACATTTTTAATGTTGTGCATTAAAACCTAGGGTTGCAATGAAAGAGAAGGACTCCTTTTAAGTCTCAGTGGACTTTAATAGCTCTCGTCACAGCAGACTTTAGGTATGATAAAGGTGGCGCTGAGACTAAAATCCTTCAAGCTTTACTTTAGTTAGTAGTGAGTGTGCTGTGTGAACTCACAGCTTTTATATTTCACCAGAGAAATGAATCTGTCATCCTCGGCTGGACTGATTTGTACCAAGTTAGGTTCAAATGAAGCTGTGGCACTGTAAAGTTAGTTTGGGGGTTTTTTTTCCCCCCAGAAAATGGGCGTACATCTTTTTTTTAAGGAGCACTCAGTGTTTATTCCTATCATACTGATTGCTTCTTTTACCACGGTAATTAAACAGCCCTCGCCTGTGAAGCCTCAGGATTTGTCGAACTCCGATGAGAAGTGCATGGCTGTTGAGCAATCAGCCATGAAAGTCAGAGAAAACTCACAAAACCTCAGCCTCATCGTGTTTTCTTCTTGAATCAGTTCAATCTTACCTAACATCAGCTGCAGAACACTTCCAATGGCACATTTTGCAATCAGTGAATCACCTGCTGACATCCTGCAGATGGCTTACTGACTCAAAATAGCTTCTTCTGGAAAATGACGGTTCAAGCCAGCTCTCTTTATAGCAATAGCAGGGGAAGAGTTTGTCTGACTGTAAATGAGTGCAGAGATCAGATCGTGTGACGTGGTGATGAATTTGTTTATCCAATTATTAGATTGAAACTAAATCTGATCCTCCACAGATTATTTCTTCTTTTGCATTTACATTAGTTCATTATAATTGGAGCCGTGTTTTTCTCTAAGTCATGATGCAACAATAGTTGTGGTTGACATCTCGTTTCAGTTTTTGTGCGCACACACACACAAACACACACACGTCAGCCAGCCTAGTAGGAAAGACACTCACTAAAAAGAAAAAAAGTGGAGAGGGAAGACAAAAAGTTTAGACTCAGCCTTTACAGGCTCTTAAGTGTTCATTCTTCCTATGAAGGGTTTAAAAACTCTCATATCAGTTTCATATGATCAGTGGCACTTATTAAAACTCTCTACACACAAACTTTATTTTTTTTCAATTATATCTAATAAAATCAGAGCCAAACCGAAAATAATGGATTGAGGTACCCAGTTTGACAAATTCAGCTGAGTCTTGACTCCATCCGTGACCCACCCAGTGACACGCTTGGATTTTAAAGTTTTTTATGACTCAACGTTTAAGAATGGCTAAATTCTTTTATTTGATTATGGCTCAAAGATGAGGCTGCCTCTAGTCTTTCATAAATTGACCATTTCAATGTTACCTTGTTTAGAGGCTCAGAGGCGTAACAGAAGCAGGTTGAGTTCAACATGCAGCCACCTCATTGAGAGAAGAAGAAATTATTTCAGACCGGGTTTGAAAGTGAAATAGACTGAAATGGTTTCATCACTACAGCAGGTTTATGTCTGTTGAAGTTATTTAAATGTTGAGTAAAGGAAAAAGGGATGCAGCTAACCTTTTAATGTTTCACTTTTACCATTCTAAAACATTTACAGATGCCTGTTTATAAAGTTTGTTAAATGCCAAACAGATTTTATTTAAAGCAGTAAAAGTGAATGTACAGTATGTCATCTCCACGGGTGGTAATTATAAAAAAAACATGTTTTGTTTGGCATAGATGGACAGCTTCATTTAGCAAATTTTGTAGAAACTGAGTTTTGTAATTACATAAACATTGATGGTTGTTTTCTCTTATAGAAGTAAGAAAACCACATGAATATGTCTGAATCACTCGAACATTGACAAAATGTTAATCAACATTTATTGTTCAATTGGTTTGTGTTTATTCCTCCATATCAGGCTGGTAATTGCATTATTTACATGTTAAGTATGTAAAACAATTTAGAAACCAATTAATACCTAATGAAAACTTGTGTACAGTTTTCAAAAATCTAAAGTTTAAAAAAAAATAAAATCTAAATTTTACTAAAACCAAAGTAAAAAAATTCAAAATCAAAAATACAATATTTGACAGTTTTTACCTGGTACATTGTTGCACATTGTTATAGTTCTGATAGCTAAAGCATACAGGATAGAGCTAACATAAAAACCATTTAAATAGGTTTAGTTATTGATGAAAGTTCATGTTGTGTTCATGTGGCTCAGTGTTGATGATACTGATCCAGCTGAAACTGTAAAACCCATGAATCTCCATCACAAAATATTTACACAGAACCTTGTCTTTGCTTCATCTTTGAAGTCCAAACTCTTTATTTTCTGGATTCCGTGAGAAAAACATTAAGTTTCATCTTTTATCAGCCCAGAATATTCTTAATGACATAAATATGATAATGTGAAACGACAGTGTGTACCAGCTGATTCTACAATTTGTTACATTTTACAGTTCAGACTAATTATACACACCCATCTAATAATCTTTGCAAAAATATCTCCTCAGCAGAATAGTGTGTGTTACTCTATTTTTTGTGCACACATTGCCTCTATATGAGTGTTGTGGTGAAGCAGTGAACTGCCAATAAGAAATACACTATACATGCTTAATTAGAAATAATAGGTTGCAACAAAACTTGCAGTACACATAGAGGAGACACCGAGAGAATTTTTCATTCATTTAAATATTCATTTGTGTACTTAAACAGTAAAACAATATCATTATTTTGGGATGAGTTAAATTTGACAGTAAACTGTAAAACCATAGTTGGTGAGCGAGCGATACAAGGTTCAAACTGTCTTTGCGGTGCGTCATTGCTGTTTTTGGCTGGCCCTCCTGGGACCGTGTCATAAAGATGGAACTAGAGATCTGGGACACTTCCAGGTTTAGCTCAAACTTTCTCAGTAAAAGCAGAAGTCTGAGATGCCACAGATTACGTCAAATACATGCAATCTTTTTACCTTGTGGTCAGTTTTAAAATAGAGGCAGAACACATTTTCTTTCCTTTTTGTTTTATGTCTAGTCAGGAAAGAAAAAAACCTGTGGGCACAGTAATAAAGAGTCGTTGATTTTTTTATACACACAGATGGTTATCCCAGAAAGACCTCCAGCAGTTGATTGAACATTTCTTAAGTCCTTTGTTAGGAAAATTTTAGACAGTCAGATTATAAGCAGAAAAAGCCTTGTGGTGCTTTAGAACTTTTTCTGTTTATCGACAAACTTCAACAAAGCCATGTAAAATCTATTGATTTGATTGTTTTGAACATGGCAAAAATACATCAAAATGTCTTCTTCAAAACTCAGCAAACGTATTGCTTTTTAACAGAGCACTGATTGTCTGACCCTCTGCTAAAACCTTCTACAAGTCATCAGTAACACTTAATACAGGAATTTTAGAAACATAATGTTTAGTTTGATTTACTTCAGATAAAATATAATGTATTACAATCATGAACAGACACAAGCTGTGGTACACATAAAGCCAACATTTTGATGCATCAGACCTAAAATAATATTTTTTCTTTGTTTTATTATCAAATGATCTCCCACACACATAGCTGGTCTCAGTGCAATAATGGTAATTCTCTGTGGTGGGTTTGCAGGTTTGATGTGACATATCCAATGTGTCACAGGTAGACTGAGTTCAGAGTCATCTCTGTGCAGGGTAGCTCATTTTTTCTATTCAAAATGAAGTACAACAAAACTGCACAGTTGTTAAAGATGAAACAGTTGTGAAAATCATTTATTGCATCCTTTGAACTATTATTTAGTATCGTTTTCTGTTTACAGATCTGTCCAATCATCGCAGAGTTTCCAGTCTTCAGTCCTGGATGTAGTTTCACTTGTTCAGTTAAACTAATAACATTTTCTTTGTTTGACACACACAAAAAAAATTAAATCATGATACAAATTGTTGTGTATTTTTCGTGGAACACTTGTGCAATCAGTTTTGTTGCAGCAGATGCTTGAGCCAGTGCTTAAAGATTACCCAGATGTCTGGGTAATGGCTGTTATCACTGAGAGGAGAAACCACGCCGCCACCGCCTGCAGAGTTCACTGCAACAGTTCTGTTCTTAAACAGAAATCCTTTACAGGCCCCGTTGTCCCCATTTTTCACCTAAAGAAGTTTACTGAACTGCACATTCTTCAGCTTTATCTCTGTGAAAATGGGATAATAAATCTAATTGGATTAAATTATTTGCTATATAAGAGTTTTTTAAAGAGGAAAAATAAGAACTCTCTAAGACAGGATTTTTTTTTTTAAACCAGTTCCAGGTCAAACAGGCATGAAATCAGAATTCTGACACATCCTGTCTTGGGGGATCTCAAACTGATGTAACCTTCAATTAGCTGCATGTCAGTGAGTCATATGTCACGGCTTTGAAATCATTGTGAATGTTTGGCATTTGATGATGTCGAAAGCCTCATTATCTATTCTCATATTTGACTTCCAGTCCTCTTTAAATCACTGCTATTGTGCATAAGAAGGTAGCAAAAGCCTGTTTAGCATGTTACGCATCCATGGCTGCAGTCTGGTATAAATAGCAGGGGGTACTTAAATTAAAGGGTATAAACATAGATGCTGCCTTTCTGCTGTCACGCTGGCTTAACAGGCTGTTGTTCCAGCTCAATGGATGCAACACTCTGCCCTCCGTCCAAGTGGTCTTTCTTCATCTATGAATACCCTCATGGGCTTTTACAGTAGGCCAGCATGTTCTTGTCCTACTTTCCAACGTGTCTGTCCTTTCTCCTTGTTTGTCCGTTAAGAATGACGTGCTTGTTGTCCTCTCACCGACCTCTCTGAGGATCAGACGGCGCAGCCTCCAGTCGTAGCAGAGTAAAGGGTGGCTTGGTCTGCAGCCATCCGTCTTGTTTGCCTCTGTGAAATTCGATTGTCTCCTCTCGTGCAAGAATCCCAACTGACGTCCATCCGTCTTCGACTTCCCATAAATTACAGACCGTCTGTTCAGATGCTGCTGCCTCGCCATTTGTTTCACTTAAGGTGCTGTCCTCAAGCCCACTCACTCTGTATGCCATAGTCGCTTTTTTATAAGGCTTGCATCTCGCAAAGGGCCCGATCTTGCTTTGTCCACGTCTAATAACATCACAAGGGACATGAAGGGAAGGAGGTCCCACTTTTTGTCAACACCAGCTGCTTTAAATCAATAAACAAGATGTTAAATTAGGAATTAGGGCCATAGCCAAGTTGATGACGTCATCTTCAACCGAAATTTAGACATCAGTATTGGTAATACAGTTTATCAAATCATTGCTAATGCTATGGGCGTCAATGAACAGTAATTGGATGTAGCCTACTTAGTTGCAGATATGAATCTATGCCTCCCATTGGGGGTTGAAAATTGTCTGCTGAGGTTCTCCACCTGCAATACAAACAGCAGAGTCTAATAAGAATAATTGTGGTTTAATGGATGCTACCTGCCAGATTAATTGGAAACTTGGGTTTTATGTTGCATCTTTATTTTCCCTGAAACAGCTTCATGTCTCCCCTGAGATGTTTATACTGCACAGTCCCCTCCCCACGTGGGTAATAATCATGTTATCAGCGGTTGGACTGATGGTAACGCTTGTAATGCTGAAGTTCAGCAGCTTTGCTTAAAAACAGGGTACAATACAGCAGTCAGTCAGCTCAGCTTGAGGTAGAAACCAGCATTCTACAGGCACTGCAAAGTTATAAAATGAGCCAGAATGTTATTGTTTTTTTCCCCCTCATCTATACTTATGTGATATTTCGTTTTTCTTTTAAAGGGTTGCGCCTCCTCATGATGTTCTTTCATGATAACGATCCTTGCTCTGTGTAGGGGTCTATGGCTGCAAGACCCGGGGGGACCTATTCTCTTATGTTTGTTATGTTCTGTCTTCTTGTGAATGGGTGTTCTGAACTGTAATTTCATTGTGCTCTGTACAATGACAATAAAGATTTATCTTATCTTATCTTATAAGTGAGGAAATGATGATGACTTAACCTGAAATATAAATGTTTTTGAGGTTGGAGTTTTAGGGCAATAGCTATCCATTTTGGTCTTAAGGCCTCCACATAAGCCATCTGAACTGCATTTGAAATCAGTTCTGTCGCAGTTGCATGACAAATATTGCAACATTTTGTTTGCTTTGTTTAATTCATATTCAAACTCTTGCAGGATATCTGAATATAAAACAAGGGACCACCTGGTTAAGATTTCATCTGAAGCCCTTTTTTAGCTTAATATCATGTTATAATATCATTCTTCCATCAAAAACATACCCAGAGTGTTGCTTTGATTCATGCATGTTTGAGAAAGCCTTGAATCTCCTATAGTACCCTTGTGGAGCTGCCTTAACGCTTGCTGGTACAAAGACACTGGTCTTTTCTCTTACCTGTTTTGATCCATGCTGGATCAGGTCCTGATGCTTGTAAAACGTTGGTTACGTACTGTAACCAGCTACTGGTTGTGTGAGGTCAGCTGCGGGGCGGTGACAAGCTGCGCCCCAGGCCATCCTATTCTTTTGCATTGGGGTCTTAATGCGCATGTCCAAAATCTTACAATGACTTGTCTATGGGAGTCTGGGGCGGCGAACAGCTCGTGACCCCGAAGTGACTCAACACGAAAAAGCTCATGAGTAAAATGGAAGTTTACACATCAATAACTCTAAATTATTTATTTTACTTATAAGAAAACATATATACAATATTTTTTGAAACATTTATAACATTTATGTTGTTATTTTATTTTTATTTATTTTTTGTGTACCAAAAATAGTGGTGGGGCGGCACCCTAGCGCCCCTATTGACCTGCCACCACTGACCTCTCCCCCACACCGCTTTACCAAACTAGCAAAATGTAACTTAAAAATGGTGTTCATGATTTCATTGCAAAATCAAAGCTTCTTAATGATCTATGTTTAAAGATATTTTCATTTTATGGCAAAATAATAGTGTAACATTGCCATAAATGTATTGAGAGGAGGACTGGGAGGTATATTATCAACCTGAAAAGTCTTGTACGAGCCTCTGTACTCTCTTCAGTTTTTCAGATAATTTAGTTTATGGGTCCAATGTGCGATCATTTGAGGGAGGTTCAACTGTATCCTAAGTTGCTATTTTCCAAAACCAATATTATGTAATGTTGTTTTTTTTTTTTACAACAAAATACAACTCTCCTTAGAAAGGTTGTAAAGGGCATGAAGCATTGATGTGATGGTGTGCTGAAGTGGGAGTGAGGTTCTTTAAGAGACAGAGGACCATTTCAAGGCATTTAGATAGACTATGATGCAAAGTCAATTTTATTTTTGATATATACAATGTTTTCATAACAAACAAAAGGTAACATAACATGATTGTGGTATAGAATTGAACTATGTGCTTGGAAAAATACCCTCCCCCCCCCTTAAATTTATCATAGGTGAAAAACAGCCTGTGGTTCACCCAGGCAGTTTGTACAAAGTGCTGTTTTAGGGCTAATTTGAGGAAAGCAATAACAGACTAGAATATACAATACCAATACTAAGAACAGGCAGCTGCTGAGACTCATCCCTGATTAAACATTTCTGAACAAGTAAGTACACAGAACTAAACACATTTATTCAGATGATTCACACAAGTGTCTAAATCTGATGATAAACTTTAAATCCAACAAAAGCTGCCCGCAAACACTCAGATGTAGACATTCTTGTTTTACAGTTGCACATTGATAAAGACTTTAAATATTTCTAGTTTCATCAGCACCATTTGTCACCTATTTTAAAGTAGATCCTAAAGGACTTTAAAGCAACTAACCAGCAAACACGCTGAAGAAATGTCATGAGCAGTTCAACCCTTTATTTCCATCTTCACATGCTCTCTCTCAGTGCTCTGTCCATCCATCTGTCAGTGGAGCCAAAGACACCGATTGATGGTGCAAAATAAGATTTCCTGTCCTGTTCCTGTCTTTTTAAGTTTTCCTCCTTGTGCTAAGGCAGAAAGACGGGCAGACAGAGCAGCAGATGTTGTCTGTGTTGACTTCCTGGTCATCTGTACTATGTGCTCGTCTGTGCAGGTGTGTGTGTGCGTGTGTCTCTCAGGAAGCATTATTCTGCACATTTGTGTGCCAGTGTGTGTTAGTTTATTCATCCACATATCCATGGCCATGCTCACTGGGTGTGTGTGAGTGTGTGCGGGCGCGTGTGCTAGCATTAGGCTAGTGCATTTCCCTTTTGAGCCAGATCCTGCAGAGCTGGCATGTTGCTTTCACAGTCAGCCTACGTTTTAGCAACAGTCTCCATTTATACCGTCTGCCACTTGACTGTTAAGGCTGAAACATACAGAATCTCTGCTTTATAAAAAGCACAGCTGAAGGCAAGATATTGCAAAGAAATACATATATTTTACTCCTTTATTTAATGTTCAGAAAATACCACAGTTGTGGATTCAGTGTGCAACACATTAACACCTCCTCAAATTCATGCCAATGTAATTTTACAGGCCAGATTAGTATACTGAATCATCTATATATGCAGAGTGTTTTTAGCAAAAAGACTCATATGTTATTTATGTTTGTCAGTTCTACATAATCTTAGTTATGAGAAATAACAAATGTTAACTTGACAATAAATGTCAGAATACTGGTACCTGTTTAATCATTGTTGTGTCTTATTAGCATCATAATCTTCAGAGCTGCATCACATAAAAAATATTTGCCTTTCCTTAATTATCAGCACTTTGAAAAAGATTTACTTATTTGTTCTTCAATATATTTTTCTTTGCTTTAAAGTTCCCCATTAAAGTTTAGAATCCTTTCTTGAAGCTACAAAGAAATCAATGTTAATTTTGTTAAATTAAAATAGTTTACATTACTTGCAAATAACTAGAGGTATATGGAAAGTGAAAAGATAGATAAATTAATCTTCTTCTTTGCTCTTGACTGTGCCATCCCTTACGAACAAATATTTGATTGGGATTTTTTGAAGTCAAACTCATTAACATTCAAGAACAGAGACCTGAACTTCTCCCTGAGGGAGCTGTGGATTATTTTTGCTGTGGCAGGAGATGGCTTAAACTGGCTGCATTTCCATCATAGCTTCCACCTGCTACCCCTCATGGATGATATTTAAAGATCACATATAAAAAAAAAGATGGTAATCTTTAAAAAATACTTCTTTTTTTTTTTACAGCAGATCAGTTAAGTTTTATTTTTTCATAGCATCTGACAGAGGACCAAATATACCTGTCGGGTTATAAACAGCAGTTTTGTTATGTATAAAATGCAAGTAATTTTGGGCAATTATCCATCCATTCATCTGTTCATCAGGATCCATTTTCTGTATCTACCTAATCCTGTTTTGGGCCTATGGTTATGGTGAGTGGGGATGGATAAAAAAATCCATATGAGCGGGGGCCTTGTAAGTGGGCCCATTGCTTTCCCCATTTCCCCAAAAAGACACTGGTCTTTTTTTAAACCTTCGCCTCCCTTGGATGAAGGACACAAGGTTAGAAACACTCAGTGTTCTGAGCTTCTTAGGATCCATAAAGGGGTCCCCAAGAATTATTTTCCTTTGACTGCTCAGGACCAGGCAGTGGTCTAAGTAGTGCAAAGAGGTCTCCAATTCAATGCCACAGACATCACACAAACCATTGTCATGGAGTCCCATCACCATTTTGTGGCAGTTGAGCAGGTTGTGCCCAGTTAGGACTCCAACCAGTGCACTTAGAGTTTTCCTTGTCAGGGCAATGAGATCTTCCCCAAACCTAAGATTTGGGAAACCTCATAATCAGTCCATCAATTTTACAAATAACTTACCCATAATAATGTCCATGTAGTTGTCCACGTCTCTGTGTTCATTTGTTTTTCTGTTAGCAAAATATATGATGAACAACTTGGTAAATTATAATAAAACCCAGAAAGCAATCATTGGACAACTACAGCTGATTAACTTTCGAGTCAGTTTGTTTTAAGATGACTGCCACAAATGTTTAACCTTCACAAACACAATGGCTTAAACTCAGTTTATCTATGATTAATCTAAAATTTGAAATGGTAGAAGCTGAAACACACACTGTGAGCATGAACATTGTACAAAATCTTTTTTTAAAACTCTGGCATGAAAGGCTGTAGGCAATCTTTATTTCTCCTTTGAAAAGTAGTTTCCTTTTTTTCTATAGCTAAAGTCAAATTTTCTTTTTGCAAAGCTCCAAATTTGTTTTTTACTGGGTTTCACCAGTTGAGAAGACTATACGTAATATTAGAACCGGTTCCCAGTAAATGTTGCTCTTTATTGGAATACAGTACTCAATGGGCTTACAGCCTTTTAGTCAGCTCGCTGTGACTTCTGTATGGACAGAGGTGGGCTTGAAGCCGACCCACCCCTGATGTGCCTTTGTGCTGCAAGCGAGTTAGTAACAGAGCCGAAACGGCCAACATGAGAAACTGTAAGCGTGATGAGGATCAATAACATGATGAAGTGATGACATCTGGTCAGTGTGACCAGCCGGTCGCAAGATTAAACAACAGATTTAAACTCAAGGGAAGTTTCAGCTGTTGTATTGTAAGTGAGCAGCTGAAATTCAACATAAATTTTACAGTTTTACTGAAAACCAGCTTTGAAAAGCTGCTCCCAGCTAATATTACTTTCACCTTTACTTTTCATTTTAAAATGAAAAACCCAATAATGAATGTTTTTATGCCACATGCACATCAAACACACTCATGCCTCTGTTGTTACAATGACCAGCTTTAGCTCCAGTGTTTATTGCCTGCTCCCAAGTCATTAAAATAATTGAAACATTCAGATGATTTGAGAAATGCATTTGTGAATCTTTCCAAAAAGTGTTGCCACACTGCCTCTCTTCATCTTCCGACTTAAACAGCCTCCCATCTGCTCACTGAACACTGCAAATTGTATAAGTAGGAGTTGTTCTTGTGCTCATCTTGAAAGAAATGGCCCAACAGATTTCTGAAGGACTCTCACGTCTGCCGGCCTTTTATATCAGCCGGTTGCCCTGCAGCTTCATTCCGATTTGGCAGGAATTTCCAAATCTGTTGTACAATTGACATTCTGGAGTCACAGCCACTGAATAATTATTGCTTTTTTTTTTAAACAGACAACAATTGATCACAAAGAATTGTTATATTTCAGGTTGTTCTACGCTCATTCTTCTTTTTTAAGAGTAGACAATTCAAATTTTAGTGAGTGCCCTATCCTTTAGAAAAGATGTGAAATGCATGAAGTGAGAATGATTTAATGACAAATGATTTAAAATATTAACACTTCTGAACCGGTGTGTTTGAAGCCATGGTTTATTTCTTGCAGAGATATTTTCTTTTGTACATTTTTCTTTCATCACCTAAATGGTATTTTCCCGGCAGAAACAAAAGAGATGCAATTAGGATTCTCATTTTGGCTTCAAATTGGACTGATGTTAAAACCTGCTCTTATTTGGACCACAGAGTAATTGTCCTGTTTTTAGCTAGCAGATGGAGTTGCACACAGACTTCTCAGAACATGGAGAAGAAATTATTACATTTTAGGCATTTTATATAACTACACTGCAAACATCTCAGGTTTTATTTACACTAATGTAACTGAAGACCTGGTGTTCTTTGAAGAAATGCATGTCACTCACTCATTGTCTTTCATGCCAGACTAGACTATTTTATGTAAAGAAATGGTGAAATTATAGCCTAATTATAACCTTGACAATGATTAACATCTTGAGAGTTTTTATGCAGTAATGTGAGATTTGACACCCAGAATGTGTTGTAAACTCTCAGCAACAATATCAGATTTTAACTCAATATTTGTAAAACTGACTGAGTTAAATCGGTCAGCTGTGGCAGCCATCTCGAATTGAACTTACTTTAAAAAAATTAGTTACCGTAATTGTTTTATCCATAAATTACTTTTTGGAAGTTTCCCATGACTCCTAACATACTGTAAGTAATCACATGTGTAATTCAGAAGCAGTTGTTGAATTTAGAGAAGATAAGATAAGATAAGATAAACCTTTATTGTCATTGTACAGAGCACAATGAAATTACAGTTCAGAACACCCATTCACAAGCATGTGTGTAATGTATTCATTGAGATGGATGGCACAGCAGCAAATAAAAGTTTTTTTAGTACTCTGTTGGATACATTTTGTTGAAAAAGTGCATTGTGAAAAAAAACATATTGCTTCTAGTACCAGCATGTGCTTCAGTGTCACACAAGGCTCTTTGTTGATGGTGAAAATAAGGAAGGCATTGAAGGAACAAGGACATGAGTCTGAAAAGAAACAAATAAAAACCCTCAGGGTCTACAAAATCTTCAGCAATGTTTTTTATTGTAATTCTTTTGCTTAAGAAACAGTTTTTCTTGAATTCTCAAGTTTTTTTTTATCTAGCAATGCTTTCCTTGTGTTCTCTAATTGTCTTTTAAAGTATTTATTTAGACTCCTCTTTGCATTATTTAAATCTCAGTAATTGCTCATTTAGGAATAAATTAAGCATAAAAGGGGAAAAAAAAGGAGAAAAGAGGAGTTTAGACAAATCAGACAAGAATCTCTATCAAAGCAGCATAATGTTATAGCAAAGATAGTCACAAAAGAGTACTTCATTTACAAATCACAGGTAAATGTTTAAGTATCTGTATTGGGAAATACTGTGAATAGTAGAAGTTTGACGTCTTTGCTCCAATTCCATGATTCAAAGACCATGTTGTACATCATGTCATGGAGCAAAGAGGCTGTCAGTGACTTTGGTGCCCACAGGTGGGTGCTGGGGATGGGGCTGAAAATGAACAAGCAGCAGCAACAGCAATAATACGCAGAGGGAAGCAGGATGTTTAACAGTTTAAATACTCTGTCCAAATTTGTAGACTAAGCTATAGATTGTATTTACTGTACATCTAGACCAATGACTGGAATGTGGAAGTTGAAGCTGGAATAGGACCAACCTTCCCTGCAGACTGATCCCACTGCAACTTTGTCCTTAACACACTCCACATAAATAAACAGAACAATGCTTTGGTTAAAAAAATAAATGAATAAACCTCAGATCATAGTTTTAAATTCTGGCTCTAATTGAAATCTTGACTTCTGTTTAACCCCCATCCTATAAAAACATGTTGGTGACAGTAAAAAAAAATGTGATGATGCATCTTAAAAACTTGTTGAATCAAGTTTCTATTACCAAAGTATCTAAAGCTATTCTTATTTAGTATCTTTGTAGTGGTTCAATTCTTTTGCCATTGTTTAAAAAAAAAAATCAGTACTAAATACTTAAGCCTGATCTGAAACATGTATTTTATGGTAAAAACAACTGGTTTCCAAGATATAAAAAATCTAAACTTTAAATAACTAAAGAAAACCCACAGAACTGTTGATCATAAAACCTTCACAGTATAATGGAAAGTCTAACTCTTGAATCCAAATATAAAAAAAGGAGAGTGACTAAGGGCTTTTGCATATGATGTAATTAAGTTTACAGTGTGCTTGTGTTCACAAGGGCTCGACACAATTAAAATATGTTAACCACAGCCACAATTCTCAAATATCAGCAGATTTGATTTATCTGCACAATCAGAAACTTTTAATTTCTCATAACTGTTTCTCAATTAAACCCAGGGTTGTATCCCATGCATGAGAGGCCTCTGATGCATTCTGTCAGACAGAGTGACTTTCCCCAGGCGCTCAGCAGACATCTATAATGCATTTCCCACATAAAGAGCCCAATCAGCAGATCCCTCCAGCCCGATACCTCAATCAGTTTCCCAATCTCATTTCTAATTTATTTTACTGTGCCCCAACAAACCCAGCGCCGTGAAGTGCAGTTTGACATTAATCCCTCAAATCTGCGGCAAGCACTGAGGCGAGGCGAGTTTGGCTCAACTCCCATTCACAATTCAGTTCCCGAAACTCCATGAAGTGCCTTTCATTTGTCTTTCATTCAGGCTCACCTGAGCTTTATGAATGGGGTTTAAAACAGTGAATCTGTTCTCTGAGGAGGTGAAAGGAAGCCTAATGGTACGCCGATGGAGCTGCAGCTGAACATGGGGAAAAGTAAAGAAGGAGGCGGGGGATCGGCTTTGTCCATTACCATTTCTTGTTTTTGTCAGCGGGGGTTTTTACTTCCGATCAATTTTATTCTGTCAAATAAGCCGTCTTTGATGCGGGCCGTGTTGGATTATGTTCCTGCTCTTGTTATTCAGACTCTTTTGAAAAGCACTTCGATACGAGACAACCTTTCACACTGATAGAAAGTGTGTTTTCTTGACATTTTATCGCAAAAGGTCACAGCAATTTTGAGGTTTGTGTTTGTTGATTCTCAAAAAAAAAAAAAAAAATCAAAAGCTGACCACTCTTGTGTAAAGGGTTCTTACCAATTTTATAATTTTACAAGTGTTGTGGATGTTTCGGGCAAACTCTGTGTCAATAGCACATTCTGAATCAAGTCACTGAGGGACATAACCTTTTGTGTTGCCTTCACCCTGCAGCAGCACGTTGTTCAAGCGGAACATACAGAGAAGTTCACATTGTCAAAATGTCCCCCCCCCCTCTTTCTTCTACTTGAAATTTAGTTGACTTTTCTTATTTTTCAATTTGGCTTGAACATATTTTATGCTTCCATGATTTTGGCTTGTCATATGTTGCTGGTTATTTCAAGAACCAGCAACTTTTTTTAAACTAACTACAAAGTTGTTTTTTTATCGTCTTTAATATTCCCTTGGTAATAAATCTGTTTGTTGATCAATCCTGCAGTCACTCCCCGATGTCATCAGCTCATTATCGTTTTCTAAGCACGGAGCCGCGGGTTGCTTTTTCACAAGTCGGTCAGCCCACCTTGGGCCCGGCTCTGATACTACCTCACTTGGGGGCTCGGGGGCATCAGAGGCAGGCTCACTTTACTTGCCTTTCCACCTTTGGGTTTTTTCTAAATGCTTGGAGAAGAACAGAACACGTCAGTCCTGGAATGAGCCGTCTTTTGAATGAAACATTTGTGGTTGATACACAACAATCCCTAACCCTACCAAATATTTTTAATGTATTTTTGACCTTTATTTGGCTCCTCCTTTGTGTGCTTCAGTGACATGTAAGGCAGCAGTGTTTTAGTGAATTTCTTTGAGAAAAGCCTTCCTTGTTGAACCTCTACTCTCAGATCTGCAGGGAGTTTATTTTACCCAAAACAAGAGAAGATTTGAAAAATATGAGAATAGAATTAAACCATCCTACCTCCTAGACATGTTTCTGTTATTTGCATGCCAAACTCCAGCAGTAACTACTGTAATGTTCATTTGCATGGAATGCTATTTACATTTTATTCCCATCCTCTTGGCATAATCACGTGCCTCCAATGGTTGGATTATTAAAATGTTAATCCAGGAAATGTGAGCTTGATGTGCAGAAGGGAATGAAAACATGACACAGAAGCAGTTGAAACGTGGCACAGACAATGCGCCTTTCAACGCGCTGAATATTTTAATACATGTGGGACTGACAAACAATTGTGATCTTAGGGAATTTTTGAGGAAAAGATGAATCCATAATACAAAATAAGAGTTCTGGGATGCACTTTGATGCTGGACTCCAGAGGGCCGCTCGCCCATAGACTTTATACGGCACTTGTCAAAGTGAAAGCTGAGCAGCTTGAACTCCTTCTCCCTGGCACTTTATATCAGCAAAAGATAAAAGGAAGCAGCCCATAAGTGCACACTCAGTCTTGTGTCAAAGAGGCTGTCTGCAGTTGTATCGTGCTTTATAACTGGGGAGGCTTATAGAGTTAAACATTGTTTTAACACCACAGATGGTTTAAAAGCATCTGGGCTGCAGATAAGTAAGATAAAGCAGTGATTGAAATGTTTTAAAGCTCGTCTGAGCCTTTCGTATCACCTTTTCAAGGTGTGGAAGATGAGATAAACACAAGAAGTAGGGCACACCGGAATACAGACTTCAAAAAATGTGGAGCTGTTTGTTACTTTGTTGGACAGTTCTGTGGCTCTTTTTTTCTGAATACAGTTATTGCCTGCTGCGAAAAGGCGAAGCTGACGAAATTTACTGAAATTGATTACCTTTTACAGGGTTCATGCCAGGTCTTAAAATGTAAATGTCTAAAATTTGAAAATCTAAATTTTAGGCCTAAGAAAGTCTTAAAAACGCCCAGATTTTCATCCAAAGGTCTTAAATTTAACTTTGTCAAGTCTTCATTTTTGTACTTTCGATCATTCTCGAGAAGTGTTGGCTGTATAAATGAACATCAAAAAGTTCCATAATCAGAGGTTGACTGGATCTGTCTTAATGAAGTGCTTAGTTTTCTATTGGTCATGGTACGTTGGTAAACTACAAATCCTGTGATAACTGCAGGCAAAAAATGCCACAGTTTACGTCCATGTTTTCAACCTCTTTTCTGCTACAACAATGTTTCTGTTAATGCATCCGTTTGGTCTTAAATGTCATTCCTAATGGTCTTAAAAGGTCTTAAATTTTACTTACTAAACCTGCGTGAACCCTGCTTTTAGTCATACTGATTCAAGATGGCAGCCACAGCCAACTGACTTCTAACAACACAAAAATGACTAACTCAGATATTCCTACAGATGTTGACTTAAACTTTGGTGTGGTTGTAGCCAAGACTGATCACCAGTGCTAACAAAATATTCAAGATTTCTTAGGAATTTTGCCAATAACTATTTAGAGTCAACGCTGTTGGTAGTTTTTTTCATTAACCATTGGATGAATTTGAATGAACTATTCATTGGATGTAAATTTAAACTGATTGTTGGAGCCAACCCTTTTTAAGATGGCCAAAATCCATTGGAAAACCCAAAAAGTGTTAATAGTTCTGGTAATTTTAGAGATATTGTGCTAAATTTTGGTGTAGTTGTAGCTGAGAGCTGTTCAAAACCCATTTTCAAGATACTTGCCTAAAACTTCAGCCTTCATTTTTGGAGTCAACATTGGTTCCTCGTTTAAGGAAGGCTTTTAAATGATCCTGTTGTTTCCATGCTGACACTCATCCTCTAAACTGAGTTTTCATATAATTGCACACTTGGTTGTATTCTAAAGCTCAGGGTTACCTCTCCCACAGCAAGTAAAGCATGACATGGCTGTATATGTCAGTATCACCAATTTAACAGAGTTTTCTGTGTCTCTTTCAGGACTCTGTCCCCCCCCCTCTGAGAAATGAGCTGCCGATGTAAGTCCTTCAGCTTATCACAGGACTCAGCTGGTAATGCTGCTTTTAATTTAATTAAACTGCACAGATACTTATGCACACACAGAGCGACAGAGCCTCGAACCTTTAACCTTCACCTTGCTTCACCTCATCAAACCAGTTGGGACAGGAATCATCTCTGACACAGTTTATCAGGAACTAATTGTTATTTCGAGCTAACGCGTCAAAGCCACATCAAAAGAGTCGCCACTGGAAAGATTGTGTACATCTGGAAGCTGGTGTTGAAGTTTTGAGGCTGGACAGGATAGCAAAGATAAAAGACGAAAGGGCTGCACTGCAGATATGAACAAAAATATTTTTGTTCATATCTGCTATTGTTGAACCTGCATCAAACTAACTTTTATCTTGGATATAAACAGATTCTGACCTGATCTTGCATCAAGTTAACACTGGTGTTTCTGAACTCAGAGGCACATTTTTCAGAAAAGTACCTTGGATGACATTTATACACAATAGAAAATTATTACTGACATTTCTGGGGTCATTATTGTACCTTTAACAGATGTTCTGTAGGTAAATAGAAAGAACACTTAAATATAAGAAAGACCCAGGCTGTTCAGCAGTGTGGATGTTTGTCATCTTCTTAGTCAGAAGGTTAAATGCTTAGCTTTCAGTGTGTGTGTGTATAAGCAAGATATCTCATTCAATCACTGAACAGATTTTAATGAAACGTTTAGAAAGTAATCACTGGATTTACATTAACTTTTGGACTTAACTTAATTGAAGGTGGTCAACAGACCTGAATAAACACAAAAACCGCATTACCTCAGAGCTCGTTTTACAGATATTGAAGTTCCATGTGGTAATAGCTGAGGGTTATTCATATCACATATTATATGGATGCTGGGAAAGGGTCAGCTGGAGGCAGATGATCTACTGAGGTGACCCCCAAAAGGAACAGCCAAAAGATGATGAACGTCACAAAAACTTCAACATGTTGTCGCAGGCTGCTCATCTATATGCTCATCACTCCCACAGTCCTGACCTCATATTTATTTTCATGAATCCTGATCAGTACGAGTTTATAAAATGCAACCGCAAAGGATTGTGGGACGGAATAATCTTCTTTCTTTTCCATAAAAAATAGTTCAGAGTTTTCTATGCTAAAGGAGATAACAAAGGAAGAATTAAAGCTTATTTTTTATAATCAGAAAATTTAAAAGGAGTGTGGTCGCCACCTCTAAGAGTAATTATGCTTAGTCATGAAGCTTCTTATGCTAAAATTAAAAAATAAAAACATTATTTGATTATTTTGACAACATTGCAGTAAACACAATCTTGTCAGAATTTGTAGCTAAAAGCTTCACTTTGAGTTTGACCCTCTCAAAGAGCGTATTCTAATGAGTTCCCTTTTTCAAACTACAGTCAAGCTACAGACTTTAAACCCAGAATAAGCTGAAAGTGACCAATCTAAACTGTAAAACCAGGACTGGAGAGATGATTTGCAGTTTCTCACACTCATCTTAGATGCTCCCCTCTCCAGTAACCTGAAGGCAAGTGAGTGTGTCCACTTTATGCCTGAATGAGTGTGTCAGTGCTCACAGGATATCAGAACAGTCAAATCCTAGTGACAAAAAAGATTTCTTTTCAAAAGTCTAAGCTGCTGGTCGTTTTCTGCTGCATTTACCCTTTTTCTTCTCACCAAACTTTTACTGAGGGGAGCTGATGACATCGATGCTTGTTGCTACATTGTTGCATCATTTAGTCATTTAGATAACTGGTTCTCACTATTTAACTGTAACATTAGGAATATTTTATCGTAGTTTGAGCAAAACTATTTCTAGCCCTGGAGAAAGAAAAACCTCATTAACCCAGCTTCTTTAATGCGTTTTTTCTGTTTGGATTTTTAATACAAAACATAACAAAAAATATACACTCTGCATATATTAGGAAATTTATCTAGAAGCCAAAGTAAATCCTCACTTCCTCATTGCCACACTGCACACACACAGCTGTTGCACCTAAACAGTTAGTTTTCTTTCTATAATTTACATCCACTTCTATATCACACACATACACTCAGAGGAATGTATTAGCATATAAATACTGACACTGTTGCTGAAACAGACCACATTATGGAGCTACTCGTGCACGCATCTTTCCTATTTTCTTTATTTTTTTCTGAGGAAGTACCAACTGTAATACTGCACTTTGGAGATAACAGGGAGCTCCAACAACTGGTCTCTCTGTCTCATAACACCTCTTTTTAGCATCTCCCTGGGGTGGGAGATTAGAGTATGTAGAAGGCATCACACTCACAATAGAGCATGCCGGGGGTGTTAGAATTGAATCTGGAGGTTGTGTTTGACACTGGCTCTTGGACTTGAAGTGTGCACAAAAGCTGTGCCGTTTGATGACACGTTAATCATACGACGCTCACCGAGGCGGGTTAATTTCATACTTTCCGCTTTGGGTCAAACAAGTAGCTTTTTTTTTTCTCCCGAAGTGGGGGGACAAAGATCAGATCAATGAAACAGAAGAGCAGAGAGGACGCTTCCACAATACTAATATAACATGAAGATCAAAGCTGCGCCCGCTCTGAATGAGAATGTAAAAAGCAAAGCGAAGCGGTGCTGGACTGCTGTGATTGATTGCTTACTTTTCAGCCGCCTTCACACAGAAGGGGAAGAGACTCGGGCTATTCCCCTGAATCACAGCAGACAACTTCTATTGTTACAGCCTGTTTTTGTCTGTCGCAGGATAAAGTGCTCATCCTCTGCTGGTACAAACCCAGTTTTGTGCCAGAGCGCTCTCGTTGTCCTACACATTGAGCAAATTACTCTCAAAGAATATGTCAGTTTATCATTTCAGCTGCTAAATTAAAACAGAACGAGAACACTTAAAAAAATCACACAAAGGAATGTTGATTTCACCTAATGATAAATCGTGTTACCTCTAAGATCGGGTTCCACCAGATAAATAACTCAGTTCATGGCATGGATACATTTTAATCTATCAAAATGAAGCTTAAACACATGTTCACTTTTAATAGACCAGGTTAGATTTTTACTTTATTCTGCTATCTCAGGCCTTGTTGTGAAAAATTTGCCACCGTTATTTTAATTTTCTTGCTTTATCCAAAAGATCTTGTCTTTAAAAAAAAATAAAAGCATAATTGGGTAAATTTGTCATCCTGTGGCAATTTGTCTTTTCTTCTTTGTACACATAAGTGACAGTCAGTCAATACGACAAAGACAATGTGATTGACAGAGTTTCTGTAAGTGTGGAGGGAACAAGTAGAACTTTGAAGAGGAGTTCTTTGGACAAGTTAACAATTCGTATCTTATCTACAACCTCTGGAGATTTTTTTTTAAACCAAGCTATGGGCCAGTTTGAATAACACCAATGTGGATTGTTGCCATCTTAAAATGACTCCAATCACCAAGATGTCATAACGGTTTATGCAATCCCGATTTATTTACCTTTTCATTGCTGTCAGTTTCAAATTACATGAATAATTACATGGAATTCTGTGGCTATTAGCGATCACAAATAGCAGCCAGCGGCATTAGCGTAGCTGTAGCACTTCTGTGGCAGTGTGAGGCACATCCAAGGTCACAGGACTTTTTGAAGGATGTCCTAAAATGTATACCGTAGAGGTGGCTCCAAAAAAGTATCAAATCTACATCAAGATTTCTTTTTACACACTCCTACTTCTAATATACTGAACTGTTCTTTTAATGGCTATAGAATGATGGCTTCATGCAGAGAGCCAGCAATGTATTATGCTTTAGTAGAAGTTGGAAACGTCTTCAGCTTTGTCTGGTGTTGAAAACTCTCCATCACTGTCACTTGACTGTCAGGAGTGAATGACGGCTGTGATCAGACAACTGCATGCAACCTGGACTAACTGCTCACATCAGAGAATATCCTCCTGTCTATTGTGAAACATAGCTGTCCTAGTTTAGTTTTTTCCTCTCTTTCCTTCTGCATATCGAGTTGGTAACATCCTAGTCCTGGGGGAGAATGTCAGATCCACAATTCTACGGGTACCAACACATAAACAGACCCATTTCACCTACCCAGAAGGAACTAATAGCATTTATGTTCCAGTTTCAAAGTTTTTTACAGATTCACAGAGAACAAGAAAAAGTCTAAATGTTAGAGAGTTCGATGAAAGGGTTTTAAAGAGTAGTTGGAAGAGGACAAACTACACAATCCTTAAAATCAAATTAACACAAAGTGAGATAAATGTTTTTGTGAGCTTCAGACGTATTGTGTTAAAACTGAATAACTTCTTTGTGATAAATATGGATCATATGGCAGTCTGAACATTGTGACGGGAGTTTAGTTTTCTGCAGATTTAAAACTCACTCAGCCGCTGAGCATGGTGACAGCTTGATAACCAACTGGGAGACGAGGTGAAGATAATTCTGTCTCTCAGCCTGAATTATAATCCCCACGGTGTTTCTCTAAGCTTGTTCTGAAACACCAACATTGGTTTAATATGTCAATAGTCTGCGTTGATTCATTCACGTTCAGCTTTATCATACTCTGATCAGCATGAATGCGGTAAGTTTTAGCAGGAATATGTAAAATTCTGTCAACAAGGTTAGTTTTATCAGGTTTGTTGTAAATTATGACCCAGGGCGCAGACAAAGAACTCAAAAGGTCTCGGAGTAAAAAATAAACTGATTTCTTAAACAAATAAAAACACTGACGGAACAACAAAAAAGGAACTTACCAGGAAAATCTTGACAAGGAGACAAACCAGAAATGAACCAACAACAACAGGAGGCAGGAGACAGAATATGAAGAGAAACTAACGAGGGGTAATGAGACACACCTATGGAGAGAACATGTTTACACTGCAGGAAAATGTGACCATATCGGGTTTTTATCCTGACAGTCGGAACAAATCAGATTTCTTTCAAATCCAAACCAGGTCATTTTACATATCTGATGTTTTTTTAAAGCGACTGCAGTCTAAATGCTTGTGTTGCATTTTATCTGACGTTTACGTCATTGAGATGGGTGTGAAAGGATTGATCCATATAATAATGATATGAACCAAGTTCATTTCCTTCATCTTTGTTATTTTAATTCTTCATGTCCTGGATGACTGAGAATCCAACTGAATCCATACTAAAGTTATTGGATTGATACTTTAGTTTTAACACGTTGCTCCGTTTAGAAAAATAAAATGTTGCACCGGAGCAGGTTCACATGTAAACAGTGAACTAAAGAAGCATGTCAGATAATTACATGTTTTGTAATTGTACCCTGTTACCTGCTCCTTCCACTCCTGCCTGTCACTTCCCAGGTGTTTGTCATTTCAGCTCAGTAGTATCTCTGTAAAGTCAGTAGGGTAGCTCTGCACTGAGTACAAGTCTTGGTTTCCCCAGTGCTTTTGGCTGCCACATTACCCAATTATCTTGATTAAAACCTCTTATATTTTTAATTCCTTGAGTTCCTTGTGTTTTCTGTGTTCCTTACTGGTAAATAAAATTAGATATGATTAGACATACCTTAGAAAAAATCTGTATTTACCAAAAATAGAGTTTTTGGAGTTACCAGGTGCAATAGTAGCAGAAAATTGCTGTAATTAAAAATTTTGTAGCCTAGGCCTTGATCTTGATTATATTCTTCTGTCAGCACCTGTTTTGAGTCTGTTACGCCAGATTTTTGCCAATTCTTGTCATGTCGGCTCGCATTCCTGTCTGTTTAAAATGAAACATTCTTGTTTTACATCCTCATCCACCTGCCTCCTGCTTGCCAAACATGACACAAATGGTGATGTTACAAGTCCAGCGTCTCGCTTAACGGCTGTTCATTTCAATTTCCCAACCAAAACTCCTTCAAGCGATTAAACATTTTAGTGTAGCCAAAATCAACAACTGATGCTATGTGCATATTTTGTAACAACAAGATGAGTTTCCTTGTCAAAACTCTGAAGTTTAGACAGTATTGTGAAGGGATTGTATAAATTTGTGTGTAAACTGGGAAAGATAAAACAAAGACGATCAGTAAATGCACGCTTTAAAAAAATACTACCTGCTGTGCAAATCAGTGCGTTAATATATGACCCCGTTTTCAAAAAGCCATTTTAATGGGCCCTAAACCTATAATCAGTATATTTTCGCTCGTGATATAAAAAGTCACATGTGCTTGGCAACAAAATACTATGAGATACTGCAGCTCATATCTATTAAACATCAGAATGAGGTGCTAGCATCTCTGCCTTTCCTGCCGCCTCCATGGCTGTTATGAGGCAGCGGCTCATCTCTGTGCCATTGACTGCTGGACAGGTTGACAGATTGCCATTAGAGTATTATTGTGAAGTCACGTGAGGGTTTTGACACATGAATGCATTTCTGACCTACATGCCGTCCAGCGAGGACCCCTTGCACCCCCATCCACCTCCATCTAATAGTGACCCTAACCAACTGGAAATGTTGTATTTTTTAAGATCTCTTTGGAGGTCAAGGCTGTGTGCATGTTTCTAAACAAAGAACTGTGTGTCAGGCCAAGGGCATTTTTGAACTGGTGGCGTTTTAAAGCTTATCCTGGAGGGATTTATGTCTGTGCTGCAGTGGATCATAAACGACCGGGAGTGACGGCTGCTCAGCATTCGTACACGTGCTCAAAGATAGAACATGACTTTATCGAGGTGACCAAATAAGACTGGCAAAGTGCTTCATCCAAATAAATCTGTACTGTAACTTGTAGGTTTGGGGTAAAAGATTTACAACAAGGCTGAATGTTGACTGATTTTCTAATTTCCATGCTGACTGATGTGATTTGTGTTGTTTGCTGTCTCATAAGCAGCAGCTGCCTTGAGCTGTGATTTGATGTCATGGGCTGAAATAACAGAAGTGTTCAAAGTGAAGGCTTCAGTGTGGCGTATAATGCCCGGACCTTTCAGCATTTGATGAAGATCCTCGCTGTATAGCAGTTTGCGGGAGAAATACATTTGCGTGGTGTCTGCTTTTAAAAAAAATAAATAATAAATAAATCCTGTGCGTGGACTCATAAAGAATATGCAAGTGCCTGGGTGTGGGCATGCACGTCTCTCTGTCTGTTCGAATTAGTCATGTGAATTTGCCCCGAATCCAGAGAAAGTGGCCGCAGCTGGAGCCCACAACCCTCTGTGTGCCTCGCTGTGCACAGCTCTCAGTGGGAGACGTTTCTTTTTCTCACCGATGAAAATAATGTGGAAATAACACAAAGGAGTACTGGACCATGAATGGAGCGCCTCGAGCTTAAAATTGGTTTGGATTAAATACAGTATGTCACTAAATTAAAAAAAAAGAACAGTTACTTCAGGTCTTTTGAAGCGGAGTTCTGTGGGATAGTGATGAACAACTAGTGTCTTACCTGCTGCAGATAAGAACTAGAGTTTAAATATGACCTGATTTGAAGAGATAACATCTAACTTAAATGAGGACAGAGACAGCTGCCAACCAAAATGTCTAATCATATCATAATTAATATGGCTGTTTATTGAAACACCAATAATCACTTTATATTAGTCAATTTCACATTATACAGTGATTTACAAGTGATTATTTGCACTTACATCCAGTGCAGCATGGTACTTCCTGCATGCTCACAACCAGCAGCTCTTCTAGCTCTTTCAACAGGCTTCGGACAAAAAAAATCAATGTCAACAAAATAACATAACAGAACATCTGCTCTAAGTCCTGCTCAGGTTCTGCTCCACGCTCTGCTTTGCTCCTCATGAACAAACACACCCACCAAGTTCTAACCAATCACACGCTCCGAGCTGCAAGGTCTGCCTCGCAGAGTTCCGACTGGGGGCAATGTACACAACGGCTGTCACTGGGGCATAGCAGACAGAAGTTACGCAATTTTTTGTCACTCAGCAGGGGGAACAAGATGTGCGATTCGAAGTATAAAACCAGCTTTAGTATTTGACCTTTACTGATGCTATCTTTAATTAGCCATGCTTACAACAAAATGGGTTTTAAAGTCCATCTGTAACATAAAATGTGTGGTTGTCATGAATAAAAACTCAGAATGAGAGAAACTAAAAGTTTTTGTTGGGGAAAAAAAGGCTTTTGGCAAAGTAATTACAAAAGAAAATTGGGGGAGCACAGTTTCCTTTTTGCTAAAACACAGGAGAGTGAAGCAATGTGAAAATGAGTGAATGTGAAGCAGGAGTTTGGGAGGAATGATTACTGAGTCAGTGCAGCTGAGGCTAATGAGCATATTAAAGGACAGATGTGAATGATTACCTGAAGGAAAGGATGACTGGGATATAATGGTCAATGACATAGGGGGAGTTAAGATTTAGAAAAAATGTCCGACAGGTGCTGTTTAAAAGCGCACAGCAGCTCTAACAGTTCTGTGACTCTGTGCACACAGCAGATTTACTGCTGGGATCAGAAATTAAGCCTGTTTTAACAGTGACTTATGGTGGCAGCACGGTGGCTCAGTGGTTAGCACTGAAGCCTCACAGCAAGAAGGTCCTGGGTTCGATCCCCGGTTCGGACCTGGGGTCTTTATGTGCGGAGTTTGCATGTTCTCCTCATGTTTGTGTGGGTTTTCTCCGGGTACTTTGGTTTCTCCCACCCCTAAAACATGTACATTAGGTTGCCTTCAGGCCCAGATCTGAGATTTCAACAGGACTTGTCTGATTAAATAATGGTAAATAAATAAATAATTATACTAGTTGTTAGACATTCATGTTTCTGCCATTGATGAGTCACAGCTATGATGAGGACCTCACCTGCCTTCAAACTGATTCATTGTCAAAGAAATATTTCTGCAAGAATGCACATAAAACATTTTTTGGTTTGACAAAACCAAAGACAAATTGTTGCTCTCAGGTTCAACTCAGACACTTAGATTATTCCCTCACTCTGCTCAATATATCTGTCACAATGAAATGTAACAATAAAACGAAAAGCTGTAACAGATTCACAGACATCTTGACATCTCCTTTAACAGACAGACACGCAGGACACAAGGGACTGATATTTTAAATGGTTTGAAAGAAAAAAAATAGAAATCAATACAATAATTTCTGTAGTGTACCAGTGCATTCAGCTTTTAGGTCCAAGTCGTAGATATCCAAATACAGTGGCTGATGCTGCACAGATATATATATATATATATATACAGATATATATAGTGAAACCTCGCAAAGTCACATTTCATATTTTGTTGACTTTTGTTGATTTTTTCATAATGCCTAACTACTAGTAGTTTGTGATAATCCCCTAAATTTTGTGGAAAACTGGAAATACAGTAAATACTGTACAGGATGAAACATTTTTTTCTGTCTTTCATGCTTTTTCATGAGTTTTCAAGGTAAATTATTAAGAAAAAAATATTTTTGTAACATAAACATTTACAAATATTCAGTTCCATATGAAAAAAAAAAAAAACACGTGACACATGCCCTGTGCCCGTGATCCACAGAAAACATCTTTGCCATCCAAATGCGCTGTAGACCTTTGTTGGACTGCATTAGAATTCAGATTTATAGCCCAAAACTCAAACCCAACCCAAAATTTGAAATGATATGCTTGATAGTCTGGGTTTCTGTGATGCGTTTTTAATAAGCCCTCTTCAGAAAACTGAACAAGAATGCACGATGTAAATATTTTCTTGTGTAGGACTATAAAAATTGTGTTGCGAGGAATAAATGATCATAATTTCTCCTTTTGTCCTCCCGCCATATGTCGCGTAGCCTATAGCTCAGCAGATTTACAGCAGGTCTTTTTTCACACAGCAGTCAGTCAGAAAAGGAAAAACTTATTTTTTTTGTTAACCACGAGGTAGAGATAAAAAAAAAACGATGTGGATGTCTGTCAGGTGACTGTTCGCGAGCAGCTCTTTAAAGCTACTCACCTTTTTCATTTAACAACCATCTCCTGGTCAGGATGGACTGTTTTCTGTGTCATGTGTCCGCCAGGGCTGAAAAATTCTGAGGTTTGTATGAAATTAGCGACATAATTTTATACAAGGATCTGATTTTTAGGCCTTTTTAAGCTAAGGTTTTGGGGATTGCTTAAAACATACATAAATTCCTCCATGTACAGAATTCAACCCCAGAAATAGTTTCGAGGACATGCAAAGGTCCATCATTGCCATTGTGAGCTGTGAAGTGGTGCCACTGTCTTCCACTGACTTCCTATCTGGCCCACAGTCTTCAGAGATGGGCTAAAATGAGTGGGTCATCTATCACAACAGAGGGAAGAGTGATAAATTTATAGCTGTGAAAATAGGCCAGAGCACAGCTCGGATGGAATAGATAGAATGTAATTAGGACAAGGTTAGCCTGCTTTCCTCCCTCTCTCTCTCTTTCTCACAGACACACATTCAGTGCAGTACACTGTGGCACACATGTTCTGTTTTATATGTTCGTTTTCCCTTAAGATACTGACAAGAATTCAGTGACTGCTAGTATTTGACCTAAACTTGTTCTTTTACCCCTCAAAGTTGAGGAAATTTCGATCTCTCAACCATCCCTGGACGTTTATCTTCCACATTCTTATACATCACATATTCACACTCATTTACACAGTCACACCTTTTTAATGAACACATGCTGCATCAGACACTATTCGAGGACACACACGTTTCCTTCCACCAACACCAATTAACCATTTTGTCTCCTTTAAAAATGTTTCTCTCTCAGATAAAATTAAAGGGACATATCATGTAAATACACTTTTTTTAGCTGTTAAATCCATTTTGTACTTGCAGTTTCTAGGACTGCAGAAACGTTGAATTGCTGATGCTACATAGATATCTTTATATTCTGTTTGGGTCATATTTTACAACCTGTTCAGTTTTCATTTTTCTATGTTTTTTGAACTATTACGCCAGTTTTTGCAACTGATCTTCTAAATAAAATCTGGACTTACCAACTACAGTTTCGTCATCTTCATTCTCCTTCTCCAACATGGAAGTCTTCTGTCGTTGACATCTTTTAATCAATTTGTAAATAAAAAGTTTCTGCGCCGCTATATAGTCGTGAACCCCTCTATCAAACTAGAATGAACCACTCTGGAAGCTGGAGGGTTGCAGGGTGTGAAGCGCCCCGTTAGTATTTAAAGTGACAGCCTCTAAACGAGTTGATCTGAGACACACCGCAGGAAGGGGGGGAGAAGTGGGGCTTGTGGAGTTGCAGTAGGTCTTTTTGTATTGATAGGTCTGGCTCAGCCCACCCCGGTTCCTGTCGGCCCGACTTTACTCTGCTCAAGCCCTGTTTGGGTTTGAAATTGTGGGAGACCTGGACCATAAAGGCTAACGCAAAAATACCAATCTGGGTTTGCACCCTGGCCAGGCCAGGTGGTGCAAAAACACCTAGAATAAGGTGGAATTCAGATCAAAGACAGACCCCTACTGAATGGTTTAAAAGTGAAAAAGGATTTAAAATTATGTCTCCTTTCCATTTGGCCGCATGCAATAACATGTTCGTATTCTTATTCTAATTTCTCTTACTTTTGTTCATATGAAGGGTTCGTATGAACATGTCACAACAGATTCAACAAACTCTTCTATCTTCAGGAAAAGTGTGTAAATGAGGAGCGTAAATTGATTAATGTGTATCAGGTGCTCATTCACGGGGAGAGCAGATTTACATAATTTCCACCCCAAAAACGCCATATAAGGATATATGTTTCCTGCCCCACATAAAAGGAAGTGTTCATTCATAAATTACATCGCAAAGTAAAAAAGAAGAACTTTACGAGTTAAGAGATTGAAGTTCTGCTCTCGGGCATTTTAAAATGTCTCAAAACTTCAATATTGTAGTGCTATACAACAAAATTAATAGCCAGTTTATTTTAATTTAACCAATTTATGTTGTTGTGTGTTCGTACGAACCGTTCTTGCATGAGACCCATTGCTCTCATTTTACCTTCTTCATCCTGTGCCCCCTCTGCCTGCTTTCTGTCTTTATTATTCCTACCCGTTCTCCCTGGTGCTCAGTTTACAACATTTTTACTCATTTTCACACCTCCTCATTCCTTTGAGATTGGTTTCATTTCCGCTCCTGTTGCACACTAGCCGCAGCTTTCCTTTCCTTATTTCCTTTTCTTTCCTCATCCCTCCTCACCTGTGGGTCTGTAAGCATTTGCCTGTCATACAACAACACACGCACACACTGTGCACACACAAACACAAGCAGAGCTGCCCCCTGTCTTCCAGAGTAGTGTGCTAAGCCTGTGGAGCAGATGGGCTCAGGGACTGACTGACTGAGGCAAACTGCCTCCATGTTCTATACTGCTGCTCAGACGAGAAGATGATGTCCTTTGCACGGCCTCTCATCTAAATCTGGCCACCCACAGACATGCCAATATAGAACCTGGCAACTGCTTGACAAATCTGGATGCTCACAGATTACAGCAACACAGAGGCATTACAATATATTGAAAATTTATTGTTGTTGCAATATCATCCTGGCAAACGATTGTACTAAATCACAAACAAACTGAAATGCTATTAGAATATTTGGCAGTCAGATGGACCCCCGCCGCCCTAAATGTCTGCAGCCCATTTAGATGTTAGTGGCTGAAGCACATGAGAAGTGTTGTGATGATATTAGAAAAAGAGAAATCTAGCAACTGATATCATCACTGCAATCTTTAACATTATTACAGGAGCGTGTTTTTCAAATATTGTGCAGCCTTATATGAAATAAAAGATTTAGTATTGAGGATTCAGTTTGTGAAGGAATTCTGGGGAATGATAATAGACCCCTAGTTAGGTTTGAAGATTTCATTTGATTCTGACAAATAGTTTTGTTCAACTGTTTTTTTTTTTATTCCATCAATTTATTTTTTATGCTAGTATACCAGTACTGCAGTATTGTGATAAAAAATCACCGCTGTGCAGGATTTTAATTACTTTATTTAATGCTCCAACACTGAAAGGTGTCAAAGGTATAAATAATTTAAAGTCATTTGTGCAGCCAGTTTGTTTGTTTGCCTCATCTCATTTAATGCCTTGTCTGCCACTCAGACTAATAAAAGAAAAGGGTCTGACTTGTAAGTCAAGAACCATTGGACTGGAATGTCTCTGACTTGAACTCGCTCGCTCGTGAAATTGAACACTTCCTTATGAAAAGTTTCAGAAAAAAAAAAAGGCATGAAACCTGCAGAAAGAGTCCAGCTTTTCTTGAGTGTGTCGCCCTCTGGTGGTCGTTAATGAGAACCGCCTGCAGCTTAGTGACAGAAAGATTGGTTAAGGTCATAAAGTGGACACAATGCCAAACAGACTCCCCCCCCTTCTCCCATCGGAGGAGCAGATGGCTTCTCCCTGGTGCAAAAGGCAGGGAGCTGTTGTCACCAGACGCTCCAAAGACAGGGTGTAAAAATGCACACAAACACAGACACTTATAGGTTTGTTTGTATGTACAGGAAGGAGTATTAGTGAAAAAAATGCTTATTTCTGATCTTTTTTCCACCCAGATAATAATAATAATAATCTGATCAACTGTATTACTTCACATACACGCAGTGCTTTTTTTATTAAAGACTGAGCTTAAATCTTTGATTTTTTTTCTATCCAACAAACACTCCCAGCCGGTTCCTGAAATTTCAATGAAGTTGCTAAACAATTAATGGATTGGGGACCGCATTTTGGTTTGTCTGCAAATCCAATTATTGTACCTCTAAGGACCGTTTTATATTGGCATGCCTGCTTAACTCGCTCCTAAACTGTTTTATTTTGCAAGTATTGCTTTTGTGAGACACACAAACAAATAAGACATTAAATTGTTCTGTAAGTGTTTGAGCATTTTTTTTTACATTTTTAAGTGTCATTCAGTTGTATCATTGAGTCGACATGTCTTGACTTCCTTCTGTCCTATTTAATGTGTGATCCACAGTGAACATTAAACAATGATATAATGAAACCACTAATCTTTGAAGGAAAGCACATCATTCACAGCCTTAATGCCAAAGGTTTAAACAGATTTAATATGACCTGCTAACACTCAGAATACATGTTGGGAATGAGTCTCAGCTACTACCACTCAAAATTTTAGTTCAACATCTGTTGTAACCGTTTTGAACTGAGTTAGCTCCTAAAGTATATCCATTAAAGATATTTATCCAGGGGTTATTTTCTTATAAATTCATAAAACTTTGTCTGCTGGTTCATAAAATATTTTGGTATCTGACAATGTTTACACACAAAGTTTTAAATAAAGATCTCACACAATTTGCAGAATGTGCTCAGGTTATGTGTTTGGGAGGACTTTCAGCTACTTTCAAGCACATTTTTAGCTCAATATTGGCAAAACTGACTAATTTATACTCATTTTAGCATTTGCTATGGTCAATTAACCATGGGGGCAATCTTGAATGTAGTTGACAGCAAAGTGCCCCAATGCAGCTCAATAATCCAGTTAGAAGAATTTGTAAAAGTTGACTAGGTCCCCTTGACTCTTTTCTCCAAGAGACTTCTTCAGTCTGAGTAGTTACAGGTAAACTCAACCTTATAAGCAGTATTTCCACATGGTGAACAAACAAAAAAAGGCGACCATCAACCTAACAATCATTACCTGTAATTCCTCAGACTGAAGAAGTCTCTTGGAGAATAGTCGAAACGTTTTACCAACAAAGAAGAACTCGTCCAGAGGACCCGCTCCACTTTTTTACTTGACACCAAAGGTCAGTCAGTTGTAAATGTATCTGCAAATATTAATTTCTGAGAGTTTCATTAAGTTTCAGCCACTGGACACGTTTTGCTACATTACAGACAAACACAAGTATTACACCATCACCCACCCTGCGCAGCAGTGGGCAATAAATATCAGCCAGCTTTGCTTGTCAGACAAGCCTGCCTCCACCAAACCTATCACTGTCACTTTAAGTCACAGTGCTTGACATATTAAGGAGAGTGTGCCAGAGCTGAGTGGCTTGTCACGATGGGATACAGGACAGTTAGTTAATGTTGTGTAAAAGGATTTAGAGGATTTGACCCTATCGGCAGAAAAGGCGTTTGGAAAATCTATGTTAATGACTAAATGAGTCAGCATCTGAAGCCTGTTAATAATGATAGCATAAAAGCCAGTGTTTGATTCATATGGAGAGGGGCTTTATTTCCTCTGCAAAATGCACTGCTAGAAGTGTGGAAAAATAATGGAAGTGCATGCATTTTGTAAATGTAATGTAACAGGAAAATGTGCTTTTCAGGTCAAACTGACCTGAGTGAATGAATGCTGTGTTGTTTTTGCCAAAATGTGAAAGGTCTTTTTTTGTTATGATTCACATTCACTTTGTTGTCATTTTGGAATGTATTAAAAGCAAGGACTCATTTTTTTTTCTCTCCGATGACAAGAAATACTGTTCTTGTTGCATCACCAGGCGAGGCGTTGCAACAGCTTGACCAGAAAATCAGGTTGATTTACCTGCCAATGCCTGCTACCCGCCTCCCACTGGTCAAATCCTTTTTACTGGTTTCACTCTGACAGTGGGCTCATCGTCCTTGGCTCACTGTGGAAAAATACAACAGGAGCTTGGTCACTAGTAGCAGAGATACCCACTGTGGGGAGAGAAATGGATCAATGGAAAAAGAGAAAAAACATGTTTCTATGTGCTTCTAATTTTGATAAGAGTTTTCAGTGTTACTGTTAGGTTTAATGGCAGTAAAACTAAGTCTTACGTTTGTTCTTGTCCACAAGATGAAAAAACATTTGATAAATGTTCAGATTTGTTTCCCCATGTATGTGATTAGTCCGAAATAAGGAGATATTTGTTCTCTGTCTGCTGCTGTGCACCACATAAAACGGTGGAGTGTCTGTCAGCGATTGTTCTCTTACTGATAATGTATTCACTGCCCCACAAGCCACAGCTTGTCCTTGTTCCACATGTTGTTGTTTTCCATTTGCATGATATTAGTACAGATGTTTGCTGTAGGAGGCAATAGAAATGTCACTCACAGCACTGCGTTTGCTTGAGTTGTTGTAGTCTGGGTGGAGTGGATGTGTTTGTGTGGCTGAGCTTATATGATTGTTTTTATGTGAAATTTATAACCAGTCGTTTTTGTGTACTTCTGCCTTGTTTGTCTCTCTTTCCAGGAATCACCTCAAAGGCCATCTGACATCTCTTCTTGGCTTGGAGGTCTTCTAGAGGGTTGGACCTCCTTGCCATTATGAAAGGGTTGGGAGCCAACCGTAACAGGCACCTGTCTGATTCCTGTGAACCCTCTACTGGCCATTCAGAGGCTCTTTACCCACAGAAGACCAGCACGCTGCCACGCACCCCTTACTTTCTTAGCCCCACAATGGACCACTATGGCTCCATGGATCCTCGCCTTTACCCTCCAGTCAACCCAGGCTCCCTACCAGCAGACTGTATGCTGCCCCTCAACAATCAGCTGTCTAACAGCAGCACCTTTCCCGGTATCCACTACAATTCCTATGACCAGTCGGATTTCTCGCCTCCTGGGGACAGCGTCGGAGGGATTGGCACAGGAACCATGGGGACATCTTTGTCCATGGGAATGACAACTGGTATGGGCCTGGCAGGGCTGAGTGGACGCACACCTATGATAACAAGTGGCTCGGCGACTATATCACACCATATGACTAAGAACCAAGCACCTCCTAGTTTGCTGGAGTTTGAAAAGCAGCTACCCGGAGGTCGCGACGGATTCAGCACTTTACAGTTTCACAGAACATCTGCTGCTGCCAAGCAACGGACCGACAGTCCTGGACGCATTCGTTACATGCTGCACTCAGTTCAAAAACTTTTTGCCAAGTCTCAGTCAATGGAGAGCCACAACATGAAAGGAAATGTCAACGGGCGATCTACTGGCAGCGGTGGAGGCTCGTCCAGCACCGAGGATGGAGGGAAGCATCATCGCAGAGCCAAAAGTAAAGACCGTGCCACAAAATCAGAGGCAACCAAACGACGGCCAAGATCCAACATGTCGGGTTATTGGAGCTCTGATGATTTGGACAGCAGCGACTTGAGCAGCTACCATAACTCCATGGCCATGATGACTCTGAGGCATCCAGGTAGCCATGACAGCCAGGGTAAATACATCCACAGTGGCTACAACACCATCAGTTCCTCTAAAAGCATCAATGACATGAAGTATCCAACTCTTCCTGCTCCAGAGGATAGAGGGGTTGGTGGACTAAGTGGAGCAGGAGGTATGTTAATAAATGATAGTGACTATGTGAAAGGAGGGTCTTGGTCTACGCTGACAATGGGCCAACCAAGACAGGTGATACAGAAGGGCTCAACTACTCTGGACAGGTCGATGCTCAAGTCCAAATCCTGCCAGCAGGAACTGACCTGCAACTACCTGCAAGTTGGACGCAGGGTGAGTATGCTTTAAATGGATATGGTGTTTGAGGAAATCTCCATTTTATGCAGTTACGGGGTGTTTACTGTGGTTTTTATCCATGTAATGATGTCGACAGGGTGATTGGAGCAGCACATTAGGTCGCAGTGGAGGCTTCAATGAAATCCCGTGTCGGCGGATGCGCAGTGGGAGCTACGTGAAGGCCATGGGAGACTTGGAAGACAGTGACGACTCTGAAGGAAGCCCAAAACCCTCACCCAAAACTGCTGCTCGCCGCCAGAGCTACCTCAGGGCTACCCAGCAGTCTCTGAGTGACCAACTGCCTCCACGCAAGTAAGAGGGACAAAAAACTGAGCTGTACCTGATAATGCAATGTAAGAGGCACGTTAAAGATCCAGTTCATACATAAAAACAAACTGGGAAAACCTCTCAGTAATGAAAAGGAAAGTAGTGTTCCAGTAAATTTCTGCACACAGAGGAAAGGAACAACCCAGCTGTCAGAGTGTGCAGAGCGGCTCAGGCACACAGAGTCCACGCTGGGCTTACTCACGCATGGAAGTGGTGTCAGGCTCCCTGTTGTTGTCCACATGCTGGTTACTACCATACCTCATCCCTGATATATCCTTCTAAACTTGGCCCCACAAAACATCAACCTAGATTTAATAGTACAAGTAGTTTACACAATCTGACTTTAGTTTGGACTCACCAACAGAATCGGCTTCATCATTCTGGTCGCCGGGGAATGCACCTTATTTGTTTTCCGAGGCACAGCTGTTGCACAACATGTGATGTAGACGCAGTGGGAGGGCGACCAGCTTGTTGACACGTCTTACATTTTTGATCTAAGACAACATTAAATAAGCATGAATGACACCTGTCAGGTTTTTGTTTTTTAAGGTTAAACGAGTATTAATAATTTATCAAAGGAATCACTGAAGAAAAAACTTTATTTAGTCGAGGTATTGTCTTGAATAATATACATTTACACACATTTTAGAGTTTATAGTTGTTTTTTTTAGCTAAAACTTATAAAACAAATCTAATATAGGGCCCTATAATTTCCGCGATGCGGAAAACGCGGACGGAATCGCGGAATTGACCAAACAAAATGGAATTCAGTGT
>JARVGW010000682.1:3354610-3386748 GCA_031762495.1 Anablepsoides rubrolineatus | reverse complement strand
AAAAACGGAAAAAACGGAATTTGGGAAAAAATAAAATGGAATTTGGGAAAAAATAAAATGGATTTTATAGGGCCCTACTAATATAATTACACACAGTTAACATACACTGACCACTTGGTATTTGGTTTAGTGGTTGAGCATACCTAACTTGCTGCTGATTGTAATCAGATTTTAAAAGTTTAATCAAATTTTAGTTTTGCTCAGGAATATCAAATAAATACACAAACAGCCTGTCATTTGCCATATTTCAAAGCACTGATTATGTAACCTAACAGCTCGCCATGCCGTTGATTTGAGTTAAACTGGCAAGTTGCTGTATCTGAACAGGAATTCATGACATTTGAATGTTTCGTTAGAATCTACCTCTGCTTCAGTTCAATAATGTGTACATCTTTTTAGCTGGACGTAGTGATGACCTGTAGCTGATATTTGTTCTTCAGTTTACCTGTGTCAAACCTCTGCCCCATGACAGTTCAGTAGGAGTACATGTACTGTATGTACTGTATGTATTTCTGTGACAGTGCGATCATAGACATCTCCTTCTTTTGCAAACGTAAAGTTGTTTTTATTCAGGTGTTTCGGCTTGATTTATTCTTCAATAAGGCATGATTCTTTAGATGACTAACCCTGATACATCAGACAGTGTCTGATCATCCAACCTTACTTTCTTCCACTCTGCGCTGATCGGCGCGAGCAGCAGAACCCTGGATTACTCCTTGTTGCAGGGGGAGCTGGACGCCCTGTGGTCTCCACTCCACAGTGTGTCCTCCCTTCACCAGCTGGGCAGGTCAATGAGCAGGTCAGTTGTTGGGTCTGTCTGCCTCTTCTCAGGAGGGTGGTGCAAAAAGCTTTGCGCGTTAGTCCAATTGCCATCCGTGACTTTGCGCTGCTCCCCTCAGAAAGGCTTTCAACAGAGGAAACTCCAAGTTTCAGATTCATGTCCTGCTGCTAACAATGGCTAACTTCTCTTAAGCTTGTAAATACCATCTGCTCAGTGCTTCTGGGTTTAAGGAGCTTAGCTTGAGTCTTCAGAATTTAGGTAATAAGAGGGCATCTGTGTTCACATATCATGCCGTGTTAATCGCTACGAGCAGAAGAATACATAAACTTGTTTTTATTTCATTTTGTCTGATTAAAATGGTTCTTTTGCTTTTGGCACCATGATGGCACAGAACACATACACACCCTGTCTGACATCAAAGGCATTTCATGCTCAGATGCTGTAATGACTGATCCAGGAATGAGTTGAACCATAGATTATATTGGGACTTGTGATCATAAATAGATTAAAAAGGTTTTAAAAATGTGTTAAACTGCAGACTTGAACTCCTGTTTTTCTTTCAATTCCTGGTTTTGCAGATCAATCATTTTCAGCTCCAGTTTGTGCTGCTTCTCAGTAATGTTGTGAGAACATAAGGTTTTCTTTTTGTTTTTTCTTGTTGTGTTTTTTTTGTTTTTCACTCATCTCTTCTGTGTTATTCAGCTGTCTTCCGGCTCTCAGAGAGATGTCCAGTAACCGCAGCCTGGACAACCTGGACTGTATCGGAGGAACACCGTGGGACGACGACAGCTTCAGCCAGGCCTGCAGCACTTTAGGCAGGCGGAGTTGCATAGAACAGGTTGGTTTTTAATTCAAAAGATAAACTTTACCAAAAAAAAAAAGTGTTTGCAACCTCAATAAAAGTACCACCTATCATCTGTTTGACTCTGTTCAGTTTCATTAGTACATCTTTATCTGATCACAACACATCACTTAGCCCTGAGCGCACTTTCTTTTTCAAAAGACCAACTTTTTTTTTTTAATTCTGCTTTGTCTGCTTTGAGCTGCACCCTGTAATTTATGTTTTCACAGGTTCAGTTGAAATGACTGCAACATAATGAGTTCTGTGTGAACAAAGCCACCCTGTTTCTGCCCGTCTTGTGTTAATGTTATTACCCCAAGATAAATGAGTGGCATTAATGGTTCTGTTTCATCCACTAACAGAGCAGCTATTAGTTTCCTGATGACAGAGTCACTGAGATGAAGATCAGCTGTGTGAACTCATTCAGATTTTCCTCCATTAAATGGATCACGCACACACACAGACACCGATCACTTCCAAATCGCTGCGTTACAACAAATTTGCTCTGCATCTTAATCTGTCACTTAAATATGCATCAGCAGCAGCGAAGCAAACCAGAACTGTTGATGTCAAATTGTTTTTTTGTTACTTTTTTTGCACTTTTTCAAAAACAAAACTGGTTTTAAAGAAGAAAAAAGACAATTAGACGTTGCAGATCTTTTGCATAGATGCAGAAAATGCGAGTGGGCGTATCCGCCTCGTCCTCTGCTTCGTTTTTTTTTTTATCCCTTTTGGTTCTGGGTTTTTTGTATTTACTTCCTTCTGTTCTTCCCTTTAGCAGTCTGAGTCATCAAAATGTCATTATCACTAAGTCTTGTTTCTGTCAGTGAAAAATACAAAGCTGGTTTATAGTTCTCCTAAAAGAAGCCTCACAGATGGTTGACCTAAAACTGTAAAAGCATGCAGAGGTTGTATAACATGCTCGCAACAACCAATGGGCATTTATTTCATCTTAACAAGTTTTTATACCAAATCTAATCTGAACTTCATCTGTATTATTCCTATCCTTTCTTTTTGTCTAGCTACGAGATTTGGAAAAGAGTCATCATTACGAGAATCGAAGCTCAGAGTCTGCCTTCAGAGATTCCCATATTCAGGACCACTCGGAGCCTCCAGATCTGCCCATGCCCACATGCTTCCGATCCCGCAGCCACAGCTACCTGAGAGCCATCCAGGCTGGCTGTTCCCAGGATGACGACACAGCTTCCATAGACTCTGGCTGCTCTCCGCCTCCGACCGACTCCACCGTTAGAACATACAGCACCAGCACCGGTGAGGGGGCTTCTTTTTAACCCTTATTGGCTGTCAATTAGATATATAACCTCAAAAAATGTCTTAATGTCAAACACATCCACACTACTTATCTGCTTTTTATTTACCCTATAAAATGTAATATTTTTCACATTTGTCACCTCTTTCTATTATTACACATCCTTTTGGGCCAGCTGCTTCCTTAGGTTTTGCATTTCTCCTAACATCCCTTTAAATTCTCAACACATTCTCAACTTGCCCACAGCAGCACATGTAGCTCAAATTCAGCCTTTTTTGCCCATATTAGACAACCAATGGAAGACATGGAAAGAGCAGTTTGCCTCTTACCTGATAGCCACTGGCTTGGACAAAGCCCCAAAGGAGAAACAACTTGCAATTTTTCTGCAGCGTTTTGGGACAGACAGACCACGCATCCTACCCACACACACAGGTAACGACTCAAAGCAACCTCTCTCCCTGAAAAGATCCTGTCCACTTACCGCTCCTGGGGCTGATAAAAATGAAAGCAACGTTTAATAAAATAATTACCTTTGAAACAAACTTAAAGGACAGCTGTGAGAAGAGTTCAAATGCACTGATAAATATAAGAGAAAAAAAAACTGAAACAGAATAAATCTAAATATGTGAAAAGACATATTTGGCCAAGGTGACTTAGAGAGGAAAAAGCAGGTAAATAAAGTATATGGATAGTTTATTATTTATTATTTTTATTATACATATGACTGCTCTACAAATTCAAAACTGCAGTTTATTTCCTTCTGCTTCATTTTTGTCATATCCTAAGTCATCCACTTGGTGGCGCTCTTTACTTCTTTTATTTAAAAAAACATAGAGCTTGTGTTGCTTTCATGGTAAATTTTCACATGGATTTATTTATTCATTCATTTATGTTTCCTGTAGTATTTTAATAGATGTTGAGATTGATTAAATTGTTTTATCCCCTAGATAGATAAATGGCTGCCTATGTTTGTTTCTTTTTTATTTGGTCTCTTCTTTTTCTTTTTAACTCAACTGACTTTTAGCTCAAAAATAAACCTAAATTTCTACTAAAGTAACTAAATTGTTGTGATTATTTTCAAATAAAAATGCTGTATTTTGCCCCAACGTCTTACTATCGTTTAACTGTGGCGTTAGATTATCAGAGGCGTCCCTGAACGCATCACTCAGTATGTCACCACGCCCCCCTGTAGTTTAGACTCTCTCCAAACAAAAAGCCACCAAACCACCGGCTTTTCAGCTTTAACAGGACCGACAGTGAATGAATGAAGCGAACAAGTTGGACACACAACATTATGGTGTTGTGTGTTTATCTGCAACTCAGAGCAGAGTAAGTAACACATTTAAACTTACTGTTTAAACTCCTGTTGTTGCTTCATGTTGATTTAGCTTTTGTTATGAACTGTAACAGTTTGTCCTATGATGAAACTCCTCACCAACTCTATGTTACTCTAGAAATCCCATATTTTTACTATAAACTGTTATAAATGTGTACATATGAAGATATGATCTTAGACAAATGTTTTATTTCAGTGGCTGCTCCTCTTTTCTTCATATATGGTGGCAACACAATGAGAACGTAATCCATTTATAAAGTGGCATGTTATTAATAAAGCTGCCCAGTTTTTATTTTTGTGTTGTTGTTGAAGAGAGCACAAGTTAATATTGATTAGGACTATTATTATGTGATGACAGATCAGTGATAGTTACAGGAAAAGGTGTCTGGTTCTTTAGGTCTGGTGTTAAGTTACAGATGGACAGATAGTGGACAGACTGGTAAACCGAGCATCACAGTCTGCCTTTTGTCTTTTATTATCTGCATCTCAGCCACCCATGACTGCACCTCGGATTACCTAGTTAGATTGTGATTATTTAGCATTACTCATTCATTATCTTAAGTAGGATTTTATCACCTCTTCCCTCAGTTATTGAGATTGTTTGACCACCCCTGGAGACCACAACAATTACTCTTGCCTTTACTGCAGGTGATTTAATAAACAAAAAAAATCAAAGTTTAATATCTGACTAATAAGTCTGATAAAAATCGACAAACCTTTGACTCTTGATTTTGTTTATTAAAATGTTTCCAGATAGATTAAATGGCAAAAAAAAACCTTTGATTTAAATCCATATTTAATGTAGTTTTTTGACTCTAGGAGAAACATTGACAAAAACTGAGTCTAAATTCAGGGGCTGCATCCTTCGAAGGCCAAATTTGTCGTCTGATTACGTCACAGCGATGCCGAAGGCTGTCCAAAATCAAAAGCTCCTCCATTTGTGGCCCATAAATGCATCCTCACTTTTCCCCAATTCTGGGGACGGGTTCATTGTACCTTTCATAACCCACCCTATTCCGAGATGCATTCTGGGCTGACCGGGAGATTTCTCTTTGCTTGTAATGCTGTCTGAAGGGAGAGAGACGAGTACAGTTTTAAATCAAAATCTGGTGGTACAAAAATAAAACGTTTAAATCAGTTGTGTTGTTAGGCTTTTGTCATTAGCATAGACATGTTTATTCTTGTCAGAAATCAAATGAACTTGTATGGCTGGTCCTCTCTAACTTAATTTTGTTCATTTAAAATAATGAAATAAAAATAATTTGCTAGGCGACAGGATGTTCGCTCGGGCAAGAGTGGGAATTAGCAGTCAATTATGGTGCCATCCCACATAGGCAGGTCGGGTCCTTCAAAGGATGCAGCCCCTGAATTTGGACACAGGAATGTGTCTCTCAAATGTGCAGATAATTTCTGTTATGAGCTGTAAAACTAAAACACTTTTATATTTGAATATCATGAAGATTTTGTGTGGGAACCTAACAGTTTGAATGATTTTATTCTTGCAAAAAACATTGTTTTTGTTCTATTTTTCTGTTGTTGTTGTTTTTCCCAAATATGACTTTTCTTACAAGCCAAGGTGACATATATTTAGTTCAACTTTAAAAAGTGATGGTGAAAATAGAAATGGTGATAAAGTTTGTTTTTTGAATGAGTTTTTCACCTCTTAGAGCATCTCGCAGCTGATTTGTTTTCCTGGCTCATGTCAGTGAACCAGCAATCACAGCCAACAACAGAACCACTGTCCCAATAGCACAAAAACAGCAGGTTTCAGTGCCCACTCCAGATTCCACTTGGACAGAGTCTGGTTGTGTTGTTGTTACAACTCACCTCTCAGAGGAACCACCCTGATCTTTGCCCAGCTGTGCTTTTTGATCAGATTTTTCCCAGTTTAAAATCAATAGTTCTTTGCTTCATTTCCAGCTCTTTTCCTCTTTCTGATCCAGGTTTTGACAAAGTTAACATTGTTTTCTGCTGACTCAGCTGTGTTTGTGTGGCTGAGTTCTGTAAAGTAAGCAAGAAACGTGGCGCTTCTTTCACTATCTGTGGTACAGTTCTGCTGTGGGAGCATTTGTAGGGGCCTTGAAACAAACATTTATCACAAATGGACTGATTATCTGCTTTGTTCTACCTGCAGCTCTCTGACTTGCTTAATATTTTTTGTGTGCAGTGAGTGGTCTGCTCCAGACTTGGAGAAAACCAGTCAGGTTTTGTGTGTGGTCGTTCTGCATGTCATGAATATGAGATGATGCCCTAAAGATGGCACAAACTTACTCTTGGTATTTTGTGTTGAAGACCAACCAGTAGAGCTTGAAATGGTTAAACACATTGCAATATTGAGCACAACTGGTGTTTAAATATTTCTTATATCTTATATCTTAATAAAACTCAGAATACTTACAGATTTGACAGTTTTTGACTTGAGCCATTATTTCATGGGTCTGTGTGGGAACTAGCTGGTGACTTAAAATTGTACGAAATTCAGCAAATTTTGAGTTGAGGTGTGTCTGAGACAGGGTTAGCTCATGTTTTAAAAGTATAAACATTCATTTCTATAATGAATGGTTCATACAAGGGGAGGAGCAGTAAAGCGTTGCATTCATTTCTAGATTTGACGTGACGTTTTGTATTTTGGACCTACTGTCTCTGACATGCTTGTGTTTAGGAATGAAGACAGCCCGCAGGTCTGGAGATGAGCCAGCTCGGGTGTGGTCCGGGTGTCTCTGGTGCTGACAATGATGTCAGTGTTCTGGTTTGGCTGGAATGTGACCCTAAACACAAGATAGTATTTAGTGTCACAACTGGCATGAAGGCCAGCACTTACAACTCATTTAGAGCTATTTTATTTGGTCCTGCATCAGGATTTGTATATACCATATAAAGTTTTTTTTAGCAGACTTGCTTTAGGTCTTATTTTGTGTGAGGTATGGGTCCAGACTGTTTAGATGCAGCTCACATCTTTATAAAATCCTTGATAATTTCTCAGCATTTTTAATCACAAGAAATCATAAACATTAAGTGCTTTAAATAATCAATAAATATACAGACTTTCTCCTATAAAGTTGTATTTATCTTAATGTTAATTGTTTTGGTTAGATATGTAAAGTCAGACAATGAGTGGCTGTGTATAGGCAATAGACTAATGTACTTAATGAGGGCAAACAAAACAATGAGAATATTTAGTTTGGGGTTTTTTAAATCTGCTTTCTGTGTTGCAGTCTTGATCCAGCTGTGTGGATTTCAGTAAGCCTAACATAGTTCTTACTGTAAGGAGCTCAACTTTTAAAGTTTTACCCCCTTTTTACTACCATGTGATAAATAAAGTTTTTCCATTAAACCTTAACGAAGCTGTGTACTTAGTAACCACGTTTTTTCTATTACTTGTTTTTTTAAACAGAATGCCTAATATTTAGTTGAATCACTCCTGGCAGAACTCAGAGCAGAAACGTTTTCCTTTAATTTCAGCCTCTGAATCCATGTTGACATGAAAGTGATTTGCAGCCACCAGCAGAGCTGCACAGAGTTAGTGACTGGTTTGGTCCTGCTCATTCATGCTATGAACCAGTTTCCTCCCAGCTGAGAATGCTGTTTTACCTTGGATAGTAGACAGTGAGACAATAGCTACATCTCCAAGCTCTTTTACTTGCCTGCAGGATTTGAACTAGGAAGTCAGACATTCCTATAGTGTACTACTGCATTCTTCCTTTTACAAGTTGCGATTACAGTTTCTCTACAGATTTTCCCATGGTGTCCCATTGAGAACAATAAAACCATATAGTTTTTGCTGTATTAATTACTAGTGCTTTCTTTCAAATCACATAGGACTCTTTTATAGCAAAAATGTTGTAAAATAAAGGCGTAAGTCGTTTATTAAATAAAAATTTCAGGCAACAAAAAACTTAACCAAAAATGTTCCATATGACATCATGTTTTGAGATTCTTGACAAACTTTAAAACAAAATGATTTAGGCCCATAGTTTAGGAAGGTGTTGATATTCTACCTGGTGGGTTTTTCTCATGAGGCTGCAGCCCACCCACTGCTCTAATCTGTGGGACATTTTGTTTTGACATTTCAAAATGTTTCAGATTATCATATCCTTTCAACTGTTTGACCATATTTAGTCAGATGCTTAGATCAGGGGTCCCAAACTTTTCCATGCCATGCCCCCCCCCCCCCCCCCAAACAGCATTAGCTTCAGGTTGGGGATTCCCATTGTAAACCCACAAGCAATGCTAGAAAATATGTAAAGAAACATAGCTACATTTTTAGAATGTTTGTTTTTTCTCACTTTTATTCACAATTCAATATGTTAGATTTGTTTAGCATAAGAATTTTAATAACTATCAATACTTTTCAACAAACAAAATAAATCAAACCACCTCTGTTAAATAAAGTTCCATCATTATTATTATTATCATATATTATGTTCTAAAATCATGATTTTAAAAAACTGATTTGATGGTATGATAATGATTTAAAACATTTATTAGATTAAATTTTTGCATTTTTTTCTAATCTTCCCTCCAGCTTTCTGAGGCCTCCCCTCTTTAAAAACCACTGGCTTGGATCACCTGTTCTGTGTTTCAGGCTTTGATGTGTGATTTTTATTTAGTCACTGACTTTCATATTAACAGGCAGCTTTCTTTGTTCTGCCACTTGAACAGCTGTGCTCAACTCATACTGTGAAAACTTAGTCACTTCCCAGAATGATGCTAATGAGTAAATAAGCCGTGCTTCAAGCTGTTTTTTTACACTTGAGAATAATTTCTCATGGATTTAGGTTTTTGTTTCGGCCTCAGAATCCTTAAAGAAGAATTACCACTCATTGTTCTGCTGGAACAACCCTGTCTTTGTTAACCTTTAATCCCAATTTGCCTCCTTTTTTTGTTTTCAGTTTCTACACACATAGCCAGCTGTAAGAAGACCGCTCCTCCACCAGTGCCTCCGCGCACCACCTCTAAGCCCTACATCTCGGTGACGGTACAGAGCAGCACAGAGTCTGCGCAGGACAACTACTTGGACCAGCAGGACAGGAGGTCGGAGGTCAACAGCCAATCGAGCCACGCTCACAGCAACTCGTCCGACAGCCTGGACAGCACCCGCGCTAACAGCCTGGCCCGAGGCATCCCCCGTCCCCCGCACATCATTCCCATTCCCATCGCTACCCCGAGGGACCCCATCACCCCCAGCACCGCCAACGCTTCCACAGAGACAAGTGACTCAGTAGTCCAAAATGAATCGGTGAAATCCGGATCGAATAACAGGAATCTAGTGGCAGAAGAGCCTTTTGTAGCCCCGGTGCAGAGAAGGAAACTGTCTTCCATTGGGATACAGGTAAGCAGAGGCCTTTTGCCTCTCTGTCACTATTCAGTATTATTCAGTCATCAGTGTTACTGCATAAGAAAACATACTATAATAGTGAGTATAATGTCATTTATTTGAAGTCACAAAGAGTAGCAGATGAAATATTCGACGCAACACTGGACAGCTCTTCCATCAGTTGTTTCAGATTACTTTTATAAAAACAAAGGTGATGATAATATATCTGAATAAATGGTAAGAAATGCTTCATGGAACTGGTTAACAGACTTTATCTTGTTATTTTTTATGCTTGTTAGGGAATGGCTACAATAATATCAAATAAATCGATACATTTGAATTCACTACACTAGACATAATGTTTGCTGAGACAAAAAAGGTGATGAAAGCAAATATGACACATCTGTCAGCATCAAAGGAAACATTATTTTGTTTTTTGTGACAGTAAAATCATGTTTATTGTAAAACACTTTCATTCATTTTTTTCTCTCTGACTACATCACCATGTACATATTATTTAATTATTTTTGTTCTGTCTTTACTGAAATAACAGTATTTTTTTTCTACATTCTGGACATTAACTTTCATTGGCTTTTTTTGTCCAATTTCTGTTCCTTTTTAAGGTTGACTGTATTCAGGAAGTTCCCAGGGAAGAGACTCCACCACTGGCCAGATTTCAGTCAATAGGAGTACAGGTGGAGGACGGGTGGCAGTAAGTCCTCTTCCTGTCCTTTTAACAACGTGAGGAATTTATATTATAGCCACACACATTCCTCTGTTCTGTCCTTTCTTGGGACCTTTTGTAGATGTGAAATCATCCTGAGTGTATTTGTGTGTTGTGTTCGTGGTGTTGAAGCACATTCTTGCCACAAGCAGTTACTGTTTAAAGTTCCCCTCCAGTCGTTTCAATATTTCTAACTCCTATTCATTAAAGCGTGTTAATTTACTAAAAAGTTCAGTTATTTAGATTGAAATTTTGACCTAAAGAAAAGAACAGATTTTCATTTCAATTTCACCTCCTGTTTGTTTTCTGCATCACTCTCTATTCAGATTTCCACAACATTAAACAACACGCTCAGTCAAGAAAACACTCCTGCAGTATTGTTAGATTTAAAGCAGTTGGTTTTTATCCACCCAGCTCTGTTCACACAGACTCATGCGCTTTTTAGAGTAGAGGGAGACTTTAAATAGGTTTCTGCTTATTGTTGCCGCTCGGTGTTTTTCTGTATGGTACACTTGTGTTCTTATTGATGCTGTACATTGAAACTACTTCTCTTTTATTAGTTGTGGTGTAAATATAATCAAAATTGTGGTCCATCAGAAACCTTATCAGTCTTATGTGCTTGTGGTATTTTGCTGATGTGGTATTTTCTGACTGTTCACGTTCACAAAAAGCTCCAATAATGCAACACTACTATTGAGAAAATGGTAATTGTATTCATCACCAGTCAGCTCACAAATCTAGTTGCAGTTTTGGTTTCTTCAAGCTTTTGAGATTCTTAATTTGTTTCAGATTTGTTTGTTTTTTTGTCCATGCTGTGGATATAAAATAGTTTTTTACAGACAGTGCTTATCTCTAATAATGCGTGTCACCTGATTTTGTTTCAGGCCTAGTCGCTCCAGCAGCATGGCCTCCAAACAAGACACAGACTCCGACACGCAGGACATCTCCATCATTTCCCACATCAACAACGCCAAACCCTTTGAGAAGAAAGTCATGGTGAACAGTGCCAGTCAGTCCATGAGTTCCCCCCCAAGACAAGACTCTTTAGACAACGGAGACCCCGCCGGCGACGCCTCGTCCCCGCCTCTACCCAGGCAGATCCTCAACCGCTCCACCACGCGGAGTAGCTCCTCCTCTTTCTCCGAGAGCCTGGATCCGGCGCTGGATCCCTCGTCTCTGCCGCCCCCGGACCCCTGGCTGGACAGCGGGAATGTGAGCGGCAGCGGCGTCTCCCAGGGAGGGGGCGGAGGAGCGGGGACGCTGTGCCGGAGAGACGGCCACTGGTTCCTGAAGCTGCTGCAAGCCGAGACGGGACGCATGGAAGGCTGGTGTCAGCAGATGGAGCAGGAAGCCAAAGACAACCAGCTATCAGAAGAGGGTAAGGACGGCAGCAAACTCACTGGGACCACTCTGATAATGTTCATCAGTGGCAGCTGGGAGAGGCTGCAGCGTGGGAAAACTAACTTCAACCCAACATTATGCCTTAGCACTCGTTGATACATATTTTTGTTTTCCAAAATCTAGTAGCTCTCATGGTCTATTTATGAGCCACAAACAAACAAATCAGCTTTGTAAATTGGCCACTGCCCTGTTTCTTTTTTTTGTTTGTTAGTGTGTTTTTTTTAAATCTGCTGTGTTGAGTGAATCCTAAATGATGACCCTGTGTGTTGGTGGCTGTGTGACCTTAGCTCGTGTCCCAACAATCAGCCTTTTGGACAGACCCACCATGGGAGGGATGAGACTGGAATATCTGGGGTTACCGCACACAAGCCGCCCTGTAATCTCCAGAATTACACAAATCTAGTCTGGAACTGATTAAACCACCAGATTAGATTAGTGCTTTAACATCAGCCTGAGACGTGCAGCACACATGCAAATAAACAAAGTACATGCAAACTGTGGGAAGGCTTCAGAGGCTCATTGTTTATCAGAAGCGTCTGATCGTGGACAAAAGGCCCCGTGTGTCTGCGCTCGTATTATCAGACGTTTTGTTCTTCCTCTTAACTTTGATGCAAACCTGCAGACGTGGGATCTTGCCTCACCGAATCGTCCCAACTCTGACACAGACTCTCGTAGTAACAAGTGGCATTCTGAAGAGCGGAGGATCCGTATAAGCTTTCATTAGGATCACATTGTGCAATACACTTTAATTCCCTTTATGCCACCCAGTGGAGCCTGTTCAGGACACACCTACATCTTTGGTCTGCATGGTTCTGTGGGACACCAGAGTTGCACTGAGGGTCTTGGTGTATCAGGGGCTCAGCCACGTTGTTGGCTTGATCATGCATCTAAAAAATAAAATCTCAAAAATGTTGCAGTGTTAATTTTGTTTTTATATTCTCTCTCTCACTGTAGTGCTGGGGAAAGTTCGCAGCGCAGTGGGAAGCGCTCAGCTCCTGATGTCTCAGAAGTTCCAGCAGTTCCGAGGCCTGTGTGAACAAAACTTGGTGTGTATTCTGGATCTGTCTCTTCTACGGCTCAGATTTAACATTCGTTAAACTCGGATGCTCAGTTGGTTGCAAACAAAAGCTGATGTTAGGGTTTGAGGTTTTTTTTGTTTTATTTTTTGGCTAGAGCTGCTTGGCTTTGTGATCATAAAAGGCTTTTTATGCACATGAAAGCCAACTAATCTGTTACCAGAAACGATGTGCAGCACATCCACAGAATCCTTCATGATGATTTACCAGCACAAAATAAGAGCAGCTTATAAAAAGCCAATAAGCTCTTCTTCTCAGATGATGAGTTTTAGAGAAAATTGCATTATATAAAATGTAGCAAACAACCAGCACATGATATGTTTACAATAAATGTCGTACAGTTTGATCAGATCATGGATTTCTCTGCAGGATTCTGTGTGTACATAACAGTGAAGTGTTATGAATTGTTTAAACAGTAGATCTGAGATGATTGTTGTGCTAATCAAGCAAAGTTGGAGCATGAAAACATTCAAAAGTGCTTTAATTATGTTTTCTGTTTTAGTTTGAATTTCAGCTCCATCAGTGAATCATTCTGTCATACAGCTCCCCCTTGTGCTGAGGGTAAAGAAGAGTCACCATAAGTCTGTAAATATGATGCTGCACAAAGATGAGCATTATTTATGAGGAGTGTCCTCATACTAGTTTTTCCCACTATTACAGAAGTTATTTTTTTTTTAGACCAGAGGGGCCCAAAGTGGGGCCCACGGGCCAAATTTGGCACGCCAAGACATTTGATTTGGCCCACCAGTAGTTGACAGTTAAAACCTGTCGTCCTGTGTAGAAACACAGTATTTCCACTCAGTCATTTCATCTAGTGGCCCAATGAATATATAAGGGGCTGTAGTGCAGATAGTTTTCACTCATGGTGCTGACTTTATCTTTGATATATTAAGATTAAACATGAAATACAAATAACAATAAGATATATTTAGATTAGATTTATCCCCACATCTAGATTTGCACTCTTTATGAGGCCACAAAAACTCATATTTTATCAATTTATGAAATGTCCCATGAGCCTTTGCTGCTTGAACGTATGGCAGACTTTCTCCAAGTGCACAGACTAAAACAAAAGCCAGCCGGCCACACTGGCTGCAAGCTTGATCGTTAAAAATAAAGGACTTTACTTAAAAAGTATTTGTATTTCATGTATTATATTACTGCATTTTGCCCACATCCTCAAATAGATTTTCTTTTTGGCCGTCTTGGGTAAAATGTTTGGGCCCCACTGATTTAGACCCTGGTACTAAATCAGATTCAAGATGTTTTTCAAAGTGACAGTCTGGACGATTACTTGTTCAAATGCTGGTATCAGGCTCAGTATTCATACCGGCATTAATAATCCCTGTAATTAATGGTATGTTTTCATTCAGACCTAAAAGTATTTTTTTATTAAACATTTTATAAGGGAGGCCTGCATCTGAAAGCAGCTCCTTAGTCACTCTGTATTTTCTGCTCTTTCCTATTTACTCTGGTCAGAATGTGACTGCCAACCCGCGGCCCACAGCCCAGGACCTGGCTGGATTTTGGGACCTGCTGCAGCTCTCCATCGAAGACATTAGCCTCAAGTTTGACGAGCTCTACCACCTCAAGTCCAACGACTGGCAGCCCACGCCATCCGCCGCTGCCCAGTCGACCCCCGAGCGGAAGGTACTTCCCACCTATGGTGCCCAGTGCCCTGGCTGGGGTAGGAAAGCCGCCGTAACCGGCCTCTCTCCTCCCACCACCACCACCATCATTTCTCCCGCTCTTTTTTTTTGTTTTGTTTTTGTTTTTTAAAACATCCCAAAGTGGGATGAACTCTAACAAGGCTTCCCTGGCTAACATAGAGGGGTCAAAGAGTTCCCTCTTGGCATGCATGGGGAAAAATCATCTCAAAGTGGGCTGACAGTGGTGTTTGTGTTTAAGCGTAAAGCCCTACTTTGAGCATGCATTGTCCTGTGTGTGTGTGTGTGTGTGGGTTTGTTTGTGTGTCTGTGTCTGTGTTCTAGTGAAGCATGGCTAAGATGCACTGGCTCGTGTGACAGAATGCAGTCTTGCTTTTGCTCTTTTACACCTGTGTTTGTGTCGCTTTTCTGTCTGTTTGGTTCATTAACATCCAGTTCTTTGTTGTCTGTCTTATCTGAAACTTTAAAAAAAGTATCTTTTTCACCTGCAGCTGATTTGTTGTTGTTTTCTGTTGCTTATGGAGTGGAGCAATGTCACATCACTTGATTCTCCTTCGAGTGTCCACCTGTTTTGGGTGAAAACAAACTTTGTAAGACGGCTGGTGTCAAAATGGGAATACTTTCTCGTCGTGCATTGAAATACCTCCAATTATTAAAAAATGTTAAATTGCCTTTTTGTTGGGAAGATTTGTGGCATCAGTAGAGTGTATGTCATCATTTCATTTAAAAACAAAATCTCAGTCATGTGGAAGTCACTTGTTGCTTTTACAAATGATTATTTTAAAGTATTTTTAACCATCTGCAGATTGAAACACTGCTGCAACTACTACAACTCTATTAATGGGAGGTTATATGCAACAGAACAAGTTTTATTATTTTTTACCTTTTTAAATTTGATTTTGTTGCAGTGAATCATAAAATCTAAATGTTACATTTACAAATTATTTGAAATCTATTTTTATATTATATTTATATTTCATATATATATATAAACACAGTGTGTCACCCACAAAGGCTGCATGCAAAGGAGGAACCACATCAGTCACATGCTGCTATCTTCTCCATTTTTCTCCAATCCATATTTATTGAAGTCTTTTTATTCAAGCACTGGAGATCAACAGACATCAATTTTTTTCTCAACTTTTTCCTTAGTAATCATGTCAGGAGTTATTACCTATAGCTCAAAGTGGAGCGGTTGTTTTCACCCAAAAAGAGGCGGGGGTTTTGCACACCTGAGTGTGTTGCTCCGGTCCTCCAGTCTGAATATTTTGTCTGCCATGTTATCCTTGTTATGATACGTCGAATCCGTGTGCTCATCGATTCATGTCACCATTTCAACTGTTTGAAATCTGTCTTTGAAAAGACTGTTCTTCTCAATGTGTTTTTGTTTTATCCTGTTATCACTTGCTTGTATTTGTACGTCTTCTGTTTGTCGAAGTTTCTCAATGTTAAATCAGACAATTAGGGAGCAAAATCAAATTTGACTAAATGTCTTTTAAAAGTTCTTATCTTGTTTAAGCTGTAAAGAACAGCCAATTTAGCCTGGTTTTTTTGCACCTATTCTGTCTTTTAGACACAAAAAATACCCTTTGGAAGACTGCCATAGATTAATTTTTTATTGACATATATTTTTTCCTTTGATTCTGAAGGGGTCATCCAAGCTTGATAGATTCAAAAACTGACTGAACCACTAATTATGATCTTTTTTTTTTATATTTGTGCAAAATTGTTTTGAATAAATTGCTCCACTTGTGCCCCTAGGAAACAAAAATATTCTCTTTTAAAGATTGCCATTGAAACATTATGTACTGACATATTTTTCCTTTTTTTAAGGATGCAATAACAGAATTTAGATTTAACCACACATATAAATATTCATACATTTTTCTGTATTTTCACCCAGTAAATGTCAGTTTCATTGATGGGTTCAGTCAAGCAGAAAACCAAATATGATTTATTTTGGGCGGGGGTGAGGAAGTATTGTCTCAGTCTGGAAGCGTTAAAAAAGGTCAGCAGCACTAACTCTGATCAGTTTTTAGTCATTTATAAATAATGTGATGCTCCTGTGCCCCTAGGGCATGAAAATTAATTTTTATTTATAATTAAAATGTATTTATTTATTATTGCCATACATCTATAATGTTTTAATATATTTTTTCACCTAGTTGAAAACATTAAAACATGGAATTTTAAAGGGATTTATTAATTTAAAGAGATTTATACAGAGACTGTCCGGTGACTGGATTAAAAACTAATCGTTTGTGGCCATGAAATAATAACTCGTGGCCATGCATTAGTTTTTGCAGGGCCACAAGATCATTTTGAGTGCTCATGTCTTTTTTTTTCTTTATTCATTTTTTATGTATGTTTAATCCAAATAATATACCTCCATGGTTCAATGTAAACAGTTTTTCATAGTACTATTTATGTGATGACTTTGAATGCCATATGTGTGTGTCGGGAAACAGATTGGCTGTGTCTCAATTGGGGCTGGGTCCTCATGAGTGCTCATTTGTCGGCCGCATACGTCACTGCCCCGCGCTGAGGACTGTCCCAATTCCAAGGCTCCTCATCATGCGGCCGAGGAATGCGGTCGACAAACTCTCGAAATCCGAGGATGCATCTGTGTATTCTCACAGGCCGAGGATATCCCAGGATTCAATGCGCGAGCAGCAAAATAAACAGAGAAATGAAGACTGTGGAGTTTTAAAATTCACCACAGACCGAAGGATTTGTTTTTAAAAGTAAGTTTAACAACTTAGCTGATGAAAGTTATGCAGCAATAAGATGTTACATTTTTAAAAAAGCAACTGCAAGTTACAAGAATAATATTACCAGATTAAAGTCACAATATTATGAGAATAAAAATGTAAATTGTGCAAACGACTATAAACTGAAGCCGTATTGTAATTAATGGTTGCATTGACACATTTAGTCACGTAGCTAATTTAGATGAAAGCATATTAATCTAACAGTGACCAAAGTCATCATGGACTACTTTATAAACACACATGGCTGTATAGCAGGTGTGGGGAAAATAAGAAGGAAATGAAGGGAAAATGGACACATGTAAGATTACCACTTTTTTCCCCTCATAATATTATAACTTTATTGTCGTAATAATAATAAAATAATCTGGTTGTGTGGCCCTTATACTTCGTTGTAGATACTGGAGCTAAACCCGAATTATTATTGTTTGTTTTTATTTATTTATTACGTGTAACGTTTTAACTGTGAAGTTATTCTTCCAGTAAAAAAGACGTGTAAATAAACGTTTCGACACATTTTAAGTCCGACATGAAACTGATCAGTATGGTAACGGGGGAGCGCGTGATCACACAACCTCACGTGAAGCCGACGTCAGGCTAAGGGTAGAACGTCTCATTGCACAGCAGTTTTGAGCAGCCTTTTGAGCGTGGCCCCATGAATTAAGACACAGCCATTTTTTACTGTGTTCCTGAACGTAACCCTGACTACTTCTGCAGCAAATGCATGAGGTGAAAGAGGAGCCTGTTTTGAGTGTTGACCTTAAAAGAAATGGGGTTTTGTTTGTTTTGTTTTGAGTTTTTTTGGACAAAGACAACTCCAGTCATCACCAGTGCCTTATAGCTGCAACATATAATTGCATGGAAATAACTGCATTAACTCATCTCATGGCCACTTGTTATTATCACCAGATGGACTCCGTAGATTTTATTACAAAGGATTAGAAAACATTAATCTAATATCAGTTCAATATCAATCTAATATCAGTTAGTTTATTCAAATACTGCAATTTGATTGGGAGTCTGTGACAAAAAAAAAGTTTATATTTAGTTTAGAAGGCATATGAAAGACTCGATGTAAAATATAGTTCACACACCAAAAACAACCAATCTAGTTAATAAATAAAATCACAAATGAACAAAAAAGATCTATGGACCCAGTAGGAATAAATCTAATGTTTACTCATTGATCTCTTTCCTTTATCTCTGCCCTCCCTCCATGTTTCCCACGTATCCACTCCTCAGCCAAGCGAGGAGAAGGCGACTGCTCCGGTGTCAAAGAAACCTGGTAAGGGACGACCGACGCTCGGCCGGGAGAAGAGCGCCGACTCGTCCACCTCTTCATCGGCCTCGTCAGAAAAGCAGAGACAAGAGGCTCGCAAGCGCCTGCTGGCTGCGAAGAAGGCCGCCTCGTTTCGCCAGAACTCCGCCACAGAGAGCGCAGACAGCATCGAAATTTACGTCCCCGAGGCCCAAACCCGCCTCTGAGAGAGAAACCGTGAGCGAGAAGGAAGAACGGACAGATAAGTGCGTGTGGTGGGGAGGGTTAAAACAGATGCTGAGACATGATGGACAGATGCTGTGTGGACGAGAGGAGCTGTTGGACGTTTGTCTTAGTGTTTTGATGCACTGCATACAAATATAGGCTGGTCCTGATTACAACCTAAAATGTTGATTTTTATTTTTTGTGGACCCAACAATCTATGAAGCAGGAGATTCCTCATTTGAGGCCGCCAGTGAAAACCTCAGTCGATGAACTTTGTCACTACTTATTCTTGATATAATTACAAAAATCAAAAAGTTTCTGAAGGTATTATTATGTTAGTTATAAGCTTAAACATCTTTATGAAGACTGTTTGAAAACATGTACATTGACTATAAGATTTATTAAGTGGACAGAAGGAAAAGCATCAACTCTTCTGTCTCCCACTCTCTTCCCAGATCACTGGCCATCTTGTAGCTTTGCACAGCACCACCTTGTGGCCATCACGCAAATTGCACACACTGCAAATTCACCCTTGTACGTCTTCCTTTTTATTTTTATTTAATACCTGTTTGATTTATTTTTTAAAAATACTCAACTAAAATCAGGGTACTCTGATTATTTTTGGTAAGATGAAAACCAGACTTAAAGCATTTTTTTTTAGTTCCCTGCAAGTAATTCTTATTCTTGTCCTGCAAAATGTTTTGTGTCAAAGATTTTTAAAATTGATGAGAATCTTTGTTTCTTAATGGTTTTGAATGAAAGCGTATGTTAGCCAAGAGGTCTCAGCTTTCAGAAGGTGTAGATCTTTGTAAGGGCAATTTCTTAAACTCCTTTGAGTCTCTTTTGATTTGTTTTTATTCCTGTAAAGTAACATTGATTGTTCATAATTTAGAGATAATTGTTCCAAATATACTTTAAAAAAAAAGTACTTAGCAACATCAAAGAACTCCTATAAACTGAGGTCATGCAGCAGGTTAAATACCCACCTATATATATTTTAATTTTGCTTCTCATTAGCCAACAAACGTCACTGTCACTAAAGCATCACAGATAATAGCCTTTTATTCAATCTTGTTTGCTTTTTCCTCCATTAAAAACTGTAGAAGCCAAAGATGAGTTCTCTGTTTTAATTAATCAAACTGTGTTGAAATAAGATACAGATTTAACCTTTTTTTTGGGGGGGGGGGATTCTGACACGGCCGGAAGCTTAAACTGAACCGCCCATCCTTTTACGGCTGCTTTGAAACGTTCAGGATCTGAACCCTCCCCCTGCCCCGCTCCAGGAAGTGACTTTATGGAAAGATTCATACGTGACGTCAAGACAGTGCTTACATGTCTTGATCCTGTGCTGTTTGTGATTACAAAGTCACCCGTCTCATCTGCAGCATTAGTCTGAATAAAAAAAAAACACTTTTCAGTCTAGTGCAGGAGGGTTTGTTGTTTTTCTGCATATGTGACAGTCAGCAGATCCACGCACTGACGCTGGCTTGTCTTCCACTCACATATGGTTTTCTTCCAAGTGGTGAGCAAACATAAACTTTACTGTCCTGGTGGGTTACACTGCTGCTCCTTTTTCTCTCACTCACTATTAAACCTGTATTTATGAATTCAAAACATGTGACCATTCTTCCCTAATCTCAATCTGCCTCGCCATTAGCTTTCTCTTGATTGCAGGCTTTTGTTTGTCGGTTGTGTTTGCCTGCTGTGGGTGTAGGAAAGAAAATGGCTCGGAGGTGTCAAAAGCTTGTCCCTGACGGCCACCAATCCCCTCTTTCCATTTGACTGCAGCGGTTAGCATCATTAGCACCTGAAAGCCTTTTGTTAAAGTAAACATGGCCATTGGCTCAATTTGAATTCTGACTGTCAGTGGGGAAAAAAGTTGTCTGACAAGCTGTCTTTTTTTACATAGTTAACTAAGGTAGCTTTTAGTGGGTTATTTCTATAAACAGGTTGAATTTCTTTAACTCTGTACCACGACCTTTTAAGGTTTTAATTCTGCTGCTTGATCTCACATGTCATTTTCTGTTCTCCATTTGATTTTTACAGCCAGTCCCAGTACGAAACTGTATGTATTGAATGCAAATAAAACACATTGTGGTATTTTTTTAATACACAGAGGGACAGAAAGCCGCTATCCGAGCTAACGGTTTGAAACTAAAAGTCGACACTTTGATGCTTCTTCTGTCGTTTGGATGTGTGAAATGCCAAGACATGTCAGCGACGTGCTCGCAGAGAGACAAAACAAAGCTTATCTCATGCATATAAACAATGCTTTTCTCCAATATACACACACAGCTAGTGCTGAGACACACAGCAGTTTCCTGGGCAGAGTAATCCAGCTGCACTGTTGGGGGGCCTGGCCTGCAGCTCAAAGTGAGCAGCAATCAGCTTTGGTTGAGTTTTTTTTTAGTTTGGATCTTTAAACATACTTGCCTTCTGCTTTACTAAAGTAAGTGAAGCAACAAGCAGCTTTATAGATCCTAAACTAGAGGAAAATAAACAAACTTATTAAATGGATTTGGTCTAAATTAGCTTTTTCTTTCTATACTCGAATATTAGTGAAATTTCCCCTTTTTTAAGATATTTGTTGACCATTTTTTTTAAAAAAAGTTTTGTCCTTACAGAGCTATAAAAAAGAGCAAGGTCTACACATCCTTCTGAACACCTGCTTGCAAAGAACAGAAAAACGAAGTGATTTCTGACATTGCTTCGCTCGTCAGACAAAAAGGTGGGACTGGGTGAGGGGCAGAGGCTGAGCTCCTGCCAGCAGAGACCAGATGTAGCAACGTGTCTCTAATATTTTCTGAAAGTAAGCACATATTTTAATGACTAGATTATGTTCGTTATACTACTATACAGGATGTTTTTTTTTTGTGGATTTGAGTGCAAGTGACAAAAAGTTGTGCGTGAGTGAATGTGGTGTTCATAAAACAACTTAACTGGATTCCTGTTCACTATACTCTGGTAATATTTAAAGGATGTGCAATACGGAGTAAAAAGAAGTTTCTTGGATATTGATATGACACTATCTTGCATTTCTCCCATTGTGCTTCTTATTGTCTGTAAATAGGAATAAAAACAGTAAAACTGTCATCTTTTACAACGCTGTAGACCTATTTATACTATCAAGATTGTTCACATGCATAATGCAGAGGCGCAATGCTCAATAAAATGCACAAAATACTTTCTCAAAAAGTTTATGATTGTACTTTTTTTATTATCGTTGTGTACTTGCTGATTTTATTTGCATGCAATTATCATGTTTCATCTTTGTTTTGATTTTAAAAGCTGCTCATTTGGAGCTTATAATCCTATGTCCAATTTGTCCAAATAAGCAAAATACAAGAGGGCATAGTGTAAAAGTCTTAATGTAATGGTTTACATATAAACTTATCTTTTTTATTATGTTTTCTTAATACATAAGAAAAAACATAAGTTTTTCCTGCAAACTTGGACTATTTATAAAAAATAATGTATAATAACAACAAAAATCATCACAAAGAGGTAAAAGGCATAACAAGTCAGTCAGTTTTAGCAACCTTTGTCAGATTATGGTTTATGTAACCAGAACATTTAGCACATTATGTAAAATCACATGAGCCATTTCCAGGAGACTAGTCACAAAATATATTGGAATTTCCTACTTTATATTAAAACTACACTGCTTCAACTCTTTGGTTTTTGTCAAAGCAGCTAAAAAAACAGTTTCAATGACTGTCTGCATTATATTTTGAATGAAATGTTTCTGCTGTCCATCACAACAACACTGAGTCTGACCGCTGTCTGGAGCGGGCACCGCCATTGGCTAGGGACTTTCCAGGAGGCGTCATCCTGAGATCTGATTGGCCGAGAGCAGCCAGGTAGGCGGGACTATTTCAGCTGCGACTGTCAAGATTGGCAAAGCTGCTGGCGCTGCTGCTGCGTGCAGGTAAAAAAAAAAAAGGAGCAAACGACAGGAAAAAAAAACAGAAACATTCATCCTGGCAGCAAGCGAGGACTGCAATGGAAACGTGGAAGCTTTTTCCCTGCCGCGAAACGTAAAAGTCGAGGGTTTTAAGGCCGGTGAGAATATCGCAACACCTTCAGAGTCTTGGCAGAAAGTGTCGCTAAGTCAAACCATCGACTGGCTGCTCCTTTGTAGTGCAACTTGGACAGCTGCGCGTTTTCAAGCGCGAGCCCCATCAACAAAGAATGAAAGCTTTGAAACGAGGTGAGCGCCTGAATGTGTGGTCGTGTTTTGTTTTATTGCATTTTCTTTATCTCTGCTGGGCACATTTTAGGACCCTCGAAAGCGTGTTGCCCGCGAGCCCTGTTGACTCTAGGTTATGTGAGGGTTTTTGTGTCAAGCGCGTGTTTGTGTTTAAATTTGAGGAGAGGAGGAAGAGGAGGAGGGAGGCACAGCTAGCCAGCTAGTTATCTCCTGAGGCAGGCATGCTGTCCATCTGGCGGAGCGACATGCGGGAGGCTGTGTGTTTCTGTCTGCCTCCTTTGTGCGCTCCAGATGGCTCATTTATCGAGGTTTGTTCGTCTCAATGTGTCTTTTTTTAGTGCAACCTGTAACATTTCACTCAGACAAAGGAAGCTGTATTTATATATTTATATATTTTTATTTTTTGGCAACTTTTTCTGGTGTTATTTAACCAGATTGGAAGCTGCTGGTGAGAAGTAAAAAAGAAGTTTAGCAGATTGTTTTGGGGGATAATTGGAGCTTTTAGTTGTTCAAAGTAGAGTTTCAAAGCTTTTCCCAGTGCACACATTTATTTACTTGTCTAAACAAAGAGTGGGGGCATTTTGTAAACAAAAAGTTGGGCCTGTTTGACAGCCTGTGTGATTTACAATCCTGCTGCTGATGGCTGGCACTTTTGTCTCCGATTTGTTTTTAACTGAACCACACTCACTTTGTATCCATGTTTTATTTCATTTTTAGTTTTTGTAAGGTTTTATTATAAACATGAATGAAAGCAGAGCAGCCAGTGTGGAGTTGGGAGAGATGCACGTACAGCACGTTTCTTCACAGATCTGCAGACACAATGAACTCAGTCCAGCTTAAATATGCTGTTTTAATTCCATTCCAAGATGTCTTTGTTGTGCATTATCAGTATGCTGATTTTATTATAACATTTGGAAAAAAATCCACATAATTCTAGTTAATGAAATTTATTGATCTAAACTCTCCATCATAAAATGTGTCATAGCTATTTCCAGCCTTGTTTTAGTTTAAAGTTTTTAGTAGTGTAAAGATGACATTTAATTTATTATTTTTTTCCTTTTTTTGTTTTTATAAAAAAAACTGCACTATTATTAAAGCTAAAGGATGGACTATGTTGTCTTAACACATGTATTCTATTATAGATTATTTCCAGTTTATTGATCTCTATCCAGGTTTGCAGAGGATTGATCAGATTCAGCTCCCCCAGTTTATTTGGTTCAAACTAAAAAACCAAAAAAAAAACAGCCCCCTTTCCGTGGTCAATAGACTCCTGGGCCACTGACTGCTAGGATGTTGATATGCACACAATCTCCTTTGTGAGGACAGGCGCTGCCCCCGGGGGTCAGGTTTCACCCAGCCCCACAGAAAGACATTTACTGCATTCTGTGGCCCACCCCTGGGATCAGGCATGCTCCATTTTGTGGGGATATTTCCTCCAGTGACCCTCAGTGGGTTACACAAAACAGAAGTTCTAACTAAAAGGCTGTTGTTTGTACACACGGTGCAACATTTCTATTCTGCAGGACCATTTAAATAAAAAGTATCCTACTTGTTTGATCTTTGTTTCCCAAATTTCCCCCCATTTATTGCCCACATGGCATCCTCTATTAAATGCATTTTGTGCCTGCAAACATTTCACTCAACATGATGATTTTATCTGCCTGATTAGAAGCAGTTATATTGTTTTTGAGCGTAATTTATTTATTTTTTGTCCCCTTTCAGCTCAGGAGGATGACCATCGCCCCGAGCATGAGCACGATTCGGCCGTGTCGGACAGCGACGATGGCTCCCCGCTCGACCTGTCGGGGAAAGGGCTCCTCGGGAAGCGGCGTCGCCGTGGCAACCTTCCCAAAGAGGCGGTGCAGATTCTCCGGGGCTGGCTGTACGAGCACCGCTTCAACGCCTATCCGTCGGAGCAGGAGAAGCTCAGCCTGTCGAGCCAGACCAAGCTGTCTGTGCTACAGGTGAGCGACGGCCTCTGTTGGAAGACCCTCATGTTTTTATGTTCTGAAGGTTTTATTGTTTTGCTTCATTCACTTGGTTACCGGCTTGCTTATAACTTCTAATTTTCCTTATTGGAACTCTGTCACATTAGAGTCATTAATGTAAAAGCAAAGCAGTGATTTGTGCTGCTGTCCTGTCTTTGTCACTTTGTTGCATCAGTAGTAGACATTTCCTCTTTCCTTCTCGGCACACAGACAGATTACAGAGTAGTTGGAGGCAGCAGACTTTCTAGTTATGTAGTCAATTCAGTGGAATGCATTTCCTTGGCTTTCTTCGTGGCTCAGCATTTCTGAGCTCAGACCTTCATTATTGCCAGCTGTCTGAACACTCCATCTTCCTCCGTTCTTCCTTAATGTACCAGTAGAGGGAGTGAGTCAAACAAAGATGAAAAAAAGATTCAATCAAAGTCAGATTTCTTGCATTATTTTAGACAGTGGTCCTTGAATATAATGAAAAATCTGACTTATATAATTCTGTAGTCTATGGGATGTCTAATTTATATTACAAATTGTCTTTGCTTTCCCAGATATGCAACTGGTTCATCAACGCACGTCGCCGCCTTCTCCCCGACCTGCTACGCAAGGATGGCAAAGACCCCACCAAGTTCACCATCTCCCGTAAGGTCAGTGGTAAAACTGAGGGCCACTCATCTAATGGAGGCAGAGCCAGCTCTCCGGAAATAAATACCTCTACTACATCGGCACAGCAGCGTCCATCTGTGATTCGCTCCGCCCCTACTTTGGACCTGAGTCTTTTGGGGAACACTGCGACGGCTATTCTGACGGGAGCGGGCTACCCTGGTAAGCAAGGTTCAGTCCAGGCACTGATGAAGCTGGACACTCAGAGCCTTCTGAGGGAGGCGGACGAACAGGGGGCTCACGCGGCTTGTCTCGGCGGCGCCACATCAGCAGCTACCTCCACCAGTGGCCTCTTCAACACCCCTCCCCCGACTCCCCCCGATCTGTACCCCACGCAGGACTTCAGTGACCTGAGGCTCTTGGTGGACGCCGCCCTGCAGAGGGCTGCGGAGCAGGAGAGCCAGAGCAAACCCTCGGACACTTTAAAAACGGAAGCGGTCCGCGCGATACGCGGCGCTTACAGCAATGACACGGGGCCGACCCCGCCGCCAGAAGAACAAATCATGGATCCTTCCAGAGTGCAGAGTCTGATGGAGAAGGCCATGGCCGTTCCTGACTCAGCTGGAACATCGGTGAAAGCTGCCGCTGCACCTCTCTCAGGCTCAAGGATATCTCCTCTTCCAGTGAATAAAGTCTTATGGACCCCCTCAGTGATGGACTCTGTTAGATCATCCAACCCAAACCAGCCTCAGCTCATCCCAGCTCATCTCCCAACCATAGTGCCGGTGTCAGCCTTGGCCCTGGGGCAGCCAGATCTGCAGAGACCAGCTGTAGTTCCAACCACCAGCCCATTTGATTCAGCCTCAACCTCTGTCTCATCTCCCACCACATGTGCTGCGAGCGCATCCGTTCCGACAACGAGGCCAGTTTTAGAGTCGCTGTTGTCTCCACGAGCCACAAGTCCCCACTCGGTCTCTGATCCAAGCCAGGGTTCATCCTCAGCAGCTGCCGCCCTTCCTCCTCCTGCAGCCTCACATCTGGCCTCTAAAGGAGTCCCGCTTCTTCACCTGCCGCTCCACAAACCGCTCTCCATCCCAGTCGCGGCGCCGTTCATGTTTCCCACTTCGTCCTCCGTATCGCCTGCAGTTTCGGCTCCCACCCCAGGGTGCGCCCCGCCCGCCCCGACTCTGGCCTCGTCCGCACCGGCGATCGCACCTCATCTGGGCCTCAGCTCCCAGCTCCCCCCTCCTCTGCAGACCTCCTCCACAGGCGGCGGCAGCAGCAGCTCTCAGAGGAACTCAGCCGTGGTGCCCGGCGTCTGGAGCGTGGTTCACACTAATACCAGGCCGGCCAGTGCCCTACAAGTGATGAAGACTCCGATTACCACTGTGTGGGGGCCACAGCACAGCAGGCACACGTTGAGTGAACCTGTGAACTAGTCTCCACAGCTGGAGTTTTAAAAGTCCAGGGTAGATTGTGGACAGAGACCCTCTGTACAGGAGAATGTATCTTTAGCCTGAGTCTGCACATCAGAAAGTACACTAATAATAGGATTTAGAAACAAAACCTTTAACATTTGATACACTGACAATGGTGAAAGTTGGTTATTTCATGACAGTTTGACATCATTCCAGAGTTTAAATGGGTTAAATTAAAGAATAGTCTGGATGTTTTACAAAAAGGTTTAGTTATGTTGTAGATGGATTCTTGATGGACCCCAGTTTGGAGAAACATAATTCTGAGCAAATCTATGAGCTAATGAGCAGTCTAAGTGGGGCAAAGACTAAAGTAGACTACTGCCATTTTGAAACAATAATCATCACAATCTGTCATAAATTTCTGTGATTAAAGATGTTTAAAAGACTGTAAAAAATCCACTTTGATTGTTAAACTAAATGTGACCAACATGAATCTGGTCAGAACTGATTTTGTTTATTAGGAACATTAGTCTCAACTAATTAAACCTTGTTTCTCCAAACTGAGTTGGTTCAAAGAGCTATCTACAACAGGTAAGATGTTAATTGTTCGCAACTTTCCATTGAGCCCCACTTCGAAAGGAATGAGCTTTTAACGAACAAGAGGGAAAGTATTTCTTGTACAAAGTTTAACTCTGCGTAGTGGTTAGCTCAGCAGGGTTCTGTAGCAGTGCTGGACTTTATTGATTGTACAAAAAACCACGCTGGCTAGTTGCTCGTCATCAATTCCTCCTCTACCTACAAAGACATTTTATTTTTTTATTAGAACCAGAACAAAACAACGGTTTGCTTGGTCTCCCTGGTTGTGTGGTTGAGATTTTACTGTTTTTAATACGTCAGTCTGTCGTTGTTTTCATATTTTCTTTTTTCTTTTCGATCTTATTTTAGTAAAACTTGGCAGAGGGGAAATTGAGTGAGCTTGTCTGAATGACTCACTGACCCCCATCCACACACACACACACACACACACACACACACACACACCATCGCCCTGCCTTTTTATAGCTAAGCATTTCCATTTGTCGTCATGAATTGTCATCTCGGTTGCTCCGTATGTGCCCTCAGCCACCAGCTATGGTTGCCAATTCTATTCCATGATGAAACTTGAAGTATTTCCTATTATTATGTCCAAAACAAACCCCTTTGTGTTGCGCAGCTGCTACAAACAGTATATAAGTTGTGTTCTGCCACAGAGAGAGTCCCAGAAGTGAGTGGAAACATTTAGCAGAACACTTTCTATGACTGATCCCTTTTTTTATGGCGACATTTCCCTGACATTTTGGGGCCTTAAAGTGTTTTTCTTGTTTTATATTTGAATGTCCCTTTTGTGAAAAAGGTTAATTCATGTGTGCCGGTTCGTGACGAAACAAATGTAGCACATTTAGCAGATATGATTGTTCGTTTCCGCACGTTTCTCTGAGTAGTTTCTTCAGTAGAGTTTCTGATCATCCATTAAAGCTGTAGTTTCTGTGAAACTGTTAGGATAAACCACAATATATTGTTGACCGTGACAGTGTGTAGAGGAAAGCCGGACAGCTTTTCTTTTGATTAAAACTGTAGCAGGTTTGTTAGACAAACTATCTGTAGTGTCAGGTTCACTAGAGTAGCAGCCTTGTTTAGTTCAAACGGTTATGTTTTAGATGTTTAAGTTGTTGGAGACAAGAGGTTTTATTATAATCCAGACATTTCAACAATTCCAGGAAACTCTTCTACACTACATCTTTGTATGTGTGAGCCAGTATAAAGAGATCAATTTAGTGTTTTTATGTTGCAAATCCCAGGTAGAATAGCGGGCATTAATACATCATATTACACAGGTGAGGTTAAGCATGGGTCGTGTGCTGTAGTGAGGTTTGAATCCGTACTACATAGATACACTGTGATGATGCCTCTGTGGTTGTGATGCTGGAAAAAGCCGGCTAATGGTTTTTATACAGCGACGTTTATTTCAGGTTTCATTTTAAACTGACACTCGTGAGAAAAGGATACGGTGATGTAAATATGTTGGAGCTTGAGAGAGGCTGTATTTTTTTATTTTGTTTTTAATTTTTTGTATTAGTAAAAGCCTGGTCTCAAACTGTAGTTCCTGTTCAGCCAAACAAGTTTAGAAAGTTCTTTTTTTTTCATGTTTTGTGTTCTAAATCATGACTGATTGTAGCAGTATGGTTGGCTGCTGTGCCTTAAACCTTCAACTGAGGGATGATTTACCCGTTTGTTTTTCTTTTCTCTTTTTTTTTTTCTTTTTAAATATATATATTAAAAACTCAATTGTTTGTGCAATATATGCCTTAAACTTTAAATGTTTTTGTATGAACATTTCAAAGAAATAAAAGTTCTTTTTTTTCAACATCTTGTCTTCATGACAATGACATGGATCACTTTTCTGATTAGTGGTTGTTAAAATTGTTAACTCATTAAATTTGCACTGAGAGCTACAATGTGGTTATTTAAATTAGGACCTTTTAAACTAACTAATGGGTCTCATGAGTTGCTGCTTTCAAAGGGGTGGATCACGTCAACAGGTCTATGTTCAAAAGTGTTTTTTATTTGTTCTTAGTAATCTAAAATAAAACCAAGTAGACCTAAATCCTATTGCAGTATTTTTCTAATAACTTATCCATAACATACATTTTTAAAAATTCTATGGACTTGATCCCAAGCTCAGCAGTGGACCCCCTATCTGCCCACCCCTTTCAATTTTTCTGGCAGCGCCTCTGAATACCTGGGCCAGGCTTGGCCCGTCCCACAGTGGGTTTCTGACTTATAACTTGATGTGATGTTTTTTTAATAAACCTTTACACTGTTTAGTCACATGGTTAATAAGACGCAATATTCCCAGGATGCACAGAAAGTGATACAGCTAGCAGCTACTGCTAAATGCGCGTACAAATTAGAAATCTTAAGAAAAAAACATGTAATCATAACTCAGTAAAGTTTGTAAAACAGCATTCAGGCTAATCTCTATGAAACTGATAATTAGGTGTAATGCACCTTTAAGCTGGTTCAAACCACTGTTAAACAGGAAGAACTTGAAGTTAAAGCACTTTGGTCTAAGCCACAGTCTGACTAGCCACTTCTAAACTGTCAAAGGCAACACGTGTGTTAATTCCATATAATCTGTCACAAATGCCAGCGTGGCCCTATAGAACAGGATGTGTGGGTGGTCTTCCTGAATCTGTTGCCTCTATGACCCAAGACAATGGATGAAATGTTGAAAGTTTCAGCTCATTTACTACCAACTTTGTTTGCAATACCTCTAGGTGTGTTTAATGGAGCATTAAGAGTCTTGCAGGACAAAAAAAAATGTTCTCCCCTTGTCAGTGAAGTTTGACCAAAAACTTATGGTGTTGAATGTCTGTTTATTTGGTAATTGCTGCAAAATGATCCAGCTGAAAGGGTAAAAAAAGTTTGCATTTAAGCTCTGCAGGACTCAAACACAGTGATGGCATTTTGAGTGAATGAAATCATCCTAATGTTTTCTGGTAGAGACAACGGAAAATCAATACAAACATTTTATTTGCCTGAGCAGTTTAAAGACTCAACTCATCCTTCAAGAAAAAGCAGCTGATAGAGCAAGACAAATTCAGACAATTATCATCATTAACAGGTGTGAACAATTATCTCAACTGTGAAAAACATTGTTTTTAAACCGTACGAGGATATTACAAAGATGTTGCAGTGCTTGTACAAAATGCAGAAAAGGGGGTAAACATGGCTGGTTCTGTAGAAGCACTGAAGCAAAAGTCCAAACAGACCCCCAGGCACACGCTGGTGTTTAAAACATCTTTCTGGTCTTGAGTTTATCCCAGTCATTGGAAAAATTTGCCCTGTTTGAGAAAAAAACAAACTAATGCTGGGGGGCAGTGGAGGCGGGGGTGTCTCTACTCATCATCCTTGTCTTTTGCTCCGTGTTTGAGAATGCGAGTGAACTCCGCGTAGTTGAAGTTGCCCTTCTTGTCGATGGGCGCCTCGCGGAACAGCTCGTCCACCTCCTCGTCTGTGAACCGATCGCCCATGGTGGTCAGCAGCTCCCTCAGGTGGTCCTCGTGGATCACCCCTGGGGAAACAGAGGTGAAATGTAGCCGTTTACACTGAGATAGAACAGTGTGCGTCTGTGTGTGGTGGGGGGTTCAGTTTAGGTAGACTCACCAGACCCCTCCTCGTCGAAGCAGGCGAAGGCGTTGCGAATGACGTCCTCGGGGTCCGTCCCATTGAGCCTCTCTCCAAACATGGTGAGGAACATGGTGAAGTTGATGGGCCCCGGTGCCTCACTCATCATCCCTTCCAGGTACTCATCAGAGGGGTTCTTACCTGAGGAATACAGACAGTTACATGTCCAGCTCTGGAACAAATTAAGAAATCAAACATTTGATCAATCACCTCATTCTATTCGAGATAGGCTAATGGTGAGGGGATTATTGAAACCAAATTTTGTTTAATCATCTACCTCTTGCAATAGGACCATCTGGATGACAAAACCAGTAACAGGGTTCCTGCAGATCCTTAAAAAGTCATTGATTCAGCAATCCAAAAATAAGGCCTTAATTAGCCATAAAATGGCTGAAATCAATCTTTAGAAGTCTTAAAGATTTACTAAAATAATTGGTAACATTTATATTTTTTAAATATTCACATGCATTTTTATCCTTTGACATCACTTCTTGTTACTTCACATGCAAATCTCTCAACTGTCCATCTGAGCAATGTGAAATTTGTTTTGTAATATGTTAATGTCTTTACAAAAATGCATTCATGTTTTTAATGAAACTTTTATGTCAGGCACTTAAAGGTTTTATCTACAGGGAATTGGGGTTAAAACCCCACTGTGGGTCTTAAAACTCTTAATTTTAGGTTGTCAGAGGATTTCCAGAAATTAAGTTTAAAACTGACTAAGAATATTTTGCTATGTTTGATGAAAAAGCAGTTAGACCAATTATTTTTATATCTTTTATTTTATATTTAGATATTTTATCTTTTTATTATTAATACCAGGAAAACAGAGGAGATGCTGATTGACCCCAAGTCTGTAAGCAACAACTCCCCACTTTTTATTCATGACCAGGAAATAAACCAGGTGTGTTCTTACAGATATCTGGGTGTTCACCTGGATAATTTGTTTAAGTGGGAGATTCATGTTAATATGTTGTGTTCTCGTCTGCAGCAGAGATTGTATTTTTTACGCAGACTCAGAGTGTTTGGGGTCAACC
>JARVGW010000682.1:3176604-3187963 GCA_031762495.1 Anablepsoides rubrolineatus | reverse complement strand
ATTTCCCATGATGCATGTCGATTATTTTACCTATGATAGAATGAAATGGCATCACATAGGTGGAGGTGTACAGGGTTCAGAAGTAGCAGACAGCCAGTGTAGGCTGCTTTTGCTACAGCCCAGTTGTACTAGGAAGTGGGAATTTCCCACTTACAAGTCATAAATTTAAACTGGACTCTCCCACCAGTGGGAATTCCCTGTCAGAATGTGGAAGAGTTTGGAATTCAAGAAGGGAGCTACTCCACAACTCAACACCAGTGAATGAAACTCACTTTTACTTTTACTTTTAATACTCTTTCTATATGATTTATTTCACATTTAGTCAGTTGTACATGTAAGTTTTAGTGTTTATTAAAAAAACATGTTAACTCTCTGTTTCAATGCACAAAATACCATGTAGAGCTCAGTTATTGTTTGTTCGCGATGCTCAGCCGTAGCAATGAGACGAGGAAAGTGGTGTTTTATGTTCATTTAGTTTGTGAAAATGTACAACTGCATAGAAGTGAGGTTACTTTACAAGAAAAGTACAAGTTCAGCTGCATCTGATCATAATCAAACATTTTTGAAACTGACAGAAGATCACATCATATTTAAAGATGCAGCTTGAAGATATTTTCTACTTGCCTGCAGCCAAACAGATTTTGAGAGAATAATGTTTCTGAGTTTGTATCAATAAATATATAATATATTGAAGATGTCTGCCACACCAACCTAACCTCAAGAAATATGAAAATGACTATAACTTCATCTGTCTGTCCATCCATCCATCCATCCATCCATCCATCCATCCATCCATCCATCCATCCTATTCCGTTCATTCTGAGTCAGGTCGTGGGGGCAGCAGCTTGATCAGGGAGGCCCAGACCCTGAGAAGACTCAGGACCTCCTCTCAGTCTGGCATGCCAGAAGCACCTCCCTAAGAAGACATCCAGAATGCATCCTTACCAGATAAACCACCTCAACTGTCTCCTCCTTATGTTTTACAGATATTGAGCTAAAATTTGATGTGGTTGAGCATCACCCTGAAAATAGACTTTGTATGGTATTCTTCCTTTAGACTTTGGCTTTACTTATTGGACCCATGTATCATGGGACAGATAAACATCTACAGCAGATTTATAACTTAGGTACTTTGAGCTCATAATGACTATAGATCTATCCAATAACGCTCACATGAAAGTCAGAAGAGAACAATGCAATCCTAATTCCTCCATTAGGAGTGCTAGGCTTTAATTCTTTTTTTTACACGTCTGTATTTCAGAGATGTTGCTGTGCGTAGTGACATGAAAACAGATGTAATCTTTAGACAATGACCTTGTTGTGCAGAAACCTAAACCTGCAGTGTCGGGCCTTTCTGTAAAAACATATTTGGGTTTGAGTGGCTGCTCGTAGACTTGCAAAGCAACTAACAAGTCCTCCGAGGCTGAGAGGTCTTCAGATTGTTTTGTTTTTTTAGTTTCTTGCTAATATTCAAACGTTTAACCCTGATAAACAGACAAAAACCTGTGTGCATTTTCTTTTTAGACTGAATACAGACTGGGATGCAGAGTGGGCTGCAGTGTGAAAACTGACAAGTTTGGTCAACCAGCCAAGGTCACAAAAAAATATAAAGCTTTATTTGTACAACTGGACAAACATAGTTTCCATAGCAACAGTACTGATAGATCAAAGAGAATCAGCCTGCGTGTGTGGATCTGTCTTGTAGTCTGCCTTGAAATATAAGCATGCACAACTCATCATAAATAGGCCCGTTTATTATTATCAGTATTTTACAAACTGATAGTTTATATGTTCATTCCTCTACAGGGACAGAACAAAATAAGTCGGATCCTGCAGAAGAAGGAAGATGAGCGGGAAAGCAGAAGCTCTCGGCTAACACAAGCAGCTCAACAACAAACGGCCCAAAGCAGCATGTGAAGGCATCACCCCTCCGTCTATAAATGGTACTTCAACGCCCAGAGAGGAGTGAGGAGGTGAGCTGGCTCCTCCGCGTCTCGATCTCTCCGATTGTACTGTTGTTTGACTCTTGTTGTCTCGCGTGAACCCGCAGTCTCTATTTTACCTCCACCATCCCAAGTGCCTCTTAATCACCTCCTCCCTCGCCTCCTCCTCTTCCTTTCGCCCTGAATCGCTTTGTCTTTCTCTCCGCCTCCCTCTGCCCAGGACTCCGCCGAGGATTCGCAACAATAGAGTTGTTGACTGGATTAGGCAGTACAATGCCTGATGAAGGGGACGGACTGGGGGGAAATCAATGAGCACGTGTGATTTACTAAGCTGCTAAACATCCTCTGACATGTCGACCAATTAGCTCCGTTAAACGGGGATATCTTTACTGTGGGTACAAGGTCATCAGATAAGTACGCAAGAAACTGTGGAACTTTATTCACTTGTCAGAACAAGAGAGAAAGAAAGCTAAAACACAAGGAATAAGAAAATAAAGATTTTTAATACAACATGAAGTTTGTTGGTTTAAATCTACTTGGTTAAAAGCATCTGGTACTGAACAGTTTGGACCTTATGACACAGTTATAGTTATGTGTTGTTTAGAGCAACATTTTAGTTTTTCATGATGACTGATGCGTGCTGGATTGGATTGCATACGCAGACCTTTATATACACCCACTGCTTTTCATTCTCTTCTGCCTGATGTCAAAGGATACCTGTTAATGGAAATGACTGGCTGAATGACATTTTACTTTCTTCTCTGCAATAAAAAACACATTTGCTGCTTGTTAGGAACAGATAATTGAACATATAACAAGTCTATCATTTCTTTTGGAAAATAAAAAGACTTGCATTTTAGCTTAAAGTCTCATTTTGTCCAAAAGCTGACTTTGTTTAATCATAATTAAAAGACCCATCCATCCATTATCTTAACCCACTTCTTCCTCTCAGGGTGTCGGGGGTCACGTGTCAATATCCTGCAGTCACAGTGCGAGGGGTGGGATGCACCCTGGACCAGTCACAAGTCCATCACAGGACCTACTTAAAAGACCTTTTTCATTATCATTTTTTCAGTATTGTGTAATTATTGTAGGTAATGAGTTGCTACATCAAAGCTTTCATGCTGCTGCTGCCAAGGAGTTGATTCACAGATCCAGACCATGATTATATGAGGGCTGAATCTGACATAATTAGAAATAAAAGCAAAAATATATAAATGGACCAATAAATAAATAAATAAATAAAATAAATAAATACACTTAAAAGGCACCAATTAAATTAAGAAAGGAGCTTTACCTCATGTTTTATAATTTAAGTGACCTTCATATTTTTTTTCAGCTTAGTTCCAATAAATTTAATATTTTAGCACAATTAATAATAAAGGCACAGGTAAGTGTTTTCCTCCTTGCCTTTTTTTTTTTTTTTACTAAACCTTAAACTTTAAGCTAAACTAAGGTAGCACAAGCATGCACAGTAGATCTGCACATGGATCCTGCTCCTTCCTGCCTGTTGACCAATGGGAGAGGAGCTGACCCAGGAAATGTATTAAGACGACTTGTGGGAAAAATTACACATAAAGTATATATAAAACTAAATATGAATGTCAGTTACATTATGAAACATGAGGTAAAGTTCTCCTTTTTTAATTTAATTGGTGCATTAATTTATTTATTGGTCCATTTATGTATTTTTTTATTATTATGTCATATTTGGTCCTCCATATAATTTCACTACCACAGTTCTCCAAAAATGGAACAATATGCTCATGGGGCAGTGTTTTTATTTTTTATAAGCTCATCATTTATGTATGATGTTGGAAAACTTTAGATGACAATAAAATAAACAGCACCAAAAATTAAGGAAGATTGTGTTTGGTAGATTATTTCTTTGTTGTATCAATAAATCTTATATCAGGCACATGATTTGCAGCACCTGGATGTACAGAAGCTGAAAACAAGAGTCAATAGCAACAGCAAAACAAACTGTTTGGCAGAAAAGACAGTGTTTTGTCAACCTGATATTATTATTCACTATGTTAATAAAATGAATACCAATAAGCCACATAAATAAAAATGATCTTTTAGTTTTGTTTTTGTGGCCTCCTGAAAGATCCATTTGTCCAGCTAGCAACTAGAAAACTGTCTGTAGTCTCAGTGACACATTGCATTGTTTAGCATTTGAATTGTTGCATTTGCTGCAAAATCTGAAGAATAAATAAAGAAAGAAAGAAAGAAATTCCCATCCTAGCATTCTGTGTTGTCTTCCAGGGTTGAGGTGTGCTCGGCTGGCTGAATCCAGGACACTTGTGAGTGAGGACCGTTCGCTGCTCCATCGGGGTTGCAGATGGAGGCACTGAACTGAGGCCTCCCATCCTCTGCTACTCCTACATGTCACTTTTTTTTTTCTCTCTCTCTCATAATTTCCTGAGTGGAGGACTGCTTATGGTGAAAACAGAAAAGGAAAATGTGTGTGTGTGTATGTGCACATGTTTGTGTGTCACCTGAAATAAGGAAAAATATATATCAGGTAACCAACTGCATCAAGCCCACAAGCACAATCCTTCACTGTCCTGCTGTACAACAGATTATATAAGCTCCACTGTCTGGATTATATAAGAACAACAGCAGCATTGTTTTACCTTCACCTGTCATATAATGTGACATTTACAGACTGACTGACCAGCTTGGAGTCAGAAATGACCTGAAATTATTTAGTCATCGTTTCAGGCCCAGTTTACACGTGAAGGATCTCCTGACATTCTATGTTGTCTGTAAAACTTTATACACTCACACACAGTAACACTGTGATCAAAACTGTTGTTTCAATAAGACCACAAAAGACCATTAATGACATATCTTTTGGGACTGCAGAACCTGGGTTCCACGTTTGAATTAGCCCATATGGCTTAAATTCTATACCATTATTAAGTAACTATGTTACCTTCAGTGGTTATAAAAATGCTGTATGTGTGAAAAATAAAATTGACTTTGCACCATACATATACATATCTAATTGTATTGAAATTGACCTCTGTGTCTCTAAGAACGTCCTGAAAATATGCCTGGAATTTTTTTAAAAAAGCTTCCTTTCTGAGATCTGGATTTAAAAAGTTTAGTTGCCAGAGATTCTGATTGCTCTACTTGTTTTGGCGTATTCTCATGTAAACTACGCCTCAGCCATTGTGGTTATTATGTAGAAAATGAGACCAAATGTGTGCTTGTGCTTCATCTTCATTAGTCCACTTCTCTTTGAGTCACAAAGATGCTTCTTAGAATCTGCGACACATGACCACTTGTTGATTCAATGAAGTGGTTTTCTCTCTGCCTACATCTAAAATAAGGCAGAACATTCAGTCTAAATGTGAAATAAACCAACAGCTCGAGCATGAACAGGAAGAACCGCAGGACGAAGGACAGTGATGTATGAATTACAAACCCTGTGATGCCATGGTAACTAAGCAGTGCAGGAGTTAGTTGTGAGCAGGGACAAGGTAAAAAGGTTTTCTGTGGAAACTGCAGGTAATGAAATACCTTTCACTGGGTACATTTAATTATTAAACAATTTTCTTTGCAGGAGCGTTTCATTCATGCCAGAATTATTTTTGTCTGGTTTTTTTTATTGCAGGCAGGCCACTGCTAGAGAAAATCCACTTTATTGCAGGAAGAAAAAAAACTGCAGACAACATAATGACCTTGGGATGCTTAGGAGGGAATTAAAAACAATAAAAATCCTCTCATCTTTACAGTAAAGCTCCTGGAAACGAAGTGGACAGCACTGCAAACATGTGAGCTAGCATGTCGAACACTGAAACGGTTTACAGAAGCTGTTTGTGCAGACGTGTGTTGTGTTTGCGGCAGCTGAGAGCTGACTTCTCTGCACTTTATGGTGTCTATAAATACTGTAAAATACCACCAAGAGCAGATTCTGCACAAGCAGGAACTGTGTTTGTGAAGGGGTGTGGCAAAACTTATAGAATCACATCTCTCTGTGGAGGTTGTTGCTGAAGACATGCAGCACTGACGTTTGCAATATCTGTGCTTTAATGACATCATGTTCTGCAGGAAAGGGTCATCATGGAACATAGTGAGTATGTTCCATGAGAGTGAGTATTTCTTTGTAGATACTCAGTCCAAATGACAGAACTTGGGCTGATTGAATATGATCAATTAGTCAAAAATGAAACAACACTTTCTTTACCTGTTCCCCTTCCATCTTGAAGCTTTTTTTATCCCTGATGTGGTGATACACGTAATCCCCCTATAGGAATGCACCTCTAAAAAACACTGCTTTTGGAATGAAGTGCTGCGCAACAGTGTTTATGTGGGTGGTTCTTGTCAAACAAACATCCCCATGATCACCAAAACTATATGTTTCACAGCAAAGTGTCAGATTGTGATGGGATGATCAGTGTTATTTGCTGCCCAAAGGAAAAGTTTGCTGTTCAAAGTTTGCTTTTCTGCACTTAGATTGATTGAAGTCTTATTTTCATTCCATTATCGTATCTGTTAGTTGTGTGTATGTTGTTTTTTTGTCGTACTATTTTTCTCCTAAAACTCGAGAGATGGATGAGGATATTTTGTGTGTGGTACCAAAACAATAACTCTGAATTTTTGAAGTCAGGTCCTATGGAGAAAATATGAGCAATTAATATCTTACCCATTGTAGATTTTTTTTATTTATTCATTTCATTAAAAAAAACAAAAACAAATTCTATACACAACAGAAGAAAAAATAAATAAAATGAAAGGCAGCAGAAAGAAGAAAATATCTTATAATATATGTCCCTTTTTTTCTTCAATAATAAATTAAAACAAAAAACAACACTAAACAAAAAACAAAGACAACATCAAAACCTTGGTGAGCAACAATTCATATAGATACACATTATTTCATTTCATATTTCTTTAACAAACCAACTTTTATCATTTTTTATTAAACATAAACATTGATCTGGCATTTTTCACATCACTCTCCAGATTATTCCATAATCCTATTCTTTAGATTGAAGTTCACCATTCCTTCAAACTGGTTCTAAATTTAGGTTTCACAAACATCTCTATTCCCTTGAGATTGTAATAATTTTCTCTATAAACAAAATTCTATTGGATGTTTAAAGGCAATATGTTTGTGAGCCTTATATATACACAGCCTGTAAAATATTATAATTGACCAACTCATAGAATTTCAAAACTTTCAACTGATAAAATAATGTATTTGATGGGTGTCTGTAATGTTTAGTGATAATTCTACATCTCTTTTCTGTAAAATAAAAACAGAATTTGTAATTGTTTGCTTTCCCCCAGACTTCAATACAATAGATTTTGTGTGGAACAATTATTATAAACAGAGCTTTTTCATTGAATAACTCCCTTACTTTGTACAGAAATGCAACAGATTTGGTTATTTTTGTTCTTAAATATTTTATGTGAGGTTTCCATGTCAGCTTTTCATCAATAATGACAATTATTCAATAAAAACTCTACCTCACTCTACTAATCTCAACACCATTGACTCTAAATATAACATTAATAGTTCTCTATTACCAGATATCATGTAATTAGTTTTATCCAAACTTAATGATAATTTATTAAGTTTAAATCAAGTTTGTATTCACACAAAATCTGTCTGCATCTTCTCCAACATCCATTCAGTATCTTTACACAAACAAAAAATGCTTTATCATCTGCAAACAGAACACATTTAAAAAGTCCAAACACATGTACCAAGTCATTCACGTATAAAATAAACAACTTTGGTCCAAATACAGAATGAACATGAATTGCTATGAAAATTTGAAGGTCAGTATTTGCTTTAAGATTGTATCGATCCACTGTGGTCTTATAGCAACAGCAAAACAAGCTGTTTGGCAGTGACAGAGAAGATTTGACAAATGTTTAATGGGTCGGCTCTACTGCTCATCCCACAAATGCATGTTCCTTACAAATGTGGCACCATTTAAAAGATAAACTAAAAGGCTTTCCAATGATATACAATTTATTGCCAAGAAAATTGTTAATACAACAAATAACCCACCAAACACAAATTACTTTTTGTGATAAGTTCATTTCTCCAAACTGAGACTGTTCCTCAAACTATCTACAACTGGATATTATTCATAACCTCTTGGCAGAACCCCACTTCAAAAGGTCTAAACCATCCCTTTAATAAAAATATGTAAAGATAGAGATTCATTTTAAAAGAAACATGTTTTACACCTTGTTTAAAAATATTAGCCGCTCTAGATGTTGACATTGTCATCCAATTTTTATTGGATTTATTCATTTGTAATAATTTATCAACAGTGTCTCAGAACTAAAAGCTGTGCTGTCAGTTATGACATATTAATAGAAAAACTCTGAAACCTTTTTCAAGCAATTGAAACTGGCTTCAATTCAAAGACTCAACAGTATCATGTGCAGGTGGTTTGTTTCCGCCCAACAGTGTCCATTTTGGATTTTTTTTCTTCCTTTTCTCGCCCTGAGGCCACAGGGATGTGTCTCCCTACATAGGATCTTGTGTCCTCTCCACCTTCTCAATAATTCAATGGAAAGAGGAGATGTCAGCTCTGGTATAATTACTGTGTGAGGGTGACAAGCTCCTCTGTCAAGGGCAAGACGGGAAGCAAGCCTTGCAGTGCTGAGGAAGCTAAAAGCCGCGATGACAGTGTTTGTGCCGCCGCCGCCGCTGTTGATGGCAAACGCCTCAGCCTCCACCAAGTGATGAAACCGGAGGTAATTTGGGTGGAGAGCGCTATGACAACATGCGCTGTTTTTGTTTTTTTTCTCCAGAAGAGCTCAACTCACCACCACACTCCGCTGCAAAGCTGCTCCAACAAGGTGAAGGTGACAGAAAAAAAACCTGCTCTTAAAAATAGAAAGAATCATCGAACCCCCGGTGCAACGTCTCATTTATGAGCGTCTCGGGCTTTTCGGTTTGGTTTGTGAGTTTCCAGCGGTCAGGAAGCGATGCAATCCATCAGCTCTTATGGAGAGGTACAGTACAGAGTGCTAGATCTGATTTCAGCTCTGGGCCCAGCTGAGATGACAGACTGTGTTAATTTAACACCAGGCAAACCCCAAACTTCCTGCTCAGAGAAAGCCCCAGCATGAGCAAACCTGGGACGATGTGACTAAAACTGTTAATGTCACGGAGACCTCAAATCTTGGCACGGACAAAGGCTTGGAGTAAAACCTCGGCTTTACAATGAGCCACACAAAGCAGGTAGTCATCATTAGACGTAGACGTTCTGACACAGGGCTACCCACAGGTACCCGGGGAAAACAGCTTGAGCAGAATGTAACATCTCTGCCAGAGGAATCACCCACCCCCCCCCATTACTGTCACATCCATCCTGATGGAAACGTCTGAGCTGATCCAAGATCTGGACTGATGATGAAACTCTTCTCATTGCTCTGAAAGCAAACAGAGTTTCATTATATCCTGGTATGTATATTTCCCGATTTTGACAATAACTGTGTTTACATTTTTCTCACACATCCGTTGCTCCATAAATCAGGAGACAACTTTCCAAAGAACTTGGAGTTGCTCCATAAATTTTACAGCGGCTTTGTGAGGCACAAACTAACAGCAATGCACACAGACTTGCATGATGATCTTTATTATATTTTTCAACTACAAAACAAACTATTCAAAAGTTTTTAAAAAAATAAGACCCCGTTCATGATTACAGCATTTCATTCATTTCTGTTTCACTCAAATCAGACATCCAGAAGTCCCTCAATACTGTATGGATAAAAGTGGAAGTGCTTCCTTTCTACTTGGAAGGCTTTCAACAAGACTTTGGAGCATTTCTGTGGGAATTTGAACCCATTCAGTTTGTAGAAACTGATGTTGGACGAGAAGGTCTGTCTCCCCATCCACATCAAACTCTTCAAACCACTTCATCTCCCTTTCTTTGTGCTCTAGAGCACAGTTCGGTTGGAATAGAAAAGAGAAATAGCAAAAAAAATATGTTGTGTTTTCAAGCTGAAATAATTTTAACATTTAGGTTTATGTTTTGGCAGGACTCCTTAGTTGCTTTACATCTAGAAGAATAAACACACTCAGTTAATATTCTGGAGGAATGAGGTGCATCTGAATGACCTAAACTCTGGACTAACAAGTTAGAGACCACAAGTGAGAGCAAGTAATAAACTTTAATAGTGTACTTAGCACGAGCAAAAACATGAAAATAAGCTCTGCAGGTTAAAGAACAACTGTAAATCTAATGGACTGGAAATCCAAGCAGAAATGAAAGCAAGAAAACTGAAAATAATCCAGCCGAAAATAACTGGAACTGGTCAAAATTATTCTGACAAAAGAACAACATAATGCAGCATGGAAAGTGGCAGATTGTAAACCAAAGTCTGACATCTGAAGCTAAAGAGAAAGGTGAAATAAATTCACAGCTGGGTCTGATTTCAAACAACAAAAAACTTTCAGTCAGTTGGTGCTGCTGGGAGGGGGAAAAAATCTCATTTAGCCAGTGTTTTTATTAATTATGTTACTATATATTTAGACAGGCATGTGCTTGGACATTTATTAGGGGTGCTGCAGCACCCTTTATACCCTTACTCTCATAACTGTGGTTTTATCAAAGTTAGAACTCTTTTTCTACAGATATGCAAAGTTTGATTATAATCTTTTCTGTATCATCCAAGATATTAGAGGATGAAATAACAAAAAAACTTTGTGCTTCATCAGCTAAAGTACTTTGTATTTATTAAAAATCAAAAACCTAAAATGAACCTACAGGGAGAGAGTCAAAAAAAAAAAAAAAACATTATGACATTTCAGACGAATAAAAATGATAAATGATTGTAATCATCTTTCAGGTATGTTGCACATATTTTGCTGAATTCTCATCATCTCAGTGATATTTTAAGCATCGAGTTATGTTTTAATTCAAATGTTGTCAGTTTTTGGTTTTCACTATTTGTAATTTATTACCCAGGAATAGTTTCTGCACTTTCTTTCTTCTGACAGCGAAAGAACCAAAGGAAAGTTTTATGAAAATCAGTAGAAAGCTGATGCCTGAGCAAACAAAATAAAACAAAGGTTTTCTGCAATTTTGAATTCCTATTTTTAAAACAGATAATTCCATTTTTGTCATTCTCTGAGGAGTTTGTCTTTATTTTCAACTTTTTTTGTCTGTTCCCAAACTGTGCCTCTGAGGTCAGCCATGTGACACATTAACATTTTGTTACATTAAAGCTCCATTTCATTTGAACTGTTTTGTATTTGAATATTTTTGTCAGCTTGAACCAGCTTACACTAATCTCATTCAAAGCGCAGACATTTTGCAGCCTAAAGGAAGGACATCAACAGAAGCAGCCGTATGGTACTTTGTACAGCTTCAAAGCTCCTTTTTGTGTTTGAGTCCTCATTGTCCTACATCCTTCACACTGTAAAATGA
>JARVGW010000682.1:3162447-3173412 GCA_031762495.1 Anablepsoides rubrolineatus | reverse complement strand
CCCCCCCCCCCCCCCCCAGCCAATATCAAACGTGATATCATTTTTGATCATAGTGGAATTTGTGGAGTTTAATCAAAGGACTTATTTCCCGGTCTCGCTGCCATCCACACCTTGAGGCGTGCACATGAGAGGCCTGCAGAGAAAGGCCACATGAGCTGTTTGATGGCAGCTGAAACTCGACACAAAGAGGCTGTTTGTAACTAATTATATTCACTTCACCTCCGTCAGACCTTAATTATCATTGGATGCTTTAAAACAGGAAAAAATATTAAAGGGCTTGAAGGAATGCATGTCACCCACCCCCTGTAATACCAGAGTTTCAGACTGAGACCATGATGTTGTAGCTGTTTTGGTCAAATCTTAAAAAAAAAGAAAGTTATGCAGAATCTCACATAATTGTGAGATGCCCCCGAGTAAGTGATGTGAATGATTCTCATCTACTCCCACATTCAGTTTCTACTGAGTTATAGCCATTTTTTTTTGTTTGCTAATGTAGAATATTTGTGGTGGCCATCTTAAATTGGATCCAAGTGGTGGTTCATGATATATTTTGCTAACAGATAAACATTGCTGACTCCAACAGTTAACAGTCTCACTCAACAAATAGCAATGGGGTCGTGCTGTAAATAACTCTGTTATTAACAAGCTAAATTTTAGCTCAATATATGTAAAACCAACTAAATTGATTTCTTACGTGAGTTGGTTGTGGTGGAAATCTTGGATTGGATCCAAACTTTAATTAGTTGTAGACGTGCATCCAGTTATAATGTCCTATAAGTTTCATTAAGATCTTCATATATATATATATTTTTTAACTTATTTATTTATTGGGTTTTACATTTATGACTTGATTAAAGGAGATGAATGGAATGATGAATGGTTTGTGTGAAGTGATCGTTTTTTTTAATTGAGGGAGTGGTCTTCTCTTTATTTATTTTTTTTATTTGCCTTGTTAAATAATGGTAAATGAATAAAAAATATATGCATTAATATTCAGTTCAATGTAAATAAGTGGTGTCTGTCTGAAGAAGTGTTTTAGCCTAAAGTGACTTTTTTTGCCTCCTGGAAGAATAAATGAGTTTTAGTTGTTATGCTTTATGTCTGCTGCTTCTAATCACGCTGCTCCATCAAAGTCGCTTTTTTGTTCTCGATTCCAGTTACACGCATCATAAAACCTCTGCCACTAATTGACTTTGAACAGTCGTGTAGTGGATATCCGTTTTTCCTCTGAAGCTTTGAGGTATTTATAAAGTTACAGAAGAGACCTCTAGCTCAATTTGACACCTAATGAGGTCCATCAAAGGAAGGCTCCCAAATGATTACCATCAGTGCCAGTTTCCTGTATCTTCATGGCGGTCAGACTTTTCTGCCACGTTAGTAATTAGAGGAATCAGTCTCCAGGCTTACCGCGTATTCACCGGGAACCAAACTTTTTAATCAGATTTAAGAGTGCTTAAAATGTTCCATGGGCATCTGCAAATGAATAACTTAGTCTTTTTTTTCTCCCCCCACCGACTCTGTATGACAGATCTGTGCCTGCAGGAAAACGTTCTACAGAAAAGCAGCGCAGACAGGTGATTCACGTCTAATGGATGTTAATGCAGCAGACACGACGGAGGATATTCCCAGTGGTGAACACTCACAGTTAATTGATAACTGAGGTCTATGAAAAGATGCACACTAAATCATGGCCAACGAGGCTGCCTATAAGGTTGCAGCGATTTAAAGAACAGGTCTCCAGAGCCTCGTAAGGTTTTCCCAACAACTCAAATGCTCTCTGCATTAGTAATTAGGCTGGAAATATTCCTAACTCATAGTACTTTATTTTAGAAATCACTATTTCAAACATGTAGCAGGCGCATAATGTTGCCAGACATAAATACTTTAACCTCCACCAACTCCAGGTTACTCAGTCCTCTAATTGCCATCTCCTTCTGTTACTGTTTGATTAGCATTGTTCCTAATGAGCGCTTATTACTGAAGGCTGCCATGAACAGTAGGGATGGAAAAAGAAATCCAGGACTGAAAAGGAGCGCTGAGGACCTGACAGGTGAGGACCGGTGTGCTGATTACAGACTGTGAGCAGGTGAGTGAGACAGATCAACCTGAGGAGAAAGCTATGGTCGTGGAAGAAACTTTGTCAGGCTCAGATCAAATCCAGGCCAGGGACATCTCTGGGTAGAGTTGCATTCTCTCCATGCATGCATGGGTTTTCTTCAGGTTCTCCAGTTTCCTCCCACAGACTAGAAATATGATTATTAGGCTAATTGGTAACGCTAAATAGTCCCTATAAGTGTGAGTGAGAGAGCAAATGGTTGTTTGTCTCATTGTGTCCCTGTGATAGACTTGTGACCTGCCCATCTCCCGCCCCTTGCACAGTGGCTACTAGATATGGACACCAATGACCCCTATGACCCCAAAAGCAGGAGCAGGTAAAGATAAATGATGAATGAAAGATGCACTTTAGGATTTGATCATGTCTGTGTGCTGCTGCAGGTTTCTCTTAAAAAAGAGATTTTTAATATCAGTGAGATCTACCTGGTCAAATGAAGGTTTTACATTCATAATAACTTAATCAAGTTCTTTCTACACAGGATAGTAAATACTATGACTTAAACACCAACCCAAAACCAACACATGATGCGTTTATACACAATTAAACATAACTAAACATTTGAAAAAACTAAGTAATGTAGAAGATATTTGTTCTTAAAGAAATTGTTTACAAGAAGCATAGATAATTATTATCTTATTTGCTGTACATAGAGTTTAATTCAGACTGGATTGACTATGAGTGGATACAAGAACTGAGTGAATTCCTGTCATCTGAAAACTCCTGTCTCTAGTGGTTCATGCTAATTTTATTTAATGAATCTTCACTCCTCTTGTTTTTGCATTATGTGAATATTTGAGCTGAAATATAAGGACATTCCTACCTAAATAACAGTAGTGTGAAGTTACCAGCATAGGGAGAATTAATACATTTAATATGACAAAGCCACTTAAGTCTTTAGTTGACTTTACAAATCGCAGCTATTTTTTGTGTTTTCTTCTTAATTTTTTATATTTTTTATTGATTCTTTTCTGTTTTTCTGACTCTCATACTGTCCAACAACAACTGCCAGGGGTCTTTGACAAACTTTATTTTGCAACAAACACTGTTTCTTTCTAATTCTAAACCCGACTGTTTTGGTGCAAATACCTAACAAAGCAGTTTATTTATTTGAAAGCCAAACAATGACTGATTACAGATATGCATTGGAACAATGAGCTCACAAAGAACCAGCAACAGGTTGGAACAGTTTCATACAAACAGAGTCAAAACAGAACAATAGAGTCCCACCTGACTGATGACTTTAACACTCCTTTATTCGACTTGTAAAGATAGATTTACTGCTAATTCACTAAACTTTCAGGAGATTTAATGATCCTTAAACTTCTATAAATGATCATTTTTATTAAAATTATTTCAAACATCTTTTTGTGGTTCTTTGTTCTTACACTGGATGTCCATCTGTTGGTCATAAATGCACAAGGCAAGAATCCAAAGAGCTGAAATGGGATTAAAGTGAGTGTACAAACAGAGCAGATGAGTTCAGCCACGTGATATTCTCAGACTCGGCCACCCAGCAGTCGTCTGTCTTGTTGGTACCCAATTAACGACTCATTACCTGTTTAGCTGGAGCTGCTGCACCTCAGGTTACAAGGCCAGCAAACCTGCACTTCACCCCTCTGGCTCAGAATCAGATTAGTTTCACCTAATTGGTGATGGTTATTTTTTGGGGAGCTTTTAAAGAAGGAAAGATCCAGTTTCATGAGCAGAGGGGGAGAGAGAAAGCATTGACTGACTGACACTGTCTCTTGTTTGTGTGTTAGTAACTCCCTGCTGTTTGCTAAAAGACATGAATGAAAATTAAAAAGTGTTTTCTTGATGGAAAACTTGATTTTATGAATAGATCAGTTTAGATGGATGGGTGAGATACATTGGACAGATGTTTTTAGTCGATGCAACTCGCATCTCACTTCTGAGCATGTGATGAAAATTGTATCATTTCTTTTAGTTCTCACAGCATCATGTGTTGAGCATTGTGTGACTCATCCAAACTTTGTGGTGACAGGAAGGGAGTTCACCTCAGCAGCAGCGTAGTTCCCTAACAGTCTTTTGTAAACAGTATCGGCCTTTTTGACAAATTTACAAACTAGCGTATATCCTCCAGTATTTAATAGAAATACTAGATCTATGTCCTCCAACTTCTCCATCATCGACTGGAAATGAACTTCCACTCTGCCAGCTACTCTGTCTGTGATGATTCTGCTTGAGCGTGACGCGGACTTACCAGGATTCCCGCCCCCCATGGGTTCTCTTCAGAGTATGAATAAACCATCTCAAATTACAACAGCCAGATCCAACGTCTCTCTTCTGTTGAAGTATAGCGGAGCCTGAAAGGAGACATATCATGCTTTTAAATCCTTCTTTTTCACATTTAAATCATTCAGTTGGTGCCTATTTAAAGTGGAACTGCAATGCTTTGGTCTGAATTCCTCCTTATTGTAACTCCACAAGACCCTCTTTCACCTCTTTTCTGAGGTGTGTCTCAGATCAACTCATTTTGAGGCTGTCTCTTTAAATGTAAACAAAGCGCTTCACACCTTGCCTCCCTCCAGCATCTTGAGCAGTCCATTCCAAAGTGAGAGGAGAATGAAAATGACTAAATTGTAGTTGGTAAGTCAAGATGTTATTTGGTAGTTCCATCGGTAATAATTTGATGTAAAAGTTCAGAAAATGTCATAGAAAGTAGAGAAAACTGAACAGGTTGATAAATATGACAAACAGAATATAAAGCCATCTTTGCAGCACCAGGAGAGACCAAACTTTTCTACACCCCTAAAGACTGTGAGTACACAACAATATGCATTAAAGGCTAAAGAAAATAGATTTTGTATGAAATATCCCCTTTAAGTCTTCATTAATGCCCATTAATGTACATTTTTGTCTATTCTCAAGGACAATAGGGACTATTTCAGTCCATTTTTGTATCTCTCTGTTCCCTAAAATGTTTGTTCTTCTTGCCAAACACAGGCCCATTAATAGTGCATGAATTAAAAACAAAGCAAATTGAGAGCAAACAGCAGCAATGCATAAATTTATTTAATATTCTCTCTGCTTTCAGCACAAGCTGCTCAGCTTGTGCACTGCCTGGTGAAATCATGACAGCTAAGATTAATCTTGCTCATTTGATGAAGCATCACTGAGTGCTGCAGACTAAACAACTTTTCCTTATAGAGAAGTGTGTTGAAAAGGAAAAGGTTGTATTTTTATCCCGACGGTTTCATTATTTAAGCGTTATTCAGCATTCATCTGTGTCTTAAAAAGACTGTCTACTAATGCTCGCTGTCTTTTCATCCTGGGTTTCTTAGAGTTAAAATGTACTTTATGGTTCATTCAAATCTTCCCATGAGTATGACAGCAGACCTGAAGTGAACAGGGAGGATGTGAACCGCAGTAATCCAAAGCTAATCAATGTGTTAGTGTTCAAGTGTTACAGGGAGACTGACTCGGTCCATGGGCCTTTCACATGGTAAGTGAGACTAATCTAGCATTACTACAACCAAACTAATCATTTCTAAAAGCAGACAGGAGGCTTTTGGAAACCATTCAAAGCCTGGCTGTGGCACAGACTCATAAGAAATTTTATGGCAAGTTCTAAAATTCAGCTGCTGTTTGATTCCCGAAGCACATGTGTCCTTATCATCCACCTATCTGTATGGAACACTTATTGCCTCCCTTTCCCTTTTTTGCACACACACATAAAAAAACACAAACACACACACAGATTGAGTGTATGAGGCCAGGTGGTGTGGTTAGAGCCAGATCTTGCTCTCTGCTCTCCTGAGTGCAATTGGTAACCTGAGCTGCCTGTTTGAATAACTCACTTCTTCCAAACGCTTCCTCGCTGCAGAGACAAATGTTAATATAAGAGTGCTCTAAACATACTTTCCCTTAAGTAATGATAATTATTGATTCTATACAGATCTTTAAGATTCAGTACTTTACAAAGCTCAAATACAGGATAGTAATCTGAAAAAGAAATCAAATGTTCAAAAGTGGGGTTTTGTGGAAAATATATGAACAGTTAGTATCTTACATGTTGTAGATAGCTCTTTGAAAAGTGTCACTTTATATAATAGAGTTTTATCCTGGCTGGATTAAAAAAACTTATAGCTAGTCTGAAATTAAAGTGAATGGTCTACAACTTAAAACAACTCCAAAAATATTTATCAGTGGTTCATGCAAATACTTATTTAGAAACATTGCCTTCAGGTTTGCATTTTATGGTCATTTAAATTGGACAGCATTTTGGGACCTTTACAGTGAAGAGTTTGCATATTTTTTTTCTGTGCACACACCTTACTCAGACTAGCCATAAGCTCTTCAATGCAAAACTTTATTTTGCCTAACTGAGATTGTTCAAAATGCTATCTGCAACAGGTAAGATATTCACCGCTCATAATCTTTTCACAGCACTATGTGATCATTGCTTTAACACAGTTTTGTTTTAAAGTACAGACATTTGTACATGTTATTTACTGCTGAATGACAATTTTTTCATTAAAATGTTCACTCGTAGCACTTTTTAGGCTTTTCAACAACCAGTTTTCAAAAAGGGCACCGTCTGCTTTGATTAGTTATCAGTCTGGTTAAAAATGAAGGAACTTTGATGCAGCTGCTTAGTGTAGGATGAGCCATGTTGGCCAGTATCCAAACATGTTTCAGGGCATTGTTGTTAATATTCAAATGCATTTCAGCTGTTTTAATTACAGGGTTTCTGGTGCAAGGATTCACTTATTTATGCGCAGAGGTTATGTTCACCTTGAAGATGTTCCTCAACGAAATTAAAAACAACTAAAAATGTTCAAAATTCAAATCTGTCCCCAAATGTCTCCCATTGGGTTGCATTTGTTTGAGTGTCTGTGCTCATATAGACTTGTGGCACACAGACTTCAAGCATCTGTGTTTAATTTGGAATTTCCCTGATTTGTTGAAGCCCGCAGCCAAACGTATCACCCATCATTTTGTGAAGGAATTTTCTAATTTAAACACCCCTCACTGTAAATCTCTCTGTAGGTCGTTGTGCTGTATGCAACCTGCAGATGTGTCCTGCAGCAGGCTGAAGTTACACTGGGCGGGTCTGTCGGAGCTTAACTTCCAGGGATCTCAGTTGTCCCATAAATATTTGTTGTCGACAGCGGCAACATGTAGTCCCTAAACATTACTGCCTAGGGGTTTCTTTACTATTGTGCAGCTTCAATGTAAAGTGTGTGTTTTCTTTAGAATTACAACCCTGTTTTGTAATGACTAAAACCAATGTGTTTAATGTTGTTTTAAGATATTTTTAAAGTTTTATTATGACCTTTTCCATTTGTACGTTTTTTTTTTTTTTTTTTTTTTTAGTATTTCAGCAAGTTTATTAAAAACCCACTGGGCTAAATTTCTTGAAGCTATGCAACGATTTGCATTTTGGACATTGGGAATATTTATAATTTGTTTTGAACTTAAAGCATGTTCACTTAACCTGAACAATAATGGTGCTAAAAGATTTTTACTCTCAGAGTTCTGTTTTGTTGATCGTGATATTTTAGCCTTTTTATTGGGGGTTCTGTGAAAAGTTTATAAATTAAATACTATCTTACCTGTTGTAGATTTCTCTTTGAAGAACTTAAGTTTAAAGCAGAGGTTGGCATCGAGGGCTGCAGTCCTGCATGTTTTACTTGTTGCTTCACACCTGATTTGAATGAATTGATGATTATCAGGCTTCTGCAGAACTTGAAAGAATTAATTCAGTGACTAAATCAGGTGTGTTGAAGCAGGGAAAAAACACATGCAGGGCTGCAGCCCTCGAGGACCAGAATAGCTCACCCCTGGTTTGAAGGAATAGAGATTGATGAGCTAATGGCTAATTTGAGTGTAGGACCAGAGTAAATAACTGTTTTGCCTAAAATCAATTGTTTCTAAACATAGAAGTAATAAAGACACAATCATCAGCCAATCAGCTGCTGTACCTGTCTGGTAAAGGTTGTTTTGAGTCTCCAAAGTATTTTCTTGTCTTAGGAGGGATGAATGGATTCCAGAAGACCTTTGAAGGTTTCTTGGGTATTAGCAGCTCAGCCTGTAATTTATGAGATTTGTGGTTGTGACATTTTTGTTTTCCAGGACATCTTATCTTGCAGATGTCAAAGTGACACTCACACTGACACCATGACCAAAAAGATCATCGCCCAGAGCAGACAAGACTTTCTCCCAGACTGCATCCTGATACCTTCTCTTCAGATAAAATGTGCTTTTTGATTCTGACCGTGCTTTTGCTTTCTGGTGGGTGCCCATGATCCTGTTGGCAGTTCTTACCTGTGTGTCTTCTCTATAGTAACCATTAACAAATCACCCAGTCGTCTACTTATCACAATATGGCTCTTGTCAAAGTAGCTCAGATCTATGGGCTTCTTCATTTTTTTTCTTCTAACGCATCAATTTTCAGAACCAACTGTTTGCTTTCGGTCTAAAGTATCCATCCCACAGACAGGTGCCACTGGAAAAAGATAATGGTATCATTTACTGCTCATTGTCGAAAGGTGAATACAAAAAATAATGTTGCAAAGATCTTTGTATGTGTTTGTAGGTCTGTCTTTTAGCAAAATATCTCACAAACCACTGGTCAGATTTGAATGAAATTTGTAGGAAATTATCAATGGATGCACATCAACTTATAAACTTTGAGTTCTCACAGATAGCACAAAATCTTTGAAAATGTTCATAACTATTTTTGGAGTGACCAAAATATCTAAAGATCCATAGGATGAAGTTTAATGAAACTTTCATTGGATGTTCATCTACAAATGATAAATCTTTTAGATGGCCACCACAGCTAACTATCCTTGGAAAACATAGAAAAATACTACTTTGTCGGAACCCTCCCTGTATTTGTCAGCATAACATCTTGTGAGCTATTGGACAGATTAACTAATTTTCAGAAAGTAGGCTACATTGAAGAACAACTAAAACTGATTACAGTTTAGAGTCAGTCAATTCAAGATAGTCACTGCAGCTAGTTGATATATTTGCCAACACAAAAATGTTAATTATCAGTTTTTCAGAAGTAGTGGCTGGTAAGTGATAGTAGCAGAAAGTCATCCCTAATATGTAATCTGAGCGTCCAGGGTTTGATCAAAAGCAACTAAAATGTCCCAATTTCCTCAACATAGTAAATGAGAGTTCAAGCTGGCATGAAACACAGCGGGCGACACGCATTCATTCCCTCGAGTCTTCAGAGTTTACATCTTGTGCTGTGAAGCCCTCTATAGGCGGAGTCTGGCACTGCAGCCGCGCGGAGCGCCTCCTCCCTCTTCCTCCTCCCCCTCCCGGAGCCGGGGCTGCATTCCTCTCCTCTCGGCTCCATTCACACGCAGGGAGACGTCGCAGAGCGAGCACCGCCACTCCGTGACCAGCGTGGAAATGTACCCAAGTTTTGGAATTTAAAACCATGGCGGGGATATCTACGCTCCGGATCACTTGAATCTGTAAGTCCGGAGAAAACCCCCAAGCGCGAGGTTCCCCTTCGAGTGGGAAGGAGCAGGTTTTTGTAGGAAAAATATTCAGGCTATTTCTCTTCTTTTCTTTTTTTTTTTTTTCCCCCTCCTTCTTCTTCTCCCCCCTCTCTCTCTCTCTTCTGTTGCTCCGTGTTGGTGAGTTTTTCCCTGTGTTTCCACTCCACGGTTCGAAGCCTTCGACTCTCGGGTGGTTGTGTTCAGGAGTTTATGACCAGCTGTGGAGAAGACGCTCAAACTGCGGACAGCGCGCTACTTTAACTATCTTGATTCATTTAAACGCGTCTTCTCCCCTGATCTCCCCCTTAATTACCACCTGGTGCTGGAAACATAACTATTTGTGTTTATCCTCCGGTTTTGCTGCAGCATGATGCGAGTTTTTTTCAGCTGCAGCAATCCCCCCACAAAAAAGACTTTTAGTTGCATTAAATAAAGCAAAGCTCTGAAAATTTTAGACCTGCTTGTTGCTTACAGGCAAATAATTACACATAATATTCTTCAAAAGGCTGACACTTAACTGTCGATTGGATAAAATGTTCCCGGAGGAAACGCAGGTGGCTTTAATAAAATAATAAAAAAAAGGCTTTCATGCTTTATTTATTCAATTTGTTTCCCCAAATTTGAATGAATCAGTATTTTTTTAAAGGACCTCAGGGAGGAGTTGTGGTAGATGTGTCTCTAAGGGGGGTTGGACACTGTTTGCTGTGGGGAAGAGAAAAAAATCGATCCTCTTTTATTAGCTTTGAAATAATTAGAAATAGCGCTGGTGTGATGTGAAAAGAGCGTTAATCTGCAAACGAATGAGAGGCAATTTGTGAGCTTTGTTATTCGACAGCAATTGAATTCCCCTCTTTGAGCAGGGATGGAGTGGTGAGGGCTGTCTGTGGGTGTGTTTGAGTGCGCATTTGCTTGGCAGCTATTGAAAATGCTCTATTTAATTCTCCTCAGCTCCCTTTTTTAAATATTTTTAAATCAAATCTTCGTTAACGAAATTAGTCTGGGCAGCCCCGATCCCTGCTGTGTGAACTCATTTTTTAGCCCATTTTAAATATGTATTTATGAATCATAATGGATGAGCAAAGGCTTTGAGTTAATTTTAACCTTTTTTTATCCCCAGGGATAGGAGGGGAAGTGAGGCCAGACTGAAGCTTATCAATAAAAATCACTGCACTTGTTCTTAAATATTGATGCAGGACTTTTACAATATAAATTATAGCATAAAAGCATAGCTTTTTAATGATTAATGGGATATCTCTTTCTCATTTTTGCACTAGTTCATATGCAGCAGCTTCTTAAAGGGGCTATATCATGTAAAATCCACTTTTTGGAGCTTTATACCATGTTATAATGTTATCCTCTCATCAA
>JARVGW010000682.1:3137819-3147965 GCA_031762495.1 Anablepsoides rubrolineatus | reverse complement strand
CAGAAAACTTTAATGTAGGTCTTTTTTTCTTGGTTGTCCACCGGACAACTTGGAGGCAGAATCTGGTTGTCCGAAACAAAAATAGGTTGTCTCGGACAACCTAAACAGCGCTTATGTCGACCCCTGGTAGCCATATCAATGTTTGCCTCAGTGGTAAGCCCACATGAGACTTGTAGTCCAACTGTTGGCTGGCTGGAGGCCCAGATCCTGCGAACATGCCCTCATTCACCCACACACGGAGAGAGACTGACAAATGTTGCTCAGCTGGACATGTGATATCTGCTGCTTTCAGAAGGTTCAGGTGCCTGCATGATTTATAGGAGTGATTTATGATTAAAGTTGTTTGATACACAAAGCACTTAAGTAATAATTTAGTAATACACTGAACTTATTTACAGATTTACACAGATTTTAATTAAATAAATGACATCTGAATATGTTGTTCCAGTGTATTAATGACCTCCATGGTGATATTTTGCAGTCAAACTGGATCAGACACGCACACATATATATATTAGGGGTGCAACGATACAGACGTTCCCATGCCCTTAACTTGTAATTTATTGAAATTAAGTATGAACATTTGTTTAACCTAAAATGGACAGTTTTTAAATTAAATGTTCCTGAAACTGCAAGTTTCTCAGTGGATCTGCGCTCGACAATGCAGCCTGGTGGAGTAGTCAAATCTAGAACCTAGAGCACTGTATTGAATGGTTCGAGATACATGTATTGTTGCACCTCTATTAAATATATATCATTTCAAAATGTCACAATTCTGAGCAGTAGCAAATATATTATAATTTCAAACATAGCACTGTTTATAATAATGACCTAACTGTTTTTATTTTCTCAGTTCCTGAGCCAAAGTAACAAACAGTAAAACTAATAAAAAGCCTTTGAGCTGCAGCTGAAGCTTCTTCTCTGTTTTTTTTATATCCGTGTTGGAAGCTGCTTTAGTCTTGTCATTTCATTAATCTGCTGGAAAAGGTTTATCTAAATATTAAACTAAGCTGTTATATTTGTTCAGTTTAACTCTGACATGGCAATAATCTTACAAAGCAATAAAACATACGGTTTCCTTCCTTTCCTGGCATGTTTTAGACAAATATACGTTTGGGCTCAAAGGTAAATTATTAAAAGTATATGGCATGCTGTGGAAAGAGTCTGCTACTCATCAGAATAATCAATAGATTAATCAATTACTAAACTAATGGTTAGCTGTAGCCCTATGTGAATGTATTATAAATAAATTCCAGTTAATAAGGGAAAACATGCATTAAAAAGCTTCTGGATAAAACTGATGAAAAGTAAAGAGACAGCTCTAAACGGATTTAAAGAACACTAATTCAATGGTTATTGTTCAAAGTCGATTTAAATGTGGATGCAAAAATTTTCACATGCATTTCATCTAAGAAAATTAGCCAAATTTCAAGGCTGGCTTTGACTTTCATGCTTTCTTTCATGAAGGTTATTTTTTGTGGGACTTGGTACACAAGTATTAATGTTAAGTTGTGTTTTAGTCATGGGAAGGAATGAGAGTTAAACCACACAAGTCAAAGGAAGTTGTTGACCTGACCTTAAGTTGTGTGTTGTTTTATGTAGCAGGGAGCCCATTAGGAAAACAGTAAAATATAATCATAATTAAAATGGTTACAAAAACACACACAACACAGTACAAGGCCTTCCGTGTTCAGGTTTTCCAATCCCAGTCCATTGTTCTTCCAAGGTAAACATCTGGAAACGGAGAGGAACAGACAAACAATAAACTGACACACTCTTCCGTTACACTCTGTTTAGACTGAAAACACAAAGGAGAAGGAGTATTTGTGTGTCTGTGAGTAAGTGTTTGTGTACAAGGCAGTAAACCTCTGGGAGAAAGAAAGGAGGAGCCTTCATTGTACAAGCTGATGTAGAAACAACAAGAAAACTTAGCCATTGATCTTCCCAGAAATGATCAGTGAAGTCACCTACCATTCCTGTCACTGGGTTGTTGTTCCCAAAGGTTAGCGCTAAATGTTCAGTCATTACAACATTTTCTCCAGAAAGTTAACCCACTTTCAAATTAAGCCTACACCTAAATTTAGATTAGGCTTATTTGCTTTTTGGGGCATTAGATTCAAAGCAGCTAACAAATACTTTTTAAAATCAAAGTAATCACCTAGATTAGAGATGATATCAACTTTAGGATTAGCTTGTATGCTTACTAAATAACTAGGGTCTTGGCCAAGAGTTTTATACTGACACTGTAATCCTTTTATGTTTGCCAATAAATTGACTTTTTGTAAGGTTAATTTGAAAAATAATACAAAATTGTAATAATAACTAATTTGTAATAAATGTAAAGATATGTGTCAGTGATGGTGATATCTCGGTCTCGTGTCTCCTCCTGTTTGTGTTTATGCTGGACAACATGATGAAGTAAGCCATTGGAATTGGTTCCCAGACTTGACCAACAGGTTTGGTTCACTTCATCAGCTCAAGGAGAGCAGGAAAATCTAGTTACAACATGTGGGAATGAAAACGAAGCGGGACAGGAAAATCATTTCACTGTCTAGGAAGCTGATTACTATTTTAAGCAAACATATTTCCTGTTTTGATGCCCCATTTATAGTCTTTCCTTTTGCTCTGCAAACATTTTTATTTATTGAAGCTTATTTCTGAATGTGCACGAGGAAAGGGAAAAAGACTGGAAACAAAATCATGGTGGCTGATAACTGGGATGAGTGAGTTAAAAAAAAATAAAGTAAAACTGAAACCACACATGAACTTAGTGACAGAAACAACGAAAGAGCAATTTATTCTTCTTCCACTGCTTCCAGCTATGGTAGTAGAAACTGCAGCCAGACAGGCAGTGTTGAATCTGAGTCAGCAAGAGTTGAACTGAGGCCTTACTCTAAAGCCTCAGGGCTGCTAGTAACACACACACACACACACACACACACACACACACACACACACACACACACACATAAAAATACACACCCAGTCTCACGCAGGCACAGTGTCAGACCTGTCGCCCTATCCTCCATAGCCCTCCAGCTCCAGCCCTAACTATAGTTGTTCAGCCAGCAGCTCCTAATTAGTAGCTGCTGCTGCCGCCTGCCCGGCCCAGGCGCCACCGTGGTGAAGCCCCAGCCCCACGTCTGCATGTGTGTGGTGGGTTTCAGTATGTGTTTACTCAGAGCTTCAGCTGCAGCGTTGCCTTTGTGTCTTATTGGCAGTGTGTGCGCATGCCTTGCCTTCTCGGTGATATTACAGGTGCAACAGGAAAAGTGAGGTATAAACTGCAGATTGCCATGTTTGCTCTGCAGACCGTGTGGTTATGTGCATCAGATCTCCAAAAGAACTTCCTGTTTAGCTTAGACTGGATTGATACCTGCTTCGTTAAAGCTTCCATTGCCCAAAAAAAAAACCAACAATGCCTTGTTTGTACCCAACATTTTTATTATCTTACTAAGTAGCTGCAGAGTAACAGATGGCCATTGAAAACCCAAAGATTTCAAGGAAATGTACAAATTATTTCCTTATTTTTGTTGTTTTAGGAACAATCTTTTATTGGATGTTCATTATTTCCTAGTTGGATGATAGTTCCTGAGGTTTATGTCTTTCAAACAAAGTGTGAGCAATAAACTTAAACATGCAATATATTTGTAACTCCTGTAAATACATCTTTCTGTCCTTGCTCAAACTATGCATCTCTGTACCACTTTCTTTTTCTTCATTACAACTTGTTCTGTTCACGTTGTGATGCAGCAGTAAAAAGCTTTGTCTTTGCTGTGGATCAGGCTGACACATGTCTCCCCAAAGACTCACCCCAGTACAAACACATTGCTGGAATAACTTTGCCATGCAGACACCACAGCCACTGGCCAGCTAATCAGGACCATATTACAAAGAAGAGAGCGACAAGACTTGGTTTAGCACACAGCTGAAGAACAGACAGTAGATGAAGTTTGACTACGCATGCATACTTTTCAAACATGCACTGTATATCTGTTTATCACTTTGTAGAATCATCTATGCCTCTGCAAGCAACACAGTGACCTAAATTAGCAGCCACCATTTGCTCTCAGCCCTGATCTGGGCCACTCACTTATCAGGGTTCTTGATTGAAGTACCTCAGGCATCGTCTGCCTATGCCATCTATTCACTCACAACCACAGTCCTCTACTGAGGGGTGTCTTTCAAATGCATTGTAAAATAAAAGATTTAGTTGAAAGCTCAGCTGTGAACATGGAAATTATGTTTACAGCATTGTGTTGCAATTGAGGGTTTTTAGGATTGCTTGTTTGATAGAGTTTTATCTTCAAGAAGGTTTCATCGGTGAGCAGTTTGGTGGTGGTCACACTTCATGATTGGTTTGTGTTTTACTTGAAATGTTTTATTTAACACTTCTTTACATCTACAGTGGTGGTATGTTTTGGTTTGCTAAGTAAACTTTATATTTTCCTGCATAACCTCTTCTTTGTCATAAGACTGGTGGATGAAACTGCCAAAAAAACTGTTCCAGCTTTAAAACCCAACAGTTTACTTTACCTTTCTTAAAGCTCAAATCAAAGTATTTGTTTTTCAAAGAATACTACATAGTCTTTTAGTTTTTAGTGTGTTTGTAATGTTTACTGGCCTGTTATGCAGTCAGGGATGATGTATGCCCCCCCCCCCCCCCTCCTCAGGTTCAACTTGTCTGTATCATGAATAAATTTTTTATTTGCATTTAAGATGCTAATGTAGCCTTTTGGGTGGACAGAAATGGCACAAGTGTGTCAGTGCTTTATTTTGATCCATTTCTTCATTAGTTTTCAGTAATTACTGCCTTTTGCTTCATACAAACACAGGCAAGAGAAATGGATTCACTTTGTTTTCCTTGGAAAGGTCAGGGCGTAAAGTGAGACATCTTCAGCAAACACATTCACAGTTTATTTGTCACTTCCTAGAACTTTCTCTCAGCTTTCTTTAAGACAGTTGAACTGTAAATCTGCTGTATCTGTGTGTGTCTGTCTGAAAGTTTAAGGCAATTGCTTAATTCAAATGAGGCATGTAGGCTGAGATTTGAAATATCCCTAATAAAACCAACGGGGACCTTCTGAGGATTTTTCCCTGCTTGGGTTTGGCAAGTAGAGGTCGCTGGCACCACCCTGGTGGCAAGTTCTTGTTGTTGATTGAGTGTTAATCTTTTGCCCTTTAGAAATCACATGAGTTTTAACAAGCTGGAACTGATCATACAATCCATCAATAAGCACACCAAGGAAAGGGGTCATCTCACCTGAAGAGAGTGGATTGCAATGCTGCAACAGAGACTGGCTTTGTTCTGAATCCCATTATCAAACCGTATTTGTCAGAAAATAGGTCAAGACCCACTTGTAATCTGTAGGTGATGGATTAGCACCAGATGTTTTATGAATAGATTATGGCTTATTGCAAAGTGATTTTATAAATGGGAAAAATGTTACAAATTCGTTCAGATGTCTGTTGTTAAAAAAATCCTGATCTTAATTGCCTTTCTGAACAGCCTGATTATAGGGCTTGTGATATCTAAAAAGCGTGTAGAAATATTATTTAACATTTGGACCTCTATTTATTTTTGCATTGGTTATTTCTGAGGTTTTGGCACTAAAATGCTGCATTCGTTTTTTAACTATAAGAATTTTAGTTTTTTTTTTTTTTTCTACCACCGTGACCAAAAAGAAAAAAAACAACAGTTTGGAACCCCATGCTTGTGATTTATCCTGTTTTGCGTCTTGCATGGCATTCATACCAGCATTTCTTGCATCATTACCACTGCCATCTACCTCAGTTTGAAGCGGAGCGACCTAGCTTTCATAAATATTCAAACAATTTACAATAACGGTTATCAAATGACACCTCTGACATATTTTCCATCTTCTCTAAAAGTGGTGGCGAGTTGCGGGAATAAGCAAAGGATTTGAAAGTTATGGTTTGCAGTTCCCCAGGGGGCGCATTGAACATGACAGGTCATTTGCATGATCAGTATTTGTGTGATATTTCTGTATGCAACTGTGAGATGCCTGGGAGAGAATGCAAAAGATGGGTTGGAGGGAGCGAAGTACTAATCCAGCAGTCTGGGTTTGGATATAAACAGAGGGGGGGGGGGGCTTAATCATACTTTGGCAAATAACATTTAAACACATTTAAAGCCACAGGAAACTTCCCTTGATTGTGTCGCTCCAGTAAGACTGTTTCTGTCTTGAATTTGTAACTCTGACTTGAATTGTCAATTTTCTGACTTTGTAAGACTGAGAAAAGTCCCTCTTCTTCCTTAATCCTCTTGTTCACATGTTGTCCAGTCTGTCGGGAAAAGGGCAGTAGATCAGCTGTAACATTCAGTTTACCTGGAAGTCGCAGTCGCACCTCAAGACTGCTAATGTCAACAACGTGTTGAGCAAGGAGCCGATATATTTAGTTCTCTTCAACCTTCTTCCATCTCCTTGCTTCTTTTTTTTTCTCTGGCATTCCTCTCACTCATCACTCTTCTTCTCATCTTCCCCCGCTTGCACCAGTCTCTGCTTATCTACCTTCCTCCGTGCTCACATTGCTGTCTTTCCAGCACATCTCCCACTGTGTTATTTTTTTTTCCTCCATGTCTGTTCTTATCCTCCTCCACATGCTCCTCTTCCCTAGAGCTGTACCTCGTCCTGGGCTCTGTTCCTGTAACGGTACTGACAAGATCTTTAGACACACTTTTGCCTTTTTTGTCTCATCCGCCTTGCTGTCACTTTCTGCATTTAATGTTAACTAATGCAAACTTGGGGAGACACAAAGATTGTCAGAAACCCACCAAATCTGGCTGCACATTCAGTTTACATTAGCTGCATATTTATTAATTGTGTTCTCTGCTAAGTCTAAAGACAATCCTTGTACTTTGACTTCAGGAAGTTAAATGTGTGTTAGCTGAACCTTCCTGCTCTCTCCTCCTGTCTGCCCTGTGAATGACTCACAGCGGCAGATGTTACTTGTCCTCCTGGACTGACCAGTAGGCCTGGCCCTTCCTCTTGGGTTGGCTCCAAGAACATCAAGGCGTCTCGCATGCTGTTCTGATCATACTGGAGGAAGAGCTGGAATTTTACTCGGACTGTAATGTTGCAAGTCTTAGACCTTGAGCTTATGCAAATCCTTTTTAGGCAAAAACAATTTGTTCCTTTATTAGATCTTAATGTGATTACTGTTGGAGAAAAAAAATGTCTTAGTTCTACTTTTTAAATCGTTTCAGTAAATGTTGATTGTTTCAGAGCAGGAAGAACAAAGTCTAAAAGCAACAAATACTCAAATAATGAAGCACTTGATTTGAACTTAAAAACGCATCATTTTTTGTGAAAGTTATACTTTAGAGTGTTTTGAAGTACCTCGTTGAAATTAAAGTGGTGGTAGCTGTAATGTGCAGGTACTCTGTTGCCCACTAGCTACCAAAATAATAAAGCCTTTTTGCAGAGTATGCACGGACAGGTTGCTGTCCTCTTCTTCTCGTCTCATTCCTCATCATCGCACAACGTTGACTATCTGTAGCTGTATCGCCAACTTCTCTCATTTCAGTTCTCCATCACGCTCCTCTTCATCATCACCACACCTTTTGACCTTCAGCAGTTTCCTTTGTGTCCCTCTGTCTGTACATTCAATTCCAAACCTGTTTTTACTCGATATATTTCTCTGTTCACTACATCGTTTCTCTTCTTTTAGCTGTTCATTAGTATTTTTGTCCTGACCATTACAAAATCGTACTTTTTCTGACCCCAAAAAAAGAGCTGTAACTTTACAAGTGGGATAACTGCACAGGCTGTAGTTACGTCTTCTCTTTGAAAATGAGGTATTAGTCATATACACCTACATGTTCCTACACAAACCTCCACCTTAGTCTCCCTTCTCTGTCGCTGCCTGTAAAGTGAAGCAGTGATGCATGCAGAGCTGAGTGAATGTGCTGATGATCAGGGACAGGACAGGAAATCGCATGAGCTCGCAGGCCCCTATTCAAACACAAACTGACTGCCCGACGGAATGAAGAGAGGTCTCCTTAGCTACAAACGGTCAGGATAGATGAGCTTCCTTTATTTCAGTTCCACAACAGCACGACAGGAGATAATTGGCATTGGCCTCATGATTCAAATGTTACTGTGCCAAACAAAATGAGCTGTTCCTTCCCATGAGTTCCTGGACATGACGCCATCTTTGTTTAGTGGATCTTCCTGTTTATTGTGGTAACTTCAACCATGTGGGTCATGTGAGTGTTTCTGGCTGATCATCATCTTTCGGTTGTTTTGTGTTTTCCTAAAAATATGATCTATACATCTGCATTACAGATGGCGATTTTCTCTACAAGACTTAGCTTTTCCAAAATATACTAATAAGTACTCACAATCACTTCGAAATGAACTGAATGTTTACATTTTTGGGAATAAATGTTTTTTCCTTTTAGGTATTCACTCTGTCCTCAACTGATATCACAATTTTTCTGTTGATGAGGTAAATCTTATCCCTCATGCTCTGATATCTGCATTTAGCCAGCTGTCTTGTGACCCATCGGTGGACATAAATCGGTTAAATGCCATGTGACACAAGCCACACGCCCGTCTTAAAGCATTTAGAGCAGTCCTACAGCCATGCAGTCATAACCAATGATGTGGTTACAGATCCTACTCTGCAGCATATATCCGGAAACAGTATGGTCCTAATGGACAGAGATGGATAAAGATGCAGCCTTGAGTCAATTGCAGACCAGCCCTGTCCCACTGAGTGTGCTTGTTTGTGTGCGTCAGAATGCACTTTTTTTTTCTGCAACAAAGCAGGACATTTATTTGTAAAAGCATTCACTGGATGAAGTCATGATGTGAGCAAAAAGTAGAACAGATGGTCAGTTTGTCTATTTTAATAATAAGAAAAATGGGTTCAGTACATTTTGCATGTGACAAAACAGGAAAAGTATCACAACTGACAAGATTTGAGATAACATTTTTTTTGACATGGCCTCTAAGGAACTTGTCAATTTCTTTATAATTTAACTCGAGCATTAAAGATTAAGATACAAAGTCTTTTGTAACATTCCTCCCATTGCTGCTAAAACTGATAATGCTGAAGTGTTGTGGTGCTATGCTTCAGTTGCTTCAGTCAAAAAACACTACGATAAAAACTATAGAACTCAGTTGTTTAACTTATAAGGTATGATTTATTATGAAGATAAATCAGTTTATAGCAAGCAAAACATTTACTATCTTTTTGAAATACCTTTCTCGTTGAGCTGATTACTTTTTTTTAAAATCCAGCACAGTGATTACCAAAACCTGTTCTTGTATTGTTTGGGAGAGAATTTATCATTCTTTGCATGTTTTAGTAACAATCAAAACTTTCTGGTGAGTTTTTACAAAACAGCACCTCCTGTGTCAGAGGTCAGACTCACTCATAGATGAAAGTTGTGAGGCAAAGAAAGTAAACACAGCGTTGCAGATGAAGACCACACTGTTTGGTAATAAGCTGTTTCGGGCTGAGAGGGCTGCATTCCATTACAGTGAGCTCACAGGGAGAATATAAGCAGTACTATGGAAGAATGCACAGGCTTTGTTTTAACAAAGAGAGCTGGGAGCACATGTTTGTCTTTGTGGATACTTTACTGTCCTCATTCAGGCTTGTTTCATAAACATACATCATGGTAATTCTTTATCTAAATCATTTATGCCCCGATTTTGTCATAGTCGTGCCTCACTTCACCCGGTCTGCTGACTAATATTTTCACAACTGTGGTTTCATTATGTCAACACCTGTACAATCAGCCTAGACGGCTACAACCACAACATTCCCAGTTCAAGCAGGAAAATCTGCAGAAACATTAAAGTGATTGCTAGTCATAAGGAGATTTTTTTCCCCGTGCTCTTGCTCTCAGTCCTGGCTTTGTGGTTGTTCTATGTCAGATTGTCTTAAAATTGTTGTTGGAGATAATTTGTATCACTATAGTTTTTCTTTTCTTTGTTACTGAACACATTCATAAAATGTTCATTTAGAAACACAAACTGGTTTATGAGGGTGGAGCAGATGCCAAAGTTTTACAGCATCTCTCTGACGTTGTTACATTAGCCGTGTTTCCATCAACGTTTCCTGATTCGCATTAAGACGTATCGCATCAGAAAAGCTGGATGGAAACGGCTT